>CP106714.1:600000-1027792 GCA_025503065.1 Gossypium bickii | reverse complement strand
AGAAGGCAAATGAATTCTGTAATTTGAGATATTTATATTTTTGTAAGACTGGTTTAGAGGGATTTCGGGATCCCCTGTTCTGACTTTGGAAAATCATAAAAAATTGGAGAAAAATAATTAGAGGCTTAAAGTTATATTATTAGAATTATGAATGAGTCTATTTTCAATAGAAATAAACGTGAACATCATATGAATCTTGTATAAAGAGATAATTAATTTTTAGTGAAGAAGGGTCAGAACTGCCAGACAGCAGAACAGGGGTGACTTTGATGAATAAACTGTACTAATTGGCTAGGCCAAAAATTCTGGAAATTTTATGGTATGAAGACATGTGAGTCTAGTTTCAGGGAAAATTAACGGTTCTTCATTTGGAGTTCTGTAGCTCGAGAAATAAATAATTTAGTGACTATGACACAAAAGGACAGCTTTGAATAAGTTTATGAGTAAATGATTAAATTGAAATGTGAGCAATAGTAAGAAAGCATGAATTTATCATAAAATACATGTTTATTTTATAGTACAAGAAATTATTTGATTATTTTAACATATAAATGTTATATGTTTATATGAAATTGAAGAAAAAGAAAAGGAAGGAGAGGACCGAATTGAAGGAAAAGGAAAAGAGAAGGTTAAAGAGTGAAGGAAGAAGAATTTATATCACCTCAACTTTTTGTTGTAAGTACTACAAGAATTTTAAATTATTGTTATTTATCTTTTTTTGAAATATTTATGTGAATTATTTAAATATATAAGATTCAGCTTTAAATGCCCAAGTAGACGAAATTAGAACTACTGGGATATTAGTGGCATGCCATTAAGGAACTTTAGCGCGCTCTCTGATATTAGCACGTTGGTGCTCTCTGATTATTAGCACGTTGGTGCTCTCTGATATTAGCACGTTGGTGCTCTCTGATTATTAGCACATTGGTGCTCTCTGTTCACTTGTGCATCATAATGCACCTCTGTATATGTTCCAGTATATCCGATGTGTTCTATAAAGTCTACTTTGGGCTAAGAATGTGAAATGAGAACAAAGTGAATCACTGATATGTTAAGGTAATTTTTATACCTTACAAAAGATAAGTTGAATTTTTATTATTGCAAGGCATAGTTGAAGAGACTTATATGTGATCCGATATGTAATAATTGAATGAGTTTAAAATGTTTTGTTATGATCATTTACTTATTTATTCTTGTAGTGCTTACTAAGCCTTCACGCTTAACGCGCTTATTTTAACGCGTAGGTATAATTAGACCCGGAAGAGAAGTCCAACTAGAAGATCTCTTATCTCATCACATCCTCAAGGGCTTCAAAAGTAGGTATTGTATTTTGTATTAAAACGGCATGTACATATGTAGTTCAAAGGTGTTCCCACGTGATAGGGACTAAAATATAGATTCTTGAAATTTTATCTATTTTCAGTTATTTGAAGTATGTTGGTATATATGGAATGAATTAATAAACAATAAATATGTTATCAAAAATGGTTGGAAAGTTAAAATATTATATACAAATGTTTTAATTAGACAGTATCTGGCCATAATTGTTTTGGCACCAAATGTAATAGTCTTATACCGGGTCTGCATGATTGAACCGGGTATAGGGGTATTACAAATAGAGTCTCGCATCCAGCACGATTGGACATGATAATCTAAGTCCCCGAATTCAAGATCGTCTCGAGAAATACCTCCAAGCACATATTTTTTGGGATTTTGGAAAGGGTATTTGCTCATTCGGTCATATAAAAAAAAACACACCCAGCACGATTGGGCACGATCTTTTCGAACTTCCAAACGCACAAATATCACCTTATTGGGAAATAGAAACAAAATTTGAAAGGTTATCCATTGGTTCGGTCAAACAAAAAGTCACACCCAGCACGATTGGGCACGAATTTTTGAATTTCCAAACTCAGGAATATTACCTTTACGAAAACCCCTTTTTTTTGATTTTTTTTTGAAGAATGAGAAAAATGTTGAAATGCGTTTCAAAGGCACCGATCTACATGAAATGATGCAAGCAAGAATAAACAGAATATAATGGAGTGTACAATAACGAAGACAAAATTAAGAAAATAAAGTAAAATAATGATAACAAAGAAATTCGAAGCAAAAACGATGTTAATAATATAATGATAATAGTAGTAATAATAATAATAGTAATAATAACAATACGAAATATGTACAATATAATAATATATAGTAATAATAATAATGAAGATAGTAATAATAATAATAATAAACATAATAATAATAATAGTAATAATAGAAAATATGCACAATATGATAATAATAATATATAGTGATAATAATAAATAATGTAATAATACTAATAATAAAGATAATAATAATAAATAATAATAATAAACAAGTAAGGACTAAGCTGAAATTAGAATGAAATTAAAGCGCTGAAATCACAATAAAAGTAAAAGAAATGGGGTTAGATTTAAATGAAATGCTCGTAAAATAAAAAGGACCGAACGGGTAAAATTCCCAGGCCTAGATGCTCATCAATGGGTCAAGGACCTGATTGAAAACCTAGAGAGATTAAAGGGAAAAATCCGTAAAAAATAATAGCAAAAAGGCTGATTGAACGGCTGATTGTTATTATTAAAAATCATTTTTTGTTTTGAATTCAAAAAGAGTCACAGACCACTTTTATTATTATTATTTTCTATTTCACTTCTTTTCTTCAAAATAAACAGAGAACCCCCCATTTTTGTTTCTTCTTCTGCCAAGATTTTAACCCAAATCACGCTGTCATCGAACTAACACCATCCGACGGCCACTAATCGCGCAAGAGGGAGATAGGATCCTTGCTCCGTTCGAGGGTGCGTTTGAAGATTTCGGCTTCGAATCTCCACAAAAGCCGAAACCACGAATCTCTCTACCCTTTTTAGCCCGATTTCGAGGGTGAAGAGGAGGCTTCCGACGATAAAAACGACTCCGGTGAGATTCTCCCTCCTTTATTCTTGTTTATATATATATATAATTTTTAAAAGAAATCAAGATAGAACAATGGAAGTGAAATAAGAATAAAATGGCAGTAAATAATAATTGGAAATAACAAGTGAAATCAACCTTCAACATTTTTCCTTTGATTGCTGAATGATTCCTTTTTTCTTTTTGGATCTAAGAACTGTCTCTTTCTTTTTGATCCTCTGTATATCTTGAGATTGAAAAAAAAAAAGGCCTTTTTTACATCATTTTCGAATGGCTTTATAGCCAATTTTTACACGATTTCTTTATTATTATTTATTCTTATCTTCTTCTTCTTGCAGGTGGACGAGCGGCGGTGGCAGACAAGGGGTAGTGGGGCGTTTGCGGCGCAGGGGCATGGAGGCTAGTGGAGAGCGGCGCACCAGGGGGCTAGGGTTTCAAAAAAAAACCCTAGCAAATCTGACATTGGTTTTTTATTTTTTTGGGCTTTTTGGTATTTGGGCCATTTAAATTGGATCTGGTTGGGCCTTAATTTGTTTTGGGCCCTGGGTTAATGAAGCCGGGCCAAAATTGGTGATTACAGCTGCCCCTCTTTGCTCATTGTCGTGAAACGATAATAGAGCAAAGATAATAGAAGAACCAATTTTTCCCGGTCTTGGCCAAACCTTGACTTGTTGGTCCTCGTCTTCTTCAAACAGCTTCAAACTCCACTGTAACTCATTGCTTTGATCCGCTTTACTGTTTCGTTATTTCTTCAGGGAGATAATAATTCCACTGCTTCTTCCAGAGCATAGTAACTAGCATCTCGATCGGCTTCGATGTGATTTCAGGGAGAAGAGATTCGTAGCTTTGATCTACTTCACCGGGACTTTGAGGAAATAAATCTGAACCTTTCAAACTGCTTCCTCACAATATTCGAGGAGACTTCAATCTTCAGTCTATTCTACTGCTACTTCCAAGAGATATGGCCTGTAGCTTCATTTTGCTCTTGCTCAATCTTCTTTGCCTGCTGGAACTTCGAGGTAATGAATCTGAAATTTGCAATTTGCTCGAAGCGACTTCAGTCTTTCGTCTGTAAGTACCTCCGCGTGTGTCCCGAGGCTCAACCCCACTCTCATAATATGAGTTGATTTTTTTTTTTTTAGTAAATTGAAAAATGTAAATTGAAAATATCTCAAATATGTGACTCGAGGCTCAACTCACCTCTCGCAATATGAGTTGATATTTTGAAAAGTAAGTATTGAAAAACACCTCAGCGTGTGACCTGAGGCTCAACTCACCTCTTGTATTATGAGTTGATATTTGAACAGAAATTAAACGACACCTCAGGGTGTGACCCGAGGCCGAACTCACCTCTTGCATTATGAGCTGATTATTTTGAACAGAAATTAAAAGACACCTCAGGGTGTGACCCGAGGCTCAACTCACCTCTCACAATATGAGTTGATATTTTGAAAAGAAATTAAAAGACACATCAAGGTGTGACCCGAGGCTCAACTCACCTCTCACATTATGAGCTGATTTTTGAACAGAAATTAAAAGACACCTCAGGGGGGTGACCCGAGGCTCAACTCACCTCTCGCAATATGAGTTGATATTTTGAAAAGAAATTAAAAGGCACCTCAGAGTGTGACCCGAGGCTCAACTCACCTCTCGTATTATGAGTTGATTCTTTTGAAAAACGGTAATTAAAAACGTGTCATCTGGTGGAACTTGGATGTCTTCTTTTCCTTGGTTTGGCACAACTATTGTCAAGACTTCTTGTTTTACTGGCGTACCTGTATGTGTCATGCGTGATGTTATCATGATATGCATGTGTTTGTCTTAAATGTTTTTATGCTTATATGACTATGCCATGCGTCCTGGGTTTGTCCTATGTCTCTCGTTATGACTCTCATGATGACCCATCTTCATTGCTTCAATTCTTGACTTTTCCCAGGTCTTGTACCCGTCCTCAAGTTCTACGAATAATCCGTGTTTCTTATTTTTTTGCCCCCTGTTAAACTTTGTCCTTGCTTTGAGGCTCTTGTACTTACCTAATTCTCATCCAGGTAATGCTCAATATTCTTTTCGTTTAGAGTGTGTAATTTCACTATTTATCTCTAAAATGATATGAAAATGGCAAAGTAGGCATGAAAGGGGTTCCTCATATCTATCTTTATTTCAAAAGTAACAAGCAAAGAAAATTGACAAGGAATGACTCGATTAAGAAAGCACTATAAAAGGAAAACAAGTTCATTTGTCGTGAGTACTCTAGATATCCGACGCATGAACTTCTCCATGTTTCTTCATCCTGAATCTTTTCGAACAAGGTTTTTTGTGTAGAAGATTCTTGAGCTTCAGAGTCCGTTTCAATACTATGATCTCGCCGTTTAACTCCCTGTTTAAATCATTCTTGCTTTTTTGGCCCAAATTTACTTCCTTAGGACGCCCTTTCGAGTTTTCATCTTAACTTTTTTTTAAGCATAATACTTCTTCACGGCATCTGAGTTTACTGGATTTGGTACCTCTTTCCCATCCATCTTAGTGAGAATCAAAGCTCCATCTGAGAAAGCTATCTTTACGACGTATGGTCCTTCCCAATTTGGTGCCCATTTTCCTCGAAAGTCTTTTTGTATTGGGAGAATCTTTCTCAGCACGAGTTCTCCTTCGTGAAATTCTCTTGGTCTCACCTTCTTGTCGTGGGCTGTGATCATTCTCTTCTGGTACATCTGTCCATGACAGATTGCTTTCAAGCGTTTTTCTTTGATCAGATTTAGTTGGTCATATCGAGCTTGAACCCATTCTGATTCTTCTAATTTTGACTCCATTAAGACCCTTAAAGAGGGGATCTCAACTTCGATGGGTAGCACCACTTCCGTTCCATAGACCAGAGAGAAAGGAGTTGCCCCCGTAGAGGTCCACACACATGTACGATATGCATACAAAGCAAATGGTAGTTTCTCGTGCCAGTCTTTATACGTCTCGGTCATTTTTCCAATGATCCTCTTAATATTTTTGTTAGCAGCTTCTACTGCTTCGTTCATCTTTGGGCGATAGGGTGAGGAATTATGATGCTTTATTTGAAATTGCTCGCACACTTCCTTCATCATCTTATTGTTCAGGTTCAAGGCATTATCTGATATGATTCTCTCAGGCAAACCGTATCGACATATGATCTCCCTTTTTAAGAACTTGCAAACTGCGGTCTTTGTCACATTGGCAAACGAAGCAGCTTCTACCCATTTTGTGAAGTAATCTATGACCACAAAAATGAATCGATGTCCATTAGAAGCCTTTAGGGAAATTGGCCCTATAACATCCATGCCCCACATAGAAAAAGACCACGGAGACGTCATGACATGAAGGGGTGAAGGTGCCGCATGAATTTTATCGCCATAAACTTGACATTTGTGACACTTTCGTGCGTAACTAATGCAGTCGCTTTCCATTGTCAACCAGTAATAACCGAGCCTCATAATCTGCCTGGCCATAGTGAAGCCATTGGCGTGCGTTCCGCAACTCCTTCATAGACCTCTTCGAGTATCTTTCTGGCTTCAACAGTATCCACACATCTCAAGAGCGTTTGATCTTTCCCTCTTTTGTATAGGATGTCCCTATCGAGAACAAATCCTGCTGCCAATCTTCTGATCGTTCTTTTGTCATTCTCGTTTGTTTGCTAGGGATATCTTTGATTCTTGACATATTCTAAGATATCATGGAACCATGGTTGTCCATCTGCCTCGTTTTATATGCTAAAACAATGCGCAGGGACCTCATATATGCTCATCTGGAGAGGCATTATTTCCGTTTCTCGGTTTGCTTTGAACATTGAAGCCAAGGTGGCCAGGGCATCAGCCAATTGGTTTTCTTCCTGTGGGAAGTAATTAAAAGTCACTTCTTCAAATTCTTCAGCCAATTCCGCAACGAGATCGCGATATTTGACCAACTTCGAGTCTCTTACTTCCCAATCTCCACGGATTTGGTAAATCACTAATGCCGAGTCCCCGGAGACTGATAAGACCTTGACGTTCTGCTCGATAGCTGTGCGAAGTCCCATGATGCAAGCCTCATATTCTGCAATATTGTTGGTACAGAAGAAATTTAATTTGGCAGTAAAGGGGTAATGATCCCCTTCTGGTGACACTAAGACTGCTCCAATCCCATGTCCCAATGCATTTGACGCACCATCAAAACTCATCTTCCATGATTTCTCTTTCGATGATTCACATTTTTTTTCCGCAATGCATATCAAGTCTTCTTCTGGAAAGTCAAATCTCAATGGCTCGTATTCCTCTGTTGTTCAAGTTGCTAAGAAGTCAGCTATTGCGCTCCCTTTTATCGACTTTTGATTCACATAGATGATATCATACTCCGATAGTAGGATCTGCCATCGTGCCATTCTTCCAGAGAGTGCAGGTGATTCCATCATGTATTTTATTGGGTCCAGCTTTGAAATCAACCACGTCGTATGATACAACACATATTATCTGAGCCTCCGAAAGTTGCGGCACTGAGCACAAATGTAATTTTTCGATTGATGGATACTTTGCTTCATACTCTGTGAATTTTTTACTGAGATAATAGATCGCCTGTTCTCTTTTTCCGGACTCATCATGTTGCCCCAGGATGCAACCCATTGAGTTTTCGAATATAGTCAGATATAGTATTAGCGGTCTTCCAAGAGTTAGTGGTATTAACACCGTGGGATTAGACAAATACCGCTTTATCTTGTCAAAAGCCTCTTGACATTCCTCGTTCCATTCTCCAGGATTATGTTTTCGAAGGAGTCGAAAAATTGGATCACACTACTTGGTGAGTTGAGCAATGAATCGAGCGATGTAGTTCAGTCTTCTTAGAAATCCTCTGGCTTCCTTTTGCGTGCGTGGGGGCGGTAGTTCTTGTATGGCCTTTATTTTATCCGGATCAACGTCAATACCTTTCTTGCTAACGATGAACCCTAGTAATTTTCCAGAGGTAGCCCCGAAGGTACATTTGGCTGGGTTAAG
This sequence comes from Gossypium bickii, assembly GCA_025503065.1. NCBI lineage: Eukaryota > Viridiplantae > Streptophyta > Magnoliopsida > Malvales > Malvaceae > Gossypium > Gossypium bickii. The sequence continues at coordinate 1,019,864 of CP106714.1, read as the reverse complement.
CTTCAGTTGGAATTTTCTCAGTCTTTCAAACAACTTCCGGAGGTTCTCAACATACTCTTTTTCCCTTCGAGATTTGGCGATCATATCGTCGACATAAACTTCTATTTCCTTGTGCATCATGTCATGAAACAATGTTACCATGGCTCTCTGGTATGTTGCCCCGGCATTCTTTAGTCCGAACGGTATCACTTTGTAGCAGAATGTCCCCCACATTGTCGTGAATGTAGTTTTCTCCATATCTTCAGGAGCCATTTTGATTTGATTGTAGCCGAAAATCCATCCATGAAGGAGAAAAATGAATGTTTTGTCGTGTTATCTACCAATGTATCGATGTGTGGCAACGGGAAATCATCTTTAGGGCTTGCTTGATTCGAATCACGATAATCCATGCACATTCGCACTTTGCCATCTTTCTTCGGTACTAGGACTATATTAGCTACCCATTCAGGATATTTAGAGACTTGTGAGAAGCCAGCATCAAATTGTTTCTTTACTTCTTCCTTTATCTTTAAGAGCATTTCAGGCCTCATCCGCCTAGGCTTGCATTCTGGTTTCAATGGGAGTCTATGGACCACTACATCTTCATTTAAACCTGGCATATCTTGATACGACCATGCGAACACGTCTTTGTATTCATGAAGCAAGGCAATCAGATCATGTTTGGTGTCCTCTAACATGGAGGTCCCAACTTTTACCTCTTGCCTCTTTTCTTCGCTTCCCAAGTTCACTGACTTGACGGATTCTCGATAGGGCAGAATCTGTTCATCCTCTTGTTCTACCATTCTTAGTAAATCTGAAGAGGAGACATAATCTTCAGCATTTTCTTTAGCCTCGAATTCTCCCACACAAATGGCTTTCTCGAAGTCGATTGTAGGACTTGTAACAGGATTGTTCGCGTCGTTGATATCTGAGCACCTGAAAGGTAGATGGAAAAGAAACTATAGAAGGGTATCAAGGTATTGGAACTCACAAGCATGATATGAGATATATGTAAGGACAGGCTATGAAAAAAGGAAATAAATATGGAGCCGATGAGAATAAAAAGACCATGACAAAATGCATCTTTATTCATGTTTCATTTAAAAGTTAAATAGACAGCATAAACTCTCATAACAGATTCCCCTACAGCTTAGGGGCATACAATAAGTCAGCATCGAGCATTACTTTGGAGGAGACTTGGAAATTACGAGGAGATCCACGGCAGTCCAATTGTTCGGAGTGAATCCAGGGGGGCAAGGGCATATCGCAACTGTGGATTATACAATTTTAGCCTCAATGAATGATTCGAGTGATATGATGCTACTGTATGCAATGCAAATGCATGGTATGAATGTAAAAAGGCGTCGATTCTCGTTCAATTTCTTATAGAAAACTTATTTAAAAAACAAAATCCTTTACATAAAACAGAGTCACATATGCGACCTAGCCCTTATGCCCAGAGTTTTAATTTTCTCGAGGAGCGAGGCTAATTCTCGACCCCGGACTGACTTTGATTCATACAATACACTTAATACATCAGCTTGGACTGCTAAGGATTGTAGATGTTCAGCCACTTCTCGTATCTGTGTTACAGCTTCACCCATGACATAATCCCTTTCTCTAACGTGATTCTGAGATTGTAGAATTCGGAACTCACTATTTTACAGTGTTATTTCGAGCTCTACCATCTTCTCTTTTAACTCTTCAATCTGGTCTAGGCTTGATTCTAGCTTCATCGTAGAGTCGCGTCTTCGGCCATACGTCTTCTCTTGTCTTGTTAATCGGGCTTTCAGTATCTCGTTCTCTCTTTGTCTCTCACTTGCAGTCTTCTTTAGAGCATCCTTTTGTGTTTGAACTTCTTGGAACTTTTTCCTCCACTGATCAATCTTGATTTTCTCTTCTCGAATTTCTTGACGCCATTGGTCTGAAGTTTTACCTAACCCGGCAGTCCTCATTGATAGACGCAACTTTCTATAATCGGTCTTCAAGCTTTCCAAATCTTCTTCAACCTTCTTTTTTCCTTTCTTCAATTTCTCAGCCTCTGAGTTTTGGACATCAATATCTAACATCAAATGCATCTTTTTTTCTTCTAATCGTTCTATCCTCAGAGGGGACTACTTGTAAGTATTTCTCTATTGGTTGAGTACTATCTTGTGTCGGTTTAGGGACATTGTCGTTTATTCTCCTACTCCGCCAGGCATTATACTCGAGGGTTTCCATCGGACCTCTGAAGAATTCTTTTCATTCGGTAAATTTGTTTCCAAGCATCAACAATCTCCCGAACCTTCTTCTTAGAATTATTCCCTTTGTACGAAAATTCGAACTGTGCTAGGCCGTAAGTCGTCGGTATAAACTGTCTTGAATTGTATTGTCTTAGCACAAGCAAAGGAGCATACCCAACGGCTCTCCAAATTCCTAGTAGGGGAACCCAATTATAACTCCCACAGCGGTAGGGAATTTCATCAGGCACAAACCAATGAGCTCTCCATTCAATGTCCTTTTTTGGAGATTTTAAAGGAGTGCGATCCAATTTTCTTCTGATATGTCACCTCTCTTAGGCATAACTGCCAACTCCTTTAATGGGGAATAATTTTCATAGTGTACTCGACAAGAAGCTTTATCTATCTTCTAGAAATGGCTATGGAACCAAACTACCAATAGTTGTGCACATTCCATGAATCTACCCTCACCTGCTCTCCGGTACGCATTCAAAGATCTAAATGTTTCGGCAAGAATCGCTGGTATTGGCGTAACTCCTTTGTCAAGACGATCAAATAAATCAACAACTGCTTCATTCACACGCCTCAAAGCTCTTGGGAAAATTACCAGGCCATAGATACTTAAGGCGAAGATGTCAACCTTCCTTTTAGCATCTGGATGTGCCACTATCAAGTCCCTTAAGTTCACCCACGGAATGCATTTCCCTTCGGCTTTTTGCTGAATATGTGCCGTGACCCATTGTTCACTCATTCCAGTGATGCCCATTAGTTTCTTTACAAAAGTTGGTGCATTGCCGGCCCTGAAGTAAACTTTATCAACCTGAGCCCTTTGATTACGAAGTAAAGCCGTGTATTCTTCTATGGTAGGTACTAAGTCCACTTTCCCGAATGTGAAGCAGCTATATGCGGGATTCCAATATTGGGTTATGGCCCAAAACAGGTGTTTGTCCACTCTGATGTCAAGCAAATAGGGTAGATCGCCATAATTAAGGTAGAAAAGTCATTTAGTCCCCATCCCAATGAGCCCACATATCTTTTAATTCTTGGAACTCATTCGTGTTATCTTGATGCGAGTAAAGTCCCCCATCTCTGATGTATATCCCTCGGCTAGACTATCCCCTTTCTCGAGTTGTATCTTCTCTGACCATATTCGCACGGCCGCGTTATCCTCTACTTTATCAAGGAATTCGTCCCCCCATAACAAGCTTCTATCTTAATAATCAAACAGAGATTGACATCTTTTAATGTGAAATGACATGCAAACATGGTCAAAAGAAACAGGTTAGTATTGAATAATAGCAACCAAAACGAGTAAAAGGACATCAAACCACTATATGGGTAACCACTAAGGTTTAGCATAGCTTTACTTAGGATGGGCCCTTAAGGTTCACTATATGTGGCTTAGTTCTAAAAGGAAGGGTACCCGAACCAGTAGATTCCTCAATCCTCACCCATTATAAGCTCATACAGATCGAGTTCAGTTTAGGGGAATACATTTCCCTATGGCCATGCGGAGGTGAAAACCTCACGAAACCATAGGTACGGATGTATTCCGGAAGCGGTCCCCTAGCCCATGCGGAGGTGAAAACCTCACGAAGGCATAGCTTCTCGCTCCCACTTAAGGGCGTGACCACAACGGTCATGCAGATATGAATGCAGAGACATCCTATGAGATTCGACGTTATTGCAATCATAGTACCAGTAAATGCATCAAAAGAAACATGATTTTCTAAAATATTTTTCCAAGTTTTTGACAAAAGGACAAAGAATAATCAATTTTACGGCCTGACTCTCTTATTAGGTCCCCAGTGGAGTCGCCAAGCTGTCGAAACCATTTTTTGGAAGAAAACGGGAATCGACTTTGGGCTTTGAAAATGAGTAAAACGGGAGTCGCCACTGACCTTTTATTAGGTGTGATCGGATCACCTTGTTTTAATAAAACATTTGGCTTAATAAAACAGTGTTTTTAGGTCCACGAATATTCGAGAAAATAGGTTCGGGAGTCGGTTACATGCGAGGAAGGACTAGCACCCTTGCAACGCCCAAAATCGGTACCAAATTGATTAATCAATGTCCTAATATCAAAAAGTTTAAAATGATTTTTGAAATTTTGCTCTTTTTATTGTTTTTAAATAACTCGATTGAATATTGAGTTTCTCTTGTTTCGAAAGAATAGAGTCTCGCATCCAGCACGATTGGACATGATAATCTAAGTCTCCAAATTCAAGATCGTCTCGAGAAATACCTCCAAGCACATATTTTTTGGGATTTTGGAAAGTGTATTTGCTCATTCGGTCATATCAAAAAAAAACACACCCAGCACGATTGGGCATGATCTTTTCGAACTTCCAAACGCACAAATATCACCTTATTGGGAAATAGAAACAAAATTTGAAAGGTTATCCACTGGTTCGGTCAAACAAAAAGTCACACCCAGCACGATTGGGCACGAATTTTTGAATTTCCAAACTCAGGAATATTACCTTTACGAAAACCCCTTTTTTTTGAATTTTTTTTTAAGAATGAGAAAAATGTTGAAATGCGTTTCAAAGTCACCGATCTACATGAAATGATGCAAGCAAGAATAAACAGAATATAATGGAGTGTACAATAACGAAGACAAAATTAAGAAAATAAAGTAAAATAATGATAACAAAGAAATTCGAAGCAAAAAACGATGTTAATAATATAATGATAATAGTAGTAATAATAATAATAATAATAGTAATAATAGAAAATATGCACAATATGATAATAATAATATATAGTGATAATAATAAATAATGTAATAATACTAATAACAAAGATAATAATAATAATAAACAAGTAAGGACTAAGCTGAAATTAGAATGAAATTAAAGCGCTGAAATCACAATAAAAGTAAAAGAAATGGGGTTAGATTTAAATGAAATGCTCGTAAAATAAAAAGGACCGAACGGGTAAAATTCCAAGGCCTAGATGCTCATCAATTGGTCAAGGACCTGATTGAAAACCTAGAGAGATTAAAGGGAAAAATCAGTAAAAATAATAGCAAAAGGTCGATTGAAGGACCGCAAAAAAGGATGGGGACCGATCGGGAAATTATCCCTTTTAAGGGATATGCGCATATTCCTTTAGCAGAAAGCGTCATTTCATTGGTATTATTAAAATCATTTTTTTGTTTTGAATTCAAAAAGAGTCACAGACCACTTTTATTATTATTATTTTTTATTTCACTTATTTTCTTCAAAATAAACAGAGAACCCCCCATTTTTGTTTCTTCTTCTGCCAAGATTTTAACCCAAATCACGCTGTCATCGAACTAACACCATCCGGCGGCCGCTAATCGCGCAAGAGGGAGATGGGATCCTTGCTCCGTTCGGGGGTGCGTTTGAAGATTTCGGCTTTGAATCTCCACAAACGCCGAAACCACGAATCCCTCTACCCCTTTTAGCCCGATTTTGAGGGTGAAGAGGAGGCTTCCGACGATAAAAACGACTCCAGTGAGATTCTCCCTCCTTTATTCTTGTTTTTATATATATATATAATTTTTTAAAAAAAATCAAGATAGAACAATGGAAGTGAAATAAGAATAAAATGGCAGTAAATAATAATTGGAAATAACAAGTGAAATCAACCTTCGACGTTTTTCCTTTGATTGCTGAATGATTCCTTTTTTCTTTTTGGATCTAAGAACTATCTCTTCTTTTTTATCCTCTGTATATCTTGAGATTGAAAAAAAAGGCCTTTTTTACATCATTTTCGAATGGCTTTATAGCCAATTTTTACACGGTTTCTTTATTATTATTTGTTCTTGTCTTCTTCTTCTTGCAGGTGGATGAGCGGCGGTGGCAGACAAGGGGTAGTGGGGCGTTTGCGGCGCAGGGGCATGGAGGCTAGTGGAGAGCGGCGCACCAGGGGGCTAGGGTTTCAAAAAAAGAAACCTAGCAAATCTGACATTGGTTTTTTATTTTTTTGGGCTTTTTGGCATTTGGGCCACTTAAATTGGGTCTGGTTGGGCCTTAATTTATTTTGGACCCTGGGTTAATGAACCCGGGCCAAAATTGGTGATTACAGGGGGGATGCATATATATACTCACATATTATCTATATGACAGTTACAAGTATTTAAGCATGCAGTAAACAGAATAACTGACTCAACTAACTGTAATTACAGATCACTTAGGATCATATATATATTGACATAGTAGCTATCTCAATTTAGCCTAATATCATGATGAAAAATAGCATGCCAATATGCTCTTTGTTGGTGTCATTGGGAAATGGTTGGAAGATCAGGGGGTGATTATGGAGCAGTAAAGGTTATGCTTAGAGCTACTGCACCTGGTAGTAGAGTGATTGCAGGAGGAGCTCTGCGACAATAATGGGAGTTCGGACCGCATTGCGAAATGCCAACAATGCCGAGCAACAACGCTTGTTGTGCGTAAAAATGAAGCGCTTTCAGAGGTAGCTGAGAACGAAGGGTTCCTCTGGAAGAGATGTGGAAATGATGATCATGGAAGCAACTCCAGCATTTCCATCATTCTCTTTTGCAATGCAGATATAGTGCATGACAACATGAGGCTTCTGTAATGTCAGTCAACCTCTTTGCCTTCTTAAAAGTTTGTTTCCCATTAATGTTACGTTGAGCTTCTATTAGAAATTTTCCTTTTACCTCTTCATATATTTTCAGTTTCTAAACAAGCTGCCATTAAAGAAATTAATTCCTTGTGTGCTTCAACTTTTCCATGTTTTATTGGTCTCAAATGGATTCCATGGTTCAAGGTGACTAACCAAATTTGAACATTTAGATCTCAATAGAAAGGAATACCACACCACTACTCACTTGCATTCTTGTGTATCATCAAAAATGGCTGGCAGATGAGATTGCAAAACAATAAGAAATTGTTGGGATTTGACAAAGAAATTATTTAATATATAAATTTAAAAACAATAGTCAACTTTTAGCGGCATTTTTCAAAAAAGCGGCACTAATGTTCAACCTATAGCAGCGTTTTTTAAAAAGTGACACTAATGCTCATTCTATAGCGGCATTTTTCAAAAACGTCGCTAATGCCCTTGTTTTTCAGTTTTCCCCAGTAGTGACTATTAAAGCTGATTAATCACTCTATCAACATCATTACACCATAAAATATCAGCCTAACATAATCCAAAATGAACTAAACTAAGTTACATTGAGTGATAGTTACAAAAGAACAAAATGAACACTTAGTTCACATGAAATAATGGCTACTGCATGGCCACCTTGTCTTCTTCACGTGCAGCCTTGTTGCTGCTTGCATGGAAGACCAAATTCTAACAGTTTCTTCACTGGCATCTTCTTTAGACACTGAAATGATTGCCTCTATAAGCCATGATGAGTTGATTAAGTTATGGAAATAAAGAAGCCTCTATATCAGAAATCATGCATTTGCTTGGATCAGAGCCATGTGTACATATGGAGCATTTTTGGATGAAGTTAATGGCAACCGCAGCCAAAAATAAATAGTCAAGTGTATACATAAACTAAAATGCTGGTTTTTCTTTTACTTTTAGGGGGAATGACCATGGCTGCTCTATTTATGGTTGGGTTGGTTCATGCAGTGTTTATGCTTGTATATCATTATAATGTCAAGTTCTATATTTTCTTCAACGTAACAGTCAACAACTAAAAAGTGCATTGCCTACGAAAGGGACTTGATTTTTAAGTAATCAATGGCAAGTTCTCAAGAAATTCAGTTTTTACAAACATCAGAGACAAGAAATGAAAAGAAAATGGAAATTTTCTAATAGAAGCTCAGAGTAACATAACTTTTATAATCGACAAGTTAAAGAGATGCTCAAATCTTGTTGGTTGACTTACATTACCAAAGCCATTAACAGAAAACAAAAACCAGTATTTTAGTCTATGTATACACTTGACTGTTTATTTTTGGTTGCGGTTGCCATTAACTTCATCCAAAAATGCTCCATATGTACACATGGCTCTGATCCAAGCAAATACATGATTTCTTATGGAGAGGCTTCTTTATTTCCATAACTTAATCAACTCATCATGGCTTATAGAGGCAATCATTTTCGTGTCTAAAGAAGATGCCAGTGAAGAAACTGCATCCATGTGTGCTTCAACTTTCCATGTTTTGTTGGTGTCTAATGAATTCCATAGTTGAAGTGACTGACAAAATTTGAACAATTAGATCTCAATAGAAAGGAATATCATCACACCATGACTGACTTGCATTCTTGTGTATTTCAGATATCAACAATGGCTTGTATATCTGATTGCAAAATAATGAGGAAATAAAACAGATTCGATAATAAATATTCTTAAGACACTTTACCTGCTTTCGGCACCAATGACCCAGTGAAGCCAATACCCTGGATGGAATGTGCAACACTGAATTTGTTATCTGTTGCACGCAATTCATGCAAGCAGTTGTGCTGAAACACACACCACAATCTTGCACTATCTTCACTGATGGAGGCAATATATATGCCGTTTGGATCCCAACAAATTGACTGAACTTCATTTTCATGTCCCTAAAACAAAATATTAACATTACAGTTTATGATACTTTCTTTCTACTGACATTGAATTTGCTATCTTCTTCTTCTATGACTGATCACATATTACTGATCTAAGTTTCGATGATGCTCTTTGGTTTGCATCGTTCAGTTCATCACAAATCAGTCACAAATGAGGAAAACAACTATGATGGTTTTCATATGAGAGTGAAAGGTATTTTAACAAATAAAACTGCTAATAAACAAAGCAGCATGAAATATGTTGCTTCAACTTTTCATTTTCCTCAAGCACTCGTGTTTGGACATGAGTATTCAGATATGACCCTCCAAATACCCTTTTGACTACATGGAAAAACCTAAATGTATCCGAAACTTGTATCTACAATAAGGGCTTAAACAGCTATAAAATCAAAACAAAGAAAGCCTAGTGCCTGTAAGGTGCTCCTGCAAAAAGGATAATTAACATTCCACTTACAATTATATGCAATATGTTGACTGTGGTGGCTCAATTAATTCACTTGGTCCTGAAAAGATAATAAAAAATCCATGAATGCATGATATACATATACATATGCATAGACATGAAGTAAACCAAGGCAAACACCGCATGCATCTCATGCATGTCTTCTCAAATAAAGCAGATACACAGTATTCATCTCCTTTTTTTTTAACACTGAATGCACTAAAACTAGATAAAAGGCCAAGCTACCCTTCACTATGATGTCCAGTGGGGTTGACTGGTGGTGGCTCAATTGGTTCACTTGGTCCTAAAAAGATAATAGAAGATCCATGAATGTATGATATATATGAAGTAAACCAAGGCCAAAACTGCATGCATCTCATGCATAACTTCTCAAATAAAGCAGATACACATTATTCATCTCTTGTTTTTTTAACACTGAATGAACTAAAACCAGATAAAAGGCCAAGCTAACCTTCACCGTGATGTCTAGTGGCGGTTACCGGAAGTTGGAGGTTTTGTTCCCATTGGAAGGTGGTTGGATTTATGGGAAAGTTAGCGCTTTGACCTTCCGACTGCATATTGAAAATGTTTAGCGAAATTAATAACAACCCGGTGTTAATGCAAAGGTGAACTGATAGTTTAGAACATACCATTTCAACGTCCTGATCAAGATGTATCTGTGGTGGCAGAAAGCTGATCGATGCAAGAAAAGAATATAAAAAAAAAAAAAAAAAAAAATGAGATACATGAACATGGAAATGAGATGCATGGACATATGTATACCTTGAAAATGGGGGCCTCATTTGATTATCTTCAAAGATGTGATTGGAAAGCGGAACCGGAACAAAATCTCTGAAAATAGGAAAATATGTCTGTCCAGTCCATTGCTGATTCATCATTGATGTCTTCATTTTTTTGTTCGAACATTTTGTGCAGCCTCTAATATTGACAAACAACACATAACTAGACAAGATTGTGAGATGGGTCCAGAAAAAAGGGGGTTCTAGTTATAATCCTGAAATGATTCGTGTATATATTTCACAGAAATGAGAAATCAAAGTGGGCGATATAGTAGCCGGAAGGCATGGAAATAAAGGGATCATTTCAAAAATTTTACCTAGACAGGATATGCCTTATTTGCAAGACGGAAGACCTATTGATGTGGTCTTCAACTTACCTTCACAAAAATGAATGTAGGATGCCTATTTGAATGCTCGCTTGGGTTAGCGGGGACTCTACTAGATAGACATTATCGAATACCACCATTTGATGAGAGATGTCGAAACCATCTTTTTTTGAAAAGGGCAGAAATCGACTTTGGTTTTGAAAATGAATAAAACGGGAGTCGCCACCGATCTTTTATTAGGTGTGATCAGATCACCTTTGTTTTAATAAAACGTTTTGGTTTACTAAAACAGTGTTTTTTTTGGTCCGCGAAGTTCTGAGAAATCGAGTTCGGGAGTCGGTTACATGCGAGTACGGGTTAGTACCCTCGTCACGCCCAAAATTGGTACCGATTTGATTAATTAATGTCCTCATGTCAAAAGTTGAAAATTTTAAAAGACTTTAAAAATTCGACCTCTTTTGGAAATATTTGAATTTTTCGAATTGAATATCAAGATTTTCTCGTTTCGAAGGAACAAAATATCACATCCAATACTTTAGGATACAATAATTTAAATCCTCGAATCCAAGATCATCTCATAATTCCCGAGACTTATGCATTAAAATATCAAGATTTTCTCGTTCCGAAGGAACAAAATATCACATCCAATACTTTAGGATACGATAATTTAAATCCTCGAATCCAAAATATCTCATAATTCCTGAGACTCATGCATTAAAATATCGAGATTTTCTCGTTCCGATGGAACAAAATATCACATCCAATACTTTCGGACATGATAATTTAAATCCTCGAATCCAAAATATCTCATAATTCCCTAGACTCATGCATTAAAATATCAAGATTTTCTCGTTCCGAAGGAACAAAATATCACATCCAATACTTTAGGACACGATAATTTAAATCCTCGAATCCAAGATTATCTCTTAATTCCCGAGACTCATGTATTAAAAAAATATCAAAAGGATATTCGATTGTTTGGCCAAACGGAAAACCAAAACCCAGCACGTAGGGCACGATCTCTCAGGTTTCCAAATATGGAATATTGCCTTATTTTGAAAGAGTTTTTGTTTTGAATAATAACAAGTGCAACATGTATAGGCATACACTTATTTTGTTTTAAAGTAAAATACGACGATTTGAGTTGGATAAATATGTTGGGGATTTAATGCACGATGCGATGACATAAAAATAGAGATATAACAATGAACACGGAACAATAATATATGAACACAAAATTATACAATGGACTATAATAGTATGACAATATAAATAAACAAATCATGATACATGCAACACAAATCTCATACTACACAACATCTATATATTAATATTAATAATTGAGGAACAATGAAGTAAATGATATAAGACATTTTAAAATGAATAATAAGTCAATTTCAAAAAAAAAAAAGCATAAAAAAACAAATTAAAATATATACTGCAAAAAAACAATTTAAAGTAAGTGGTATATAAAATTTTAGAATGATTAATATACGTAACAACTCAAAATAACGCATAAAAATGCCTAAAGTAAGTCAAATATAAAAGTAATTTAAAGCTATAGGATACATATAAAAATTGCGGCGGTTTCACCCATATCATTCTTCATGAAGAGTTTTGTGAGGGGGACGATCCAAACCATGAAAAACTGTGAGTTTTCTGATTGCCCCTAGGGTGTTCTTGACATCGCCATAACCATAGGATTTTTTATACTTGTTTACTGATTGAGCTTATGCTTGTTTGATTGTGGGGAACTAAAGGCTTGAGCTTATGCTTTTTGATTGTGGGGAACTAAAGGCTTGAACTTTACTTGCACGATTACTTCATGAAGAATGATATGGGTGAAACCGCTGCAAGTTTTAGACAAGAAGGCAATGTTCCCAACAATCCAGTCCGTATGAACTCTTCACTTTTCCTAATAAAATGTTTCAACATATAGTTTCTTGATGTTGAAGGTTCCGAGATTTGTGATTTGTTGATTATAAAAGAGATCCATTTTCTTTTCAGCATTTGACTATAACTCCCCTCAAGATCAAGGATTCTTAAAACAATAGTGTGAACCATTTTATAAGCTACTTATCCTGGGCCGCCAATTCTTCAAGCAAACTCTGAGGCAGAAACCTCAGATCCGATAATTGTTTATGGAACTTAAAGATCATATGCTGATTGTTTACGGTGATTTTTATTACAATCTTGTCTAGTTATGTGTTGTTTGTCAATATTACAGGCTGCACAAAATGTTCGAACAAAAAAAATGAAGACATCAATGATGAATTAGCGATGGCCTGGACAGACATATTTTCATGCTTTCACGAGTGCATTGCCTGTTCCGCTCCACGTGCCTCTTACGACCACCACCAGCGCCACTGCTCTCTGCCAAAAACACACAAAGAACAACAAGAAAAAGGAAAAATGATGTATTATTATTATTATTATTATTATTATTATTATTATTATTATTATATTTACTATTACTATTATTATTGTTACTACTACGTATTATTATTATGTGGTACGGATTTTGTATCATTATTATTATTCTTATTATTACCATTATTATACTTACTATTATTAGTATTATATTATTATGTTGCACATATTTGCATTATTATCATTGTTATTATTACTTTATTACTGCATCATTATTATTATTATTATCACTATTATTACTACACTAATTACTATTACTATTATTATTACTATATTGTTATGTTGTATATATTTTGTATCGCTTTCATTTTTTATTATCATCATTATTATTGTTATTATCTTTATTTTCCTGTCTTCTTGTAAAGCTTTCATTTTGCTTATCATTCTTTCGCTTTCTGTTTATTATCCTTTTAGCATATTGGTTTACTCATTTTATTTCTATTTTCGTCTTGTTATTATTGTTTGTATTTGATATATTCGTTCCATATGCTTGCTAGCATAGTATTTCATTTTATGCATTTTGTTGCAAATTCGTGCTACATTTTACCCAATATAAAATTGATTTCTTTCGTAGAGGCAATATTTCGTGTTTAGAAATTCGGGAAAATCGTGCCTTAACTTACTAGGTTTCGATTTTTCTCGTTTAACCTAAATAACGAAATATCTTTTAAAATAAAATATTTTTGAATAAAAATAAAAACTTATTTTCGAGAATTCGATATGTTGTGTCCTAACTTACTGGATGTGACATTCCGTTATTTCGAGATATGATTTTCTAAACGAGGCAATATTCATCTTGGATTCGAGGATTTAAATTATCGTGTCCTAAAGTATTGGATGTGATATTTTATTCCTTCGGAACCAGAAAAGCTTGATATTTAATTCGAGGAAATTCGAATATTTTTAAAGGGGATCATATTTTTACAATTTTTAACTTTCGACATAAGGACATTAATTGATCAATTTGGTACCAATTTTGGGCGTAACGAGGGTGCTAATCCTTCCTCGCACGTAACCGACTCCCGAGCCCACTTTCTCGAAACTCGTAGACTAAAATATTTTATACGTGGCCCGATCGCACCTAATAAAAGGTCGGTGGCGACTCCCGTTTTTATTTTCAAAACCCAAGTTCGACTCCCGTTTTTCAAAATGGTTTCGACAAACAGTATATATATAAAAAAAAAAAAAAAAATCACATCCAATATTTTAGGACACGATAATTTAAATCCTCGAATCCAAGATTATCTCTTAATTCCCGAGACTCATGTATTAAAAAAAATATCAAAATGATATTCGATTGTTTGGCCAAACGGAAAACCAAAACCCAGCACGTAGGGCACGATCTCTCGGGTTTCCAAACATGGAATATTGCCTTATTTTGAAAGAGTTTTTGTTTTGAATAATAACAAGTGCAACATGTATAGGCATACACTTATTTTGTTTTAAAGTAAAATACGACGATTTGAGTTAGATAAATATGTTGGGGATTTAATGCACGATGCGATGACATAAAAAAAGAGATATAACAATGAACACGGAACAATAATATATGAACACAAAATTATACAATGGACTATAATAGTATGACAATATAAATAAACAAATCATGATACATGCAACACAAATCTCATACTACACAACATCTAAATATTAATATTAATAATTGAGGAACAATGAAGTAAATGATATAAGACATTTTAAAATGAATAATAAGTCAATTTCAAATAAATAAAGCATAAAAAAAACAAATTAAAATATATACTGCAAAAAAACAATTTAAAGTAAGTGGTATATAAAATTTTAGAATGATTAATATACGTAACAACTCAAAATAACGCATAAAAATGCCTAAAGTAAGTCAAATATAAAAGTAATTTAAAACTATAGTATACATATATAAAATATAAAAATGGCTTTAATAAAAATAAAGGTAATTCCTGTAAAAGGAATTTTTTAAAATAAACAGTATATATATAAAAAAAAAGAAAAAAAAAACTTGAAAGTGTATAATATATATAAAAGGTTTTAAAAGACAAACAATATATATAAATGGATAATGACAAAACCATTCAAAAATTAAATATAAAAAGTTTTAAAATAAAGAAAGAAACAACAAATTGGTGAGGATGAATTAAAATCAAACAGATATGGACTAAATCAGGACAGAAATACTATTTAAGGCAAAATCTGCAAATAAATAAACGAATATGGACCAAAATGGAAAGGCGCTAATTGCGTGAGGACCAAGCGGGAATTATCCTGTCCATCAAGACGCCAGGCACCCTTAGCAAAGGACCAATCGCAACGAAATAAAAAAGCAGGAAAAATTCAAAAATAAAAAATGCAAGCTGGGGTCTGATCGAATAGCGCTACAAAGAAGGAAGGACCTATCACGAAAATTCCCCATTTAAAGCGAAAACACAAATCCCACCCCACCAAATGACGTCGTTTTGTTCAAAGTTTTAAAACCCATCTTCTATTATGTTTCATTTCAACCTAGGTTCAGAAAAAACTTTAAAGCTTCTCCTTTCTTTATTCTCTCAAAAAAAGACGAAAAGGCAGAGAACTCCCTCCCCATAAGCACCAAAACCACGAACCCCTTTACCCCTATAGCTTTGATTTACTCAGACTGAAAAGGAGGTTCCAGCGACGGAGAGGTATGCTTTTCCTTTTTGTTTTTTTTTTTTTATATTCAATCACTTGCAAAAAGTTTTAAAAATAATAAAGATAAAAAATAATGAAATAAAAAGAGCAGTAGATAAAAAACGAAATCAACCTTTTTTATTTTTTGATTGCTGATTCTTTCCTTCAAACAAAAGGAACCCCCCGGTACAGTGGTTTTACTTTGGTTTTTATAACCGATTTTACAATTGATTCTCGTTGTTTTTTTTGTTCTCCTTGTTTTCTCTGCCTTTTGTCGTCTTTCTTTATTTGCAGGGTATGGGCGAGGCAGAAGCATACGAAGGTCGTTGGTCGGTGTGCGTAGTGGCGCTTTGGCAGCGACAACGGCGCGCGTTCGGCGAGCATGGGGGAAGAGGCGCCGTTGGAGTGAGTTCGAGAGGCGCGCGCGCGTGAGCATGCACGCAGTATCTGAAAAGTGCGTGTGGGAGTGGCCACGGAAAGGTCACCAGAAGATTTTGGGACCCTGTCCTGTTTGGGCCATTTAGGCCAATTCAGGGGTTTTGGGCCAATGTAATTTGGGTTGGTTTCGTTTTTATTGTAAATGGACATTTAAATGGACCGATTTTTATTACTTGTTTATTTTGGTTTTGGATTTGGCTTTTATATTGGCATATTTTTTTAAAAGGGCAGGGCAAATTTGGGCTCTTACAAGAGATATGAACAAGAGGCTTGAGAAAACTAGTGTTTTCCAAATTATATCATGCCGCCGATAAGCAAGCAATAATCCATGGGTATTTGAACTTGAATACCCAGGAAAAAGCAGAATATTTAATGGAAGAGCAGGAGGCCCCTTTGAGCAACATTATATCTTGAAATTAATTCATCAAGTTGATGATAAAATACATGGGCGTTCCAGTGGACATTATGCACTCGTTACACAACAACCACTTAGAGGAAGGTCCAAGCAAGGAGGACAAGGGTAGGAGAAATGGAGGTTTGGGCTCTAGAGGGATTTGGTGTTGCTCATATTTTATAAGAAATGTTTACTTATAAATCTAATCATATTAGAGCTCGCCAAGAAGTACTTGGGACTACGATCATTGGAGGAACAATACCTAAACTCGAAGATGCTCCAGAATCTTTTCGATTGTTCGTCCGAGAATTACGATCTTTGGCTTTGGAACTGAATCATTTCCTTGTATCTGAGAAGAACTTCCAGATTAATAGGAAGGAAGCTTAATAAAAATCACCGTAAACAATCACCATATGATCTTTAAGTTCCATAAACAATCACCGGGTCTGAGGTTTCTGCCTCAGAGTTTGCTTAAAGAATTGGCAGCCCAGAGGTAAGTAGCTTATAAAATGGTTCACACCATTGTTTTACGAATCCTTGACCTTGAAGGGAGTTATCGTCAAATGCTGAAAAGAAAATGGATCTCTTTTATAATCAACAAATCACAAATCACGGAACCTTCAACATCAAGAAACTATATGTTGAAACATTTTATTAGGAAAAGTGAAGAGTTCATACGATTGGATTGTTGGGAACATTGCCTTCTTGTCTAAAAATTGCAGCGGTTTCACCCATATCATTCTTCATGAAGAGTTTTGTGCGGGGGACGATCCAAACCATGAAAAACTGTGAGTTTTCTAATTGCCCCTAGGGTGTTCTTGACATCGCCATAACCATTAGGATTTTTTATACTTGTTTGGGGATTGAGCTTATGCTTGTTTGATTGTGGGGACTAAAGGCTTGAACTTTACTTGCACGATTACTTCATGAAGAATGATATGGGTGAAACCGCTGCAATTTTTAGACAAGAAGGCAATATTAACAATCCAAATCCGTATGAACTCTTCACTTTTCCTAATAAAATGTTTCAACATTTAGTTTCTTGATGTTGAAGGTTCCGGATTTGTGATTTGCTGATTATAAAAGAGATCCATTTTCTTTTCAAATTTGACTATAACTCCCTCAAGATCAAGGATTCTTAAAACAATAGTGTGAACCATTTTATAAGCTACTTATCCTGGGCCGCCAATTCTTCAAGCAAACTCTGAGGCAGAAACCTCAGATCCGATAATTGTTTATGAAACTTAAAGATCATATGCTGATTGTTTACGGTGATTTTTATTACAATCTTGTCTAGTTATGTGTTGTTTGTCAATATTATAGGCTGCACAAAATGTTCGAACAAAAAAAAATGAAGACATCAATGATGAATTAGCGATGGCCTGGACAGACATATTTTTCATGCTTTCACAGAATTCTGTTCCGGTTCCGCTCCACGTGCCTCTTCTGACCAGCCACCAGCGCCACCTGTTCTCTGCCAAAGAACACAGCAGCAACAAGAAAAAAGGAAAAATGATGTATTTTTTTCTTCTCTTTTTTGATTTTCGGCTATAGTGAAATACTGAAAAAAAATGGATCTCTTTTACAATCAACAAATTACAGGCCTTGGAAAACGAAGAAACAAAAGATTCATGTAGAAGAATAAGCCAATTGTGTTTATGAATCGTTGCTCAAAAGAGAGTTTAATCAACTTACAACCTTCAACATCAAGAAACAATATGTTGAAAAGTGCACAACCATTTCATTAGGAAACAGGCTTTTAATAAAAATTAATATGTGTTGAAAAGTGAAGAGTTCATACGACTAGCTTCTTCTCCGAAAATTGCAGCGGTTTCACGCATACCATTCTTCATAAAGTAATCATGTAAGTAAAGGTTGAGCCTTTATTCCCCCATAATCAAACAAATATGATTCAATCCGTAAATAATATAAAACTGAAAAGCTTTAAAAACCAATGATTATGGCAATGCTAAGAACACCCTATGGGCGAAAAAAGAATCTGAAAACTCACAGTTTTTCATATTCCTGGTTGTCCCCCAAATCCATGATTGCCTTCAAAAAGAAAAGAAAGCAAAAGTAGAAAAAGTAAAGAACACCAAAGCATTAAGTGGAGTACATTGGTAATAGACTTATGGAGAAAGAAGAGAGTATCCACCTGCAGATTAAGCCTCAAGGAGCAGTTGAAATCAAAAGGTTAAAATCAAAACGTTACAGCAAAGATAAGGGGAAGTTGGGATTGGAAGTTAACAAGTGGAATAAAGAGAAGTCTGGGGGGATGCATATATATATACACCCAGAGGTGGCTAGGCAGCAAGTGACAATGCCATGCAAAAGTTAACCAAAATTTAATGAAATGAGATATAATAGCAAGTTATGTTGAAATGGTTGGCAGATCAGAGGGTGATTATGGGGCAGTAAGGTTATGCTTAGAACCTGCTGCACCTGGTACTGGAGTGATTGCAGGAGGAACAGTGCGACATTTAGATGTGGATGCTATTATCGGAAAACAATATCAGAGAAAGAATAGAAAGGGAGACGGCTGCCAATATGAAATAAAGATGTAAGCAATTTATAACTTAATTTGGAGGGGCTTTAGTCAAGGACGAATCTGCAGTAACCATAGGTCAAAAGATGTTCCTGTGCATAACACAATGATAGGTGTTGGGAACACTTTGTGGCACCAACTTTTAAGTAAAACTGCCAACAACGCCAGAGCTACTGTTGTTGTGCAGAAAATGAAGAAGTTTTGAGAGGTTGCTCAAGAACGAGGGATTCCCATGGAAGAGCTGTGAAAGTGATGTTCATGGATGCAACTTCACCATTACCTTCATTCTCCTCTCCAATGAATCTATACAGTACAAAAGGCTTTTATAATGTAAGTCAACTTCTATGCCTTCTTAAAAGATTGTTTCGCATTAATGTTACTTTTGAGCTTCTATTAGAATTTTTCCTTTTCATATATTGGCTGACAGTCTTTACAGTCAAGTACTTGAGGACTTGAGGACTTCCCATTTATCCTGATATTGGCTGACAGTCTTTACAATCAAGTCCCTTTTGCAGGCAACAGACTTTGGTTGTTGACAGTAAAACTTGATATTATAAAGACATACAAACATCAACACTGCATGAACCAACCATAAATAAACAGCCATAATCCTTCCTCCTAAAAGCTTCATTATTGTCAATAGAAATCAGCAATGATCTTTCATTTCCCATATAAAAGAAAAGGGATCCAAGTCCAAAGATTAGCCAACAAGAAAAGAGAACAGAAAGCAGCATTTTATGCTTCAGTATGTATAAAATCTTCTTCTGGATGTAAACTTCCGTCTGTAAGTTGTTTAGTCTATGTATACATTTGTCTTGACTGTTTATTTTTGTCTGCAGTTGCCATTAACTTCATCCAAAAATACTTCATATGTAAACATGGCTCTGGGCCAAGCAAATGCATGATTTCTCATAGAGAGGCCCATAGTTTAACCGACTTGTCATAGCTTGTAGAGGCAACCATTGCAGGCTCCATAGAAGTTGCGAGTGAAGAAACGAGTTCCTTGTGTGCATCAATTGTCACTGTTTTATTGCTCTCAAATGGATTCCATAATGCAAATGACTGAAAGGTACATCACACCATTACTCACTTGCATTCTTGTGCATCATCAACAATGGCTTGCATATGTGATTGCAAGATTACAAGAAATAAAACTGAATTTGATAATAAATATTCTGAGAGACATTACCCGGTAGCCACCAATGATCCAGAATTTATAGTTCCATGGATGGAATGTGCAACAGTGGAAATTGTTTCCTGTTGAACTCAATTCATGCAAGCTTTTCCGTTCAGACACTGACCATAATCGTGCACTGTCTTCACTGATGGAGATAATACGCTTGCCATCTGGATCCCAGCAAATTGACTGAACTTCTTTGTCATGTCCCTGAAACAAAATATAACATTTCTTCATACATTCTAGGAGGCAAATATATCATGTTACTTGGAACTTTCGGGTTACTTCAGGGTATGGATGCAAAGCTTCTAGATCTTAACACAAAATACTAGCTTAGATGCATGAAAATGCTATAATAGCATCCAAATATATTCGACCTTGAAATCGGCATAGAGCTTGTAGGTCTGAACATCAAATACTTTAACAACATTTCCTGAAGACGTTGCAAGCAACTTTCCATTGCGAGGCTCGAATCTGACTTGTTTAGTAGCTCCCTGCAATCACCTCACAAGGCAATATAGGTAAGCAAAATCAGGGTTAAGTCCTTTAATATCTCTGAGATAATCTAATAGATGCCATCTGACCTTAAAGATATGAGTCCAAGAACCTGGGTTGATATCCCAGAATCTAATCTCATTATTTTTATCAGAGGAACAAAGGAGATTCATCCTTCTAGGATGGAAATCTAATGACAAGACATGGTCGCCATGACCCTGAAGCTTTAAAGGAGATTTCCCAGCCTTCCATGTCAAAGAAATGAAGACATATCATCAAAAGGGAAGCAAATGTTGTACATTCGGTCTATGATTTGAATGCCAGATATGATATGTGTTGACAATACTAAATAAATATATGAAGTTCAAGAGGAACATTGTTACTTCAGCAGAATCCCATATTTGGACAGTCTTGTCATAGGAAGACGTTGCAACTATGGTTGAATTTGGTTTAAATCGAACATCGCTGATGGGAAGAGAATGGCTTTCATCAGTTACAAATTTATTATGATCTTCGATATTCCAAAACAAAACCTGCAAGAAAACTGAAATTAGCTTTAAACTTATACAATATTTAAAATCTTGTGAAGAAAAAAGTACCACCTTCTCTTCACGCCCTGCTATAGCTAGAAGCTTCCCATCTGAGGAGAAATCACAGCAGAAGACTTCTTTGGTACTACAGTTGAGGCTACGACCTTCCCCAAAGATGAAGACTACACCAGTAATGACAAAATGATTATTAGGAAATCAAGTGTGAGTGTCAAATAACGATACATGTACACAACCCCAAGAATCTAGAGGATCTTATCCATGTACCATGCACACAAATTAAAGTATAGCTGCAAAGCTTTTTTGTGCTAGCTTGTATTACCAACAGAATCCTGCAGATGAACATTTCATTTAGTAGCCAACATTTATGATGCAAATCCGTATGACACTTTCCACAGACATGGAATTTGCTATCTTTGGTAAAGAAACTTAATGACTGATCACATATTACCCGCTGTTGCTGTAGCATATCATCTGTGTTTTGATGTTCTTCGGTTTGCATCATGTGGTTACTCATCTGATTTAACAAATCAGTCTTTAATGGGGAAAAGAACTATGATGGTTTTCACAAATTAATAAGTATATAGCACTACATGATTTTAAATTCCACAAACAATCATTAATCCTGCAGACGAAATTTTCATTAAGTAGCCAACGTTTATGATGCAAATCTGTATGACACTTTCCACTGATATGGAATTTGCCATCTTTGGTAAAGAAACCTAATGACTGATCGCATATTACCTGCTGTTTCTGTAGCATATCATCCGTGTTTTGATGTTCTTCGGTTTGCATCATTTGTTTACTCGTCTGATTCATCGCAAATCAGTCATTAATGAGAAAAAGGACTATGATGGTTTTCACAAATTAAGAAGCATATAGCACAACATGGTATAGGTCAAAATGGGGGCTTCTTTCTTCTACAGATGATTTCGGACCATCTAAGGATGTGAGGCAAAATGGTATAGGTCAGAACTTGCCTGTTTCACTGAGCGATAGATCTACCTTCGGGAATGGTTTTCTTCCTGAATATAAATAATCATTGAGTGGCTCAGTTATATCATTGGGCGATATATTTAGTGAGAACCAATCTCATCATGTCTCAGCACACCTAGTATCATTGCCTTTAAATTTTTCTTTGAGTGCATGCTCTCTTGGAGCTCGAAAGATATTGGACAATGACCGCGGGCGTCATACTTCCAAGTTGTCTTCTTTGCTGCAAGGCCCTTTTCCCTTCTCTAGTTCTAAACCAGAAAAAATTCTTGTAAATGATATTGCCAGTGATCCATTGCACTTTTCAGAAAATAGAATAAAAATATCTTCAGATGATTGGGAGCCATCAGTACCCCTTCGGCCATCCTTTTTTGTCACTTCTGGTATATCATCCCCACGAAGCGAATATGATCCTCTTCATGACAGCATTGATGTGTCCAATGCGGGAGAGAGGCCACTTAAATTTTCTTTCTCTAATCAAGGTCCATCCCTGTTGAATGTAGCAGATCCACCAACATATGGCAATTTTCTTTCTCTAATCAAGATCCATCCCTCTTAAATTTTCTTTCTCTAATCAAGGTCCCTGAACGTAATGATGATAAAAGAACTGCATCTTGTCATAATGGAGACCATGAAAACTTGGTCAACAATAATTGCAACCCTTCTGGAAAAGATTCACTAACAACTGATGCAAATGATGGAACTTCTGCTGTTGACATGCAAAACGGAACACTAGTGAAAGAAGAAATTTCCTCGGTTGCTTCTGATGTCAAAGACATTTCAAAGGCAAACAAAAATGATAGAGATCATGATGGCAGACATCGAAGAGGCGGGTCTAGATGCAAAAAAGAATTAGAAGTAGATAGGGTTAGAGAAAAGAATGAAATAGATGTTGAGGTTGAGCATAAGGCAGATGCAGATTATAAAGAATCAAAAGCAATGAGGCATTTTCATGCTGCTCTTGTAGATTTAATTAAGGAACTGTTGAAACCAACTTGGCCTGAGGGTCATCTCAGTAAAGATGCTCATGATACAATAGTCAAAAAAGCAGTTCACAAAGTTTTTGGCAGCATACAACCTCATCAGCTTCCAGTTACCTTCGAGTCAGTTAAGCAATATCTTTCTTCATCCCAACCAAAAATAACAAGACTTGTTGAGGTGAGAATCTTTGATTTGAGATGCATTGTATACTCTATGCAAGATCTAGATAGTAAATGCTACCAACCCCCTTCTTCCAACCAAAGATATTTTCTTTTACCGTATGAATATTGCCTTTTTTGTCTATCAATTAAGTGGACTAATATTTACAGTTTGTATATTTAAACATGCAGTAAACAGAATAACAGACTCAACTAACTGTCACTTGCTGCCTAGCCACCTCTGGATATATATATGTATGCATCCCCTGGACTCTTCTTTGTTCTTCTTGTTAGTTTTGAAGACCCAACTTCCCCTTTCTTTGTTCGTTCATTTTGATTTCAGCTGATCTTTAAGGCTTAATCTGCATGTGGGTACTCTCTTCTTTATCCATAAGTCGTATTACCAACGTCGTCCGCTTAATGCTTTGATGTTTTTTCTTTTTCTTGTTTTTACAGTGAAAGTGAAGAGTTTTGTTTTCTTTCCTTTTGAAGGCAATCAGGGCTGAGGGGGACGATCCAAACCATAAAAAACTGTGAGTTTTCTGATTGCCCCTAGGGTGTTCTTGACATCGCCATAACCATGGGATTTTAATGCTTTTCAGTTTTATACTTGTTTACTGACTGAGCTTATGCTTGTTTGATTGTGGGGAACTAAAGGCTCGAGCTTTACTTGCACGATTACTTCATGAAGAATGATATGGGTGAAACCAGCGGTCAAGGATTCTTAAAACAATGGTGTGAACCATTTTGTAAGCTACTTACCCCTGGGCCGCCAATTTTCGGAAAAGCCGCTCCCTTGCCTGCTACCCCCCAAAGAACACAGCAGCAACAAGAAAAAAGGAAAAATGATGTATTTTTTTTCTTCTCTTTTTTGATTTTCGCCTTGCCGAATATGAAACAATGTAAAGGGGGCTTCTTTCTTCTATTTTCGAAACGAAATACCAGAAATAGAAAGCAAATGTAAAGGGGGCTTCTTTCTTCTTTGTCGAAACGATAGAAGGCAAAAAAACAATTAAAGGTTGATTTAATTTTTATTATTTACTGTCGTTTTATTTTTATTTTTTTATTTCGAATCTTTATAAACAAAAACCGAAGAGAAAAGGAAGAGGGACCTTCACCTGAACCCCCACGGATGCAGCGTCGGAGGGCTTTGTCGTCGTTGCCTTCGATTCCGAAAAGGGGACCGAAAGTCTCCTCTTTCGTTTAGGACGGAGTGTCGAGGGCTGGTCTTCAAAGTGGGGGCTTCAAACAAGGCTAAAAGCCCATCTCTGCGCATCGTCTGCCACCGTGTATGGTGGTGGTGCGACGGGCGGTCGAAGGGAGCCCGAACGTTGGGAACAAAAGAGGGGAGAGGAGGCTGCCACTTTGTTTTTTTTTTTTTTTTTTTTTAAGAAATGGGGAGAGGGGCCTTTGTTTTTTTTTCTTATACGAACTTGAAATGAACTTTAAAAAAAAAAAATCTAATTTAATACTAAACGAAACGACACAGTTTCATTAAAGGTAGGAAACCCGCGCGTCGACCCGAATCCGCCACAGGGTCCGCGCATTTTTGGAAATTGGCATATCTACAGGATTGGTCCCCCTTTGTTTCGTCTTTATTCGATTGAATCGTTTTTCTGTTTCTTTCGTTTTTAATTTCTCCCTGAAATTTGAGCATTGTTTCAATTTGGACCATATCAAAACGCTGTGCATGGGGCTTGGGGATAATTTCACGTAGCGTTGTGGTCCCTGTTCGCCTTTTTGATTCATTGCGATTTTAGTCCTCATTTCTTATTCTGATTTCAATGTAGTTTTCAACCTGTTTTAAAGAGTTTATTTATCCATTTCTCTTCAATATATTATTATTATTATTATTATTATTACCATTATTATTATTACTATACTATTATTATTAGTATTACTATTTTACTTTTTATTACTATTACCATTATCATTATTTTTTTATATATCATTAATTATCATTATTACTACTATTATTATCTTATTTTTCCTTTTTTGCTATTATTATTATTATTAACATGCTTTATTATTTTTATGTTTTTATGAGCATTATTATTTTCTATTAATATTATTATAAATATATTATTATTATTATTTCAATTATTACATTATTTTGCTATTTATGATTATTATTTATTTTATATATTATTTATTCGTTTTCTCATTTCCTGTTAATTTCTCTTATATATTAAATATATTTAGCTTGCTTATTATCTTCTTTCCCTTTT
Source organism: Gossypium bickii (assembly GCA_025503065.1). Classification (NCBI taxonomy): domain Eukaryota; kingdom Viridiplantae; phylum Streptophyta; class Magnoliopsida; order Malvales; family Malvaceae; genus Gossypium; species Gossypium bickii. Next base: position 994,543 of record CP106714.1, on the reverse strand, counting down.
TAGCTTATTCATGCTATTTATTTACTTCATTTTTGCCCTCCATGTTGTCACTCGCACTAACGCATTTTTTACTATTTTGCTACACGCATTCATTTTTTACATTTTATTACAAAACTTGTGTTATATTAATTTTTACTCAATACAAAATTGATTTCTTTCATAAAGGCAATATTTCGTATTTAGAAATTTGAGAAAATCGTGCCCCTAACTTACTGGGTTTCAATTTTTCTCGTTTAATCAAAATAACTGAATATCCTTTTTAAAACAGATATATAATTTTTAAATAAAAAGCTTATTCTTGAGAATTCGAGACGTCGTGTCCTAACACATTAGATGTGATGTTTTGCTATTCCGATTAGGTACCAATTTTGGGCGTATCGAGGGTGCTAACCCTTCTTCGTGCGTAACCGACTCCCGAATCCATTTTCTTAAATTTCGTAGACCAAAAGCACTGTTTTAGTAAACCAAAACATTTTATTAAAACAAAGGTGATCCGATCACACCAAATAAAGATCAATTGCGACTCCCGTTCTTATTTTCATCTTTAAAATCCAAGTCGACTCCGTTTTACAAAAATGGTTACGACAGCTTGGGGACTCCACTGGGGACAAGAGAGTCAAGTCGTGAATTGATTACTTTTTGTATTTTTGTCGAAATTTGAAAATTCGGTTTAAATTTACGATCTTTTTGTTGCATTTCATCCGTCTTTGTTACGATCTTCATCATTGTGGTTTATAATTGCTGTGTTAGTTTAAGTTTTAGCATCTTCTGCACATTGCATCGCATGATCAGTCGATCTTACCCTTTTAAGTGAGAGTGAGAAACTACTCCTTCATGAGGTATTTACCTTCATGCAAGATAGTGGATCACTTTCGCGATACATCCGTACCTATGTCTTCGTGGGATTTTTATCTCCGTGCAGCCATAGGGAAATGTTTTCCCCTGAACTGAACTCGGTCTATATGAGCCTATAATGGGTGAAGATCGAGGAATCTGCCGGTTTGGGTACCTTTACTTTAGAACCGAAACTCATATAGCAAGCCTTAAGAGCCCACCTTAGGTAGAGCCATGCTAAACCCTAATGGTTACCCGAGTAGGTGCTTTATTTCTTGATTGCTTTAGGTTGTGTGTGAAATACTGACTTGTTATTTTATTTTGATTGAATGGCATTTTCATCACACTTAGTTCACTTTCGTGCATCATATTGCATAATCGTCAGATTTTTTTACCATCTTAAGTGGGAGTGAGAAACTATTACTTCGTGAGGTTTTCACCTCCGTGCATGATGGTGGATCATTTTCGAAATACATTCGTACCTATGTCATCGTGAGATTTTCATCTCCGTGCAGCCATAGGGAAACGTATTCCCCTAAACTGAACTCGGTTCATATGAGCCTATAATGGGTGAGGATTGAGGAATCTGCTAGTTCAGGTACTCTTCTTTAGAACCAAACCACATATAGAGAGCCTAAGAGCCTACCCTAGGTAGAATTGTACCAAACCCTAGTGGTCACCCAGATAGGTGTTCTATTTTGTTGATTATTTCTTCTGTACTGACGTATTTTATTTTGTTCTGTTTTGATTACATTGCACCGTATTACCTTAGAAAGGATGTGTTGATTCATATTCGATTGCTAAATAGAAGAGTTTGTCTTAAGGAAATGTGTTACTTGATAAAGCGAATTATAATACGGTCGTTCGAACATAGTCCAGATAAACAACGAGACTTTACCCGAGGATTCAAGCCGAAAGGATTATTCGAGAGTCATCATGTCTTAATTTTCTAAAAGAAGCTTATGAACATCGCTAAGGATAAGTAAGTGAAGAGGTACGGCCTGGACCAAGCAACAAGGAGCTAGAAGAGGCATCTATTGAGAAAGTTCACGGGACACGACCATAACATCCGGATACGAAGATGAGGATTGGTGTTTTCACCTAGACTATAAGGAAAAAGTCGTATATGCAATTCATTTTATGTAAAGAAATGTATTTCTAGAAAAGTTCTTCTAATGGAATTGAATTCATAATCAACGCCTCTCTTTCTTTTTTGCATTCATTCCATGCATTTGCATTGCATTTCATGCATTTGCATTACATCATATTACATGCATCAAAATAGGAGTTATAAAATTCGATAATCCCTCTGGTGCAGAAAATTCGTTACCCAACAATACTGTTAAATGGGTAAATATTGTGGGTACCATGATGAATGGGGGTATGAGATCAGGAGTACATCAAGTTCGAGACTCTAGTGCAAAACCTGATATTGGGAAATTGAAATATTAATGACGTATCTGAAGAGTGAACTGAGGAATCAAAATTTTCAAGCCCTTGTATGTTTGGGAATATTTTGAACAATAGGACTGTGGAAGAAACCTGTATTTTTAGATAATCTAGAGTAATATTCAAAACATGCTTGTTGCTTTAAGCCTAAAGGCAATAAGAGTCCTTTTGTGAAATATGCTTGTGTCCAGAATTCTTATTTCAATCAAATGTATCTTTCTAAGTAAATATTTTCATTCTTTACATTTCATACTATACATTTTTATTCATACGAATAATCATCCTTAGAATCATTTATTCTTTGGATTTTCTGCCTTTGTACCTAGGTACCCAAATATCAGCCACATGAGCGACGCTGTTACTGACTCCCTTTTTGAATGAGATATGGGTCTAGGGAATCTAAGGACTCTGAAGATGACGGAGATTGTAGCCTATCTTTTGATTTTTTTAAGGATGGTAGAACGAGTGAAAGTAGACTCTACCTTGCAAAGGGTCAGCAGGCGTTGCGAGCTCGGTAAAGGGGCAAAAATCGAAGCCTAATTCATCACAGAAATAATGCGAGACATCATTGAGCTGTTTTCAATAATTCAAAGATATTTTCATACAATCATATCAAGGCACACCAGGCTACTGAAACATAAGTATGCTGTTAAGATTGATGTTTAAAGAACCCATGTTAATGGTTCTACAATGGCCAGGCTAATCATGAGGTTTAGGTACTGCTGGTCTACCAGAAAAGGGAGGTTACATCAGTTATGTCGTAAATACCAGATGGATAAATACAGGATTTATACGCCTCCTCTATTTCTTCTCAGATTCCCTATATGTGGGGCATGGACGTTATCAAGACAATCTCCTCAAAAGCTTTTGGCCAACATCGATTCATATTCATGGTCATTGGTTACTTTAGCAAAAGGGTAAAAGTCGCTTCTTATGCCAATTTTATAATGTCGACAGTCATCAAACCCCACTCTAAATGTAAAAAAAAAATCATTGGAAAAATGATCGAGATCTGTAAAGATTGGGATATAGAAGTTACGTTTACCCTTTACGCTTATTAAACGTCGGCCAGGACCTTCGTCGAGGTAGCACCTTTCTCATTAGAAGTGATTTTGCCCATTGAAGTCGAGATTCCTTTTCTTCGAGTCTTGTCAAGAGTTGAAATTGGATGAGGCAAGATGGATCCAATATGATCAGTTTAATTTGAAGAGAAAATGTTAAAAGCTATCTGTCACGATCAGATGATGCGAGCTTACAACAAAAATAGTCGCCCTAGAAAATTTCATGATATGGCTTTGAAGAAGATTTTCCAATGCAAAAGGGACTTCAGAAGAAAGAGGATGCCAAACTGGGAAGGACCTTATGTAACAAAGAAGGCCTGTTCTGGGGAAGCATGGATATTACTGAGATGGATTGCAAGGACCGACCCAATCTGGTGAATCCGGATTCAATAAAAAGTTTTCCAAAAAAAAAAAAGAGAGAAAAAATGAGAGGCTAAGGCGAAAACTCGCAAAGAGCGCTTTGAGACCAAAGGGGATTTGAGTTGAAAACCCAAAAAGGGCGGCTCAAATTTTGATTGAAAGTGGGGCACACAGTAGTCTTGCTATGTTTGAATTAACAATGAAGAAGTATGTTACGTCTTGGGGTATCGACAAAATACTTCGGATCCCCTAAACACATATTGAGCTTAAAATGGTCCTCAAGAAGTTTGAACAGATAAGCTTAGGCTGCGATATCTGGGGCACCTAGTTTCTATTTTACCCATTTTAATTTTTTTATTTATGATTATCTTATTCTTTTAAAAATACACTACCAATAAAATTCCTTCTTGATTGCATTTACTAACTTTGATTAACTTGTTTGTTTCGAGTTATGCACCCAATCAATTTCCTTATTGTCCATTGTTACGACTTTTTTCAGGCATTTTGCATTGAAATAACGATTAGTGGAATGATAATACTTTCATAAAAGGAGGAGTTTCACATATTACTCTGGAAACTTCTAAATAATACAAGAGCCTGAAACAGGATTATTGTTTAGGATTCACCAAGCTTAAGAGTTGGAAATATCTGAGTCCAAAATAAGGTTTTCTCTTCGGATTTTGTCAAAAATTGTGGTTGAACAAAATGACAAGATATTACTTCAGAGAGCAATATCAACTCAAGCGTAAGAGGAGAATCATTCTCAAGAAAAATGATATTCTGCATCTATACGAATATCATGAATACACATCTGGGTAGATTTCCCAATTAAGCATCTACTTTCCTCTGAAGTCCTTTTGCATAGGGAGGATCTTTTCAATATCAAGTCTCCTTCATGGAACACTCTAGGGTGGACTTTTTGTTGTAAGCCCGCATCATTTGTTTCTGGTACATTTGACCATGACGACTGGCTCTTAACATTTTTCTCGATCAGATTAAGTTGATCATACTGAGATTGAACCCATCCCACTTCATCCGACTTCAGCTCTGACAAAATTCAAAGATAAGGAATTTCAACTTCGATGGGCAAGACTGTATCCATTCCATAAACCAATGAGAAATGTGTTGCCTTGGTGGAGGACCTGGCCAACATTCAAGAAGTATAGAGGGTAAATGGTAACTAGTCTATGCCAATCTTTACTTAGTTTCAATCATCCTTCAAAATATTTTCGGATGATTTCTTTCTTTTCTTTTTTTTTTTTTTTTTTTGAATTCAGACTTGAATTTGAAATCGAAGTTGAATTTGATGACGGTTGACTTTGTAACTTTTCCATAGGAACCGGCCTTCACCCTCTTAGGGGAGTAATTGACAATCACGAAGGTGCATTGGTGCTGACTAGATGCCTTTGATGAGATCGTCCCCCTAACATCTATACCCCCCGTATAGGAAAAAAAAAGAAGAAATCACATAAGTCTTGTCTTCCTCAATTTGGCGTTTACAGCATAACTAATGCAATCTCCTTTTCATGGTAGACCAGCAGCACCCGAAATTTATAATCGACCTGACTATTGGAAAACTCTTAGAATGTGGCTTTTTGAACACTCCATAGTCTCCTTGTGCCTAGGTATATCTTGATGCAATCATGCAAAGACATCTTTGAATTCTTGGGATAACTCAATGACGTCTTGCTTTGTTTCTGTAGTGGGCAAGGCTTCGATCTTCACTCCTTTCCCAGACTTGCAATGTTCACTGACCCTTTGTGTGGTAGAGTCTATTTTCATTTTGTTCTACCATCCTTAACAAATCAAAAGATAAGTTACAATCTCTGACATCTTCAAAATCCTCAGATCCTTTTAGACCCATATTTCACTCAAAAGGGAGTCCGTAACAGCGTCGCTCACGTCTTGATATCTGGGTACCTATTGTAGATACAAAGGCAAATTCCAAAGAATAATGATTCTAAGGATGATTATTTATATAGTATGATTATGAATGAAATGAGAAAATAAAAAAGGAAAAATTGCCCGGTATGAAACACAAAAATGTATTTTTTATTGAAAATAAAGATGTTTGAACATGAGCCTATTTCACAAAAGATTTTTATTATTTCTAGGCTTAAAACAACAAGTGTGTTTTGAAAATTACTCTTTGTTAGCTCTAAAAACTACAGGAGTTTCCTTTGCAGTCCAGTTATTCAGAACATTTTCAGGCTCGTAGGGACGAATGCCCCCTAGGTTTCCTTCATTCGATCCCTCTTCAAATACGGCGTTGAGTCTCACAGTTTTCAACATCTTTTTAGCCGTTTCTTCATTCGTAATTCCCAGTTCAGGAGGGATGATTCTTTCCAATATGAATGCCTTAGATATATAGGGAAAATTTATTGATCCCCATTTGACCTTGGTGTCCTTCTCCTCCAACTCTCCTCCTATGGTACACATATTTTCTCCTTCAGGAGAGTCAAAGAACTCCAGCTCTTTATTATCCATTAACCCTTGTACTAGGGCTCTGAATTCGTTGCAATGCTGGATCTCATGGTCTTCCTTATTATGAAACTCACAGTAGTTCCTTGCATCTCGGGATTTACTCCCCAACTCTTACGGAACTAGACCTCTTTTTCGCATTTCCTTCCAAACCTCTCTCAACGGGGTTCTTACCTTTTCAACATTTCGTTTGATTCTCCTCCCCATGTTCTCGACTATAGTGTTTACACCTTTCTCGATATGATTGAGTAACGGATTTCCTACACCTGGTGCGTCATCGAATCTCACAACACCTGCCTTAATAAGCCTTTCAACTAGCCTTTTAAAGGGAAACAATTCTCTATCGGGTGCCCCACTATCCCCGCATGGTATTCACATTAAGTGCTTGGGTCATACCATTTTAGATATGGGAGTTGCAACAGTTTTGAGTAGCAAGGAGAGACGACATGATCATCGAACAGAGTTTTATTCTGCCTCGTGTTGGGTTCCTACATGAGTATTCATATATGACCCTCCAAATACCTTTTTGACTATATGAAAAAACCTAAATGTCTCCGAAACTTGTATCTACAATAAGGGCTTAAACAGCTATAAAATCAAAACAAAGAAAACCTAGTGCCTATAAGGTGCTCCTGCAAAAAAGATAATTAACATTCCACTTACAATTATATGCAATATGTTGACTGGTGGTGGCTCAATTAATTCACTTGGTCCTGAAAAGATAATAAAAAATCCATAAATGTATGATATACATATACATATACATAGACATGAAGTAAACCAAGGCAAACACTGCATGCATCTTATGCATGTCTTCTCAAATAAAGTAGATATACAGTATTCATCTCCTATTTTTTTTAACACTAAATGCACTAAAACCAGATAAAAGGCCAAGCTACCCTTCACCATGATGTCCAGTGGGGTTGACTAGTGGTGGCTCAATTGGTTCACTTGGTCCTAAAAAGATAATAGAAGATTCATGAATGTATGATATACATGAAGTAAACCAAGGCCAAAACTGCATGCATCTCATGCATAACTTCTCAAATAAAGCAGATACATATTATTTATCTCCTATTTTTTTAACACTGAATGAACTAAAACCAGATAAAAGGCCAAGCTAACCTTCACCGTGATGTCTAGTGGTGGTTACCGGAAGTTGGAGGTTTTGTTCCCATTGGAAGGTGGTTGGATTTATGAGAAAGTTAGCGCTTTGACCTTCCGACTGCATATTGAAAATGTTTAGCGAAATTAATAACAACCCGGTGTTAATGCAAAGGTGAACTGATAGTTTAGAACATACCATTTCAACGTCCTGATCAAGATGTATCTGTGGTGGTAGAAAGCTGATCGATGCGAGAAAAGAATATAAAAAAATTAAAAAAAAAAAAGAAAATGAGATACATGAACATGAAAATGAGATGCATGGACATATGTATACCTTGAAAATGGGGGGCTCATTTGATTATCTTCACATGTGATTGGAAAGCGGAACCGAATGTAAATCTTTGAAAGTAGGAAAATATGTCCATCCGATCTATTGCGATTCATCATTGATGTCTTCATTTTTTTGTTCGAACATTTTGTGCAACCTCTAATATTGACAAACAACATATAACTAGACAAGATTGTGAGATGGGTCCGAGAAAAAGGGGGTTCTAGTTATAATCCTGAAACGATTCGTGTATATATTTCACAGAAATGAGAAATCAAAGTGGGCGATATAGTAGCCGGAAGGCATGGAAATAAAGGGATCATTTCAAAAATTTTACCTAGACAGGATATGCCTTATTTGCAAGACGGAAGACCTATTGATGTGGTCTTCAACTTACCTTCACAAAATGAATGTAGGACAGCTATTTGAATGCTCGCTTGGGTTAGCAGGGACTCTACTAGATAGACATTATCGAATACCACCATTTGATGAGAGATGTCGAAACCATCTTTTTTTAAAAAGGGCAGAAATCGACTTTGGTTTTGAAAATGAATAAAACGGGAGTCGCCACCGATCTTTTATTAGGTGTGATCAGATCACCTTTGTTTTAATAAAACGTTTTGGTTTACTAAAACGGTGTTTTTTTTGGTCCGCGAAGTTCTGAGAAATCGAGTTCGGGAGACATTTACATGCGAGTAAGGGTTAGTACCCTCGTCACGCCCAAAATTGGTACCGATTTGATTAATTAATGTCCTCATGTCAAAAGTTGAAAATTTTAAAAGAATTTAAAAATTCGACCTCTTTTGGAAATATTTGAATTTTTCGAATTGAATATCAAGATTTTCTCGTTTCGAAGGAACAAAATATCACATCCAATACTTTAGGATACAATAATTTAAATCCTCGAATCCAAGATCATCTCATAATTCCCGAGACTTATGCATTAAAATATCAAGATTTTCTCGTTCCGAAGGAACAAAATATCACATCCAATACTTTAGGACACGATAATTTAAATCCTCGAATCCAAAATATCTCATAATTCCTGAGACTCATGCATTAAAATATCGAGATTTTCTCGTTCCGATGGAACAAAATATCACATCCAATACTTTAGGACACGATAATTTAAATCCTCGAATCCAAAATATCTCATAATTCCCAAGACTCATGCATTAAAATATCAATATTTTCTCGTTTCGAAGGAACAAAATACACATCCAATACTTTAGGACACGATAATTTAAATCCTCGAATCCAAGATTATCTCTTAATTCCCGAGACTCATGTATTAAAAAAATATCAAAAGGATATTCGATTATTTGGCCAAACGGAAAACCAAAACCCAGCACGTAGGGCACGATCTCTCGGGTTTCCAAACATGGAATATTGCCTTATTTTGAAAGGGTTTTTGTTTTGAATAATAACAAGTGCAACATGTATAGGCATACACTTATTTTGTTTTAAAGTAAAATACGACGATTTGAGTTGGATAAATATGTTGGGGATTTAATGCACGATGCGATGACATAAAAATAGAGATATAACAATGAACACGGAACAATAATATATGAACACAAAATTATACAATGGACTATAATAGTATGACAATATAAATAAACAAATCATGATACATGCAACACAAATCTCATACTACACAACATCTAAATATTAATATTAATAATTGAGGAACAATGAAGTAAATGATATAAGACATTTTAAAATGAATAACAAGTCAATTTCAAATAAATAAAGCATAAAAAAAAACAAATTAAAATATATACTGCAAAAAAACAATTTAAAGTAAAGTAACTTAATATACAAATCAATTTGAAATAAAGTAAAGTAACTTAGAATAAATAATGTATATACGTAACAACTCAAAATAACGCATAAAAATGCCTAAAGTAAGTCAAATATAAAAGTAATTTAAAGCTATAGTATACATATATGAAATATAAAAATGGCTTTAATAAAAATAAAGGTAATTCCTGTAAAAGGAATTTTTTAAAATAAACAGTATATATAAAAAAAAAGAAAAAAAAACTTGAAAGTGAATAATATATATAAAAGGTTTTAAAAGACAAACAATATATATATAAATGGATAATGACAAAACCATTCATAAATTAAATATAAAAAGTTTTAAAATAAAGAAAGAAACAACAAATTTGTGAGGATGAATTAAAATCAAACAGATATGGACTAAATCAAGACAGAAATACTATTTAAGGTAAAATCTGCAAATAAATAAACGAATATGGACCAAAATGGAAAGGCGCTAATTTCGTGAGGACCAAACCGGGAATTATCCCTGTCCATCAAGACGCGCAGCCTTAGCAAGGACCGAATCGCAACCGAAATAAAAAAATAGGGCAAAATGCAAAAATAAAAGAATGCAAGCTGGGGTCTGATCGAATAGCGCTACAAAGAAGGAAGGCCCTATCACGAAAATTCCCTATTTAAAGCGAAAACACAAATCCCACCCCACCAAATGACGTCGTTTTGTTCAAAGTTTTAAAACCCATCTTCTATTATGTTTCATTTCAACCTAGGTTCAGAAAAAACTTTAAAGCTTCTCCTTTCTTTATTCTCTCAAAAAAAGAAGAAAAGGCAGAGAACTCCCCTCCCCCCTCCATAAGCACCAAAACCACGAATCCCTTTACCCTATAGCCTGATTTCTGCACTGGAAAAGGAGGTTCGGACGACGGATAGGTATGCTTTTCCTTTTTGTTTTTATTTATATTCAGTCACTTGCAAAAAGTTTTAAAAATAATAAAGATAAAAAATAATGAAATAAAAAGAGCAGTAGATAAAAAACGAAATCAACCTTTTTTATTTTTTGATTGCTGATTCTTTCCTTCAAACAAAAGGAACCCCCCGGCACAGCAGTTTTACTTTGATTTTTATAACCGATTTTACAATTTATTCTCGTTGTTTTTTTTTATTCTCTTTGTTTTCTCTGCCTTTTGTCGTCTTTCTTTATTTGCAGGGTATGGGCGAGGCAGAAGCATGCGAAGGTCGTTGGTCGGTGTGCGTAGTGGCGCTGGAGTAGCAACGGCGAGCGTTCGACCGAGGCATGTGGAAGGGCGCTGTTGGAGTGAGTTCGAGAGACGCGCGTAGGCATGCACGAGGATCTGGAAAAGTGCGTGTGGGAGTGGCCACGGAAAGGTCACCAGAAGATTCTGGGACCCTGTCCTGTTTGGGCCATTTGGGCCGATTCTAGGGTTTTGGACCAGTGTAATTTGGGTTGGTTTTGTTTTTATTTTAAATGGACATTTAAATGGACTGGTTTTTTATTACTTGTTTATTTTGGTTTTGGATTTGGCTTTTTATATTGGCATATTTTTTTTAAAAGGGCCCGGGCAAATTTGGGCTCTTACAAGAGATATGAACAAGAGGCTTCAAGAAAACTAGTGTTTTTCGAATTATATCAAGCCAGTAAGCAAACAGCAAATCCAAGGGTATTTGAACTTGAATACCCAGGAAAAAGCAGAATATTTGATGGAAGAACAGGAGGCCCCTTTGAGCAACCTTATATCTTGAAATTAATTCATCAAGTTGATCATAAAATACATGGGCGTTCCAGTGGACATTATGCACTTGTTACACAACAACCACTTAGAGGAAGGTCCAAGCAAGGAGGACAAGGGTAGGAGAAATGGAGGTTTGGGCTCTAGAGGGATTTGGTGTTGCTCATATTTTACAAGAAATGTTTACTTATAAATCTGATCATATTAGAGCTCGCCAAGAAGTACTTGAGACTACGATCATTGGAGGAATAATACCTAAACTCGAAGATGCTCCAGAATCTTTTTGATTGCTCGTCCGAGAATTACGATCTTTGGCTCTGGAACTGAATCATTTCCTTGTATTTGAGAAGAACTTTTAGATTAATAGGAAGGAAGCTTAATGGTCTTTACCGTAAACAATCACCATATGATCTTTAAGTTCCATAAACAATCACCGGGTCTGAGGTTTCTGCCTCAGAGTTTGCTTAAAAATTGGCAGCCTAGAGGTAAGTAGCTTATAAAATGGTTCACACCATTGTTTTACGAATCCTTGACCTTGAAGGGAGTTATCGTCAAATGCTGAAAAGAAAATGGATCTCTTTTATAATCAACAAATCACAAATCACGGAACCTTCATCATCAAGAAACTATATGTTGAAACATTTTATTAGGAAAAATGGAGAGTTCATACGGACTGGATTGTTGGGAACATTGCCTTATTGCCTAAAAATTGTAGCGGTTTCACCCATATCATTCTTCACGAAGAGTTTTATGAGGGAGATGGTCCAAACCATGAAAAACTGTGAGTTTTCTGATTGACCCTAGGGTGTTCTTGACATCGCCATAACCATAGGATTTTTTATACTTGTTTACTAATTGAGCTTATGCTTGTTTGATTGTGGGGAACTAAAGGCTTGAACTTTACTTGCACGATTACTTCATGAAGAATGATATGGGTGAAACCGCTGCAATTTTTAGACAAGAAGGCAATGTTCCCAACAATCCTGTCCGTATGAACTCTTCATTTTTCCTAATAAAATGTTTCAACATATAGTTTCTTGATGTTGAAGGTTCCGGGATTTGTGATTTGTTGATTATAAAAGAGATCCATTTTCTTTTCAGCATTTGAGTATAACTCCCCTCAAGGTCAAGGATTCTTAAAACAATAGTGTGAACCATTTTATAAGCTACTTATCCTGGGCCGCCAATTCTTCAAGCAAACTCTAAGGCAGAAACCTCAGATCCGATAATTGTTTATGAAACTTAAAGATCATATGCTGATTGTTTACGGTGATTTTTATTACAATCTTGTCTAGTTATGTGTTGTTTGTCAATATTATAGGCTGCACAAAATGTTCGAACAAAAAAAATGAAGACATCAATGATGAATTAGCGATGGCACAGACGGACATATTTTTCATGCTTTCACGAGTGCATGCTCTTGTTCGCTCCCACGTGCCTCTTCCGACCAGCCACCACACCACCACCACTCTCTCTCCAAAAAGAACACAAAGCGAAGAACAAGAAAAAAGGAAAAATGATGTATTTTTTTTTCTTCTCTTTTTTGATTTTCGGCTATAGTGAAATATTGAAAAAAAATGGATCTCTTTTACAATCAACAAATTACAGGCCTTGGAAAACGAAGAAACAAAAGATTCATGTAGAAGAATAAGCCAATTGTGTTTATGAATCGTTACTCAAAAGAGAGTTTAATCAACTTACAACCTTCAACATCAAGAAACAATATGTTGAAAAGTGCACAACCATTTCATTAGGAAACAGGCTTTTAATAAAAATGAATATGTGTTGAAAAGTGAAGAGTTCATACGACTAGCTTCTTCTCCGAAAATTGCAGTGGTTTCACGCATACCATTCTTCATAAAGTAATCATGTAAGTAAAGGTTGAGCCTTTATTCCCCATAATCAAACAAATATGATTCAATCCAGTAAATAATATAAAACTGAAAAGCTTTAAAAATCAATGATTATGGCAATGCTAAGAACACCCTATGGGCGAAAAAGAATCAAAACTCACGCTTTTTCATATTCTGGTTGTCCCCAAATCCATGATTGCCTTCAAAAAGAAAAAAGAAAGCAAAAGTAGAAAAAGTATAGAACACCAAAGCATTAAGTGGAGTACATTGGTAATAGACTTATGGAGAAAGAAGAGAGTATCCACATGCAGATTAAGCCTCAAGGAGCGTTGAAATCAAAAGGTTAAAATCAAAACGTTACAAAAAGAAAGATAAGGGGAAGTTGGGATTGGAAGTTAACAAGTGGAATAAAGAGAAGTCCGGGGATGCATATATATATACACCCAGAGGTGGCTAGGCAACAAGTGACAATGCCATGCAAAAGTTAACCAAAATTTAATGAAATGAGATATAATAGCAAGTTATGTTGAAATGGTTGGCGATCGGAGGGTGATTATGGGGCGATGGTTATGCTTAGAACTCACTTTGCTGCACTTCGAGTGATTGCGGAGAGAGCAAAGTCATGACATTTAGATGTGGATGCTATTATCGGAAAACAATATCGAGAGAAAGAATAGAAAGGAGACGGCCGCCAATATGAAATAAAGATGTAAGCAATTTATAACTTAATTTGGAGGGCTTTAGTCAAGGACGAATCTGCGGTAACCATAGGTCAAAAGATGTTCCTGTGCATAACACAATGATAGGTGTTGGGAACACTTTGTGGCACCAACTTTTAAGTAAAATCGCCAACAACGCCAGAGCTATCATTGTTGTGCGAGAAAATGAAGAAGTTTTGAGAGGTTGCTCAAGAACGAGGGATTCCCATGGAAGAGTCATGAAAGTGATGTTCATGGATGCAACTTCACCATTACCTTCATTCTCCTCTCCAATGAATCTATACTGTACAAAAGGCTTTTATAATGTAAGTCAACTTCTATGCCTTCTTAAAAGATTGTTTCGCATTAATGTTACTTTTGAGCTTCTATTAGAATTTTTCCTTTTCATATATTGGTGATGGTCTTTACACAAAAGTACTTGAGGACTTGAGGACTTGCCATTTATCCCGATATTGGTGGCGGTCTTTACAATCAAGTCCCTTTTGCGAAGCAATGAGACTTTGGTTGTTGACATAAAACTTGATATTATAAAGACATACAAACATCAACACTGCATGAACCAACCATAAATAAACAACCATAATCCTTCCTCCTAAAAGCTTCATTATTGTCAATAGAAATCAGCAATGATCTTTCATTTCCCATATAAAAGAAAAGAGATCCAAGTCCAAAGATTAGCCAACAAGAAAAGAGAATGTAAAGCAGCATTTTATGCTTCAATATGTATAAAATCTTCTTACGGATGTAAACTTCCGTCTGTAAGTTGTTTAGTCTATGTATACATTTGTCTTGATTTATTATTTTTGTCTGCAGCTTGCCATTAACTTCATCCAAAAATACTTCATATGTAAACATGGCTCTAGGCCAAGCAAATGCATGATTTCTCATAGAGAGGCCCATAGTTTAACCGACTTGTCATAGCTTGTAGAGGCAACCATTGCAGGCTCCATAGAAGTTGCGAGTGAAGAAACGAGTTCCTTGTGTGCATCAATTGTCAATGTTTTATTGCTCTCAAATGGATTCCATAATGCAAATGACTGAAAGGTACATCACACCATTACTCACTTGCATTCTTGTGCATCATCAACAATGGCTTGTGTAATACCCATAATTTGCCCAGCCCATTCTTAGCCCAAATATTAAACCCCAAAAACCTAGCCCAACTAAAATAAGGCCCACATAGCCCAAAACCTAAAAACATTTCAACCATTCAGAAACCCTAGGCGCCGCTCTCCACTAGCCACTATCTGCCACTACCCACATGCCTCCGTCGGTGCACAACACCCAAGGTTTAACCTCTCTAGCACCAACATGAAAAAGCCGAGATTTGCGCCTGCAAAAAAGAAAGAGCAACAAACGGACAACAATGGCAGCAAAGAGGAATCTATTGTGTTTTTATTTCTATTTTTTCCTTCAATCTCGGATATAAAACCGAGGAAAAATCAGATCTAGTGGGGGGTCTTCTTTTTCTTTTTTTCAAATCAATACAAGCATAAAAGTTTCAAGAACACAAGCAATAAAAAAGGGAGATCAAACAAAAAATCCAAAAACGCAAAACTCAGATCTGTAACATTCGAAGGTATTTTTTTTTATTTTGAAACTTTTTCATTTATTCACAAATATATATATAAAGAATATAAAAAATATATAAAAAAACTCACCATTTTGCGAATTTCGGCCACCACGTGCGGTGGTCGGTGGCGGCGCCGACAACGATCTTCACGCCGAAATTTGGGTTCTTTTCCAGAGAAAAAAGGAGAGAAAAAGAGAGGGGGAAGCCTTTTTTTTTTTTTGAAGCAAACTGCACAAATGAAAAAAAAGGGGGAAATTGGTTTTATAATAGAATGAAACGGCGCCGTTTTGGGGTTGGGTGCCAAGGCGCCAAAACGATGCCGTTTTGGTCCCAACCCGCACGCAAGACTCGATCCAGGACAGGATCCACGCGTTCCCCTTCGATGGGATAATTTCGCCTAAAGTCCTTCAGCGCTTTACCCTCTTTCAATTCAGTCTTTTAATATTTTCAAATCTACCCCAATATATTTTACTCTGTCCGGATTTAGTCTAGCGCAAAACGCAGCGCATAGGGAAGGGAACAATCTCCTTTTTGATCCTCCTCCTTTCACGCGCATTTCAGATAGACTCCTCCCCTTTTATTTTATTTTGAATTGACCCCAGACTTTCGCCTTAGATGCAATTAGATCCTTTTTATTTATTTTGCAATCTTTCAGTCCTTTTATTACTACCGTTATTAACATTATTACACTTTAGTGTGCATATTCTTTCATTTTTTTGTTTAATTAACTATATTATTATTATATTGTCCATATTTTGTATTATTATTACTTTACTATTATTACTATACTAATTACTATTACTATTATTATTACTATATTATTATGTTGTATATATTTTGTATCACTATTATATTTTTTTATTACTATACTACTACTACTACTATTATTATTATTATTATTATTATTATTATTATTATTATATTGTACATATTTTGCATCATTATTATTATATTTACTATTATCTCTATAGCTACTAACATCTTTTAGTTTTTATTTATTGTTATTATTTTAATCTTATCTTTTTTGTTTTTATTATTGCATCTTTTATTATCATGTATGTTATTCTAGTTCTTGTCATTTTATGCGGATCAACAGTTTTAAATCGCAACTCGACATTTTAATTCATATGAAAAGAGGTAATATTTGTGTGTTTAGAAGTTTGGAAAATCACATCCTAACGTGTTGGGTGTCGATCTTTTCGCTCGACTAAATATTCAAATACCCTCTTCTTTTACATATTTTGAAGATCAAAGATGATATAGGTGTCAAAATATAAGGGTGTTATATCCTAACGTGCTGGGTATGATACTTTTATTCCTTTGAAGTGTGTTAATCTTGAGGTTCAATCCTAATTCAATTAACCCTTCCTTGTGCGTAATCGACTCCCGAACCTACTTTCTTAAACTTTCGCAGACCAAAAACATCGTTTTAGTAAACCGAAACGTTTTATTAAAACAAAGGTGATCCGATCACACTTAATAAAAGATTGGTGGCGACTCCCGTTTTTATTTTCAAAACCCAAGTTCGATTCCCGCTTTTCTCAAAAAAGGGACGGTTTCGACAGCTTGGCGACTCCACTGGGGACCAATAAGAGAGTCAGGCCATAAAATTGATTATTTTTTGTCCTTTTGTCAAAATTTGGAAAATCATTTTCAAAAACCATTTTTCTCTTGATTTAAAATAAAAAGCTTATTCTCGAGAGTACAAATTGTTGTGCCTTAACTTACTGGGTGTGACATCTCGTTACCTCGAGATAAGAATTTTCAAAATGACAATGATCTGAATTGTGCCCTATCTTACTCTCGAGAATTCGGGGTGCTGTGTCCTAACTTACTGGATATGGCATTTTGACACTTCAAGATGAGATGGCCTTTGATGATCATTCCAGTTCATTCGAATGTTTCAAAATCAATATTAATAAAAATGGTCGTATTTTTCAATTCGATCTCTGTTTTCAACTTTGAGGGTGCTAGGATTGTAATAAGGTTGAGTCTCGTAGGATATTTCTGCATTCATATTGCATGTCCGTTGGGTCACACCCTTTTAAGTGGGAGTGAGAAACTAAGCTTTCGTGAGGTTTTCACCTCCGCATGGCCATAGGGAAATGTGTTCCCCTGAACCGAACTCGATCTGTATGAGCCTATAATGGGTAAGGATCGAGGAATCCGCTGGTTTGGGTACCCTTCTTTAGAACCGAACCCCATATAGAGACTTAGGAGCCTACCTTAGGTAGAATCGTACCAAACCCCTAGTAGGATAGGTGTTCTATGTTTGTTTATTACACTAACATGATTCATTGTATGTTTGTTTATATCTCATGTGCTAACATGTTTTCCTCTGTCTTGTTTACATTACATTGCATCATCTTAGAAAGGAAGCGTTGATTCATATTCGATTTCTAAATAGAGGAGTTTGTTATAAGAAAATGAATTTCTTGATAAAATGGATCATAATACGGTTGCTCAAATATAGTCTAAGTAAACAACGAGAGAAGGCTGACAGTCCACAGAAGAATACAAGACTTCGCTCGATGATTCAAGCCAACAATGGTTATTCAAGAGCTGTCGGATCTTGACTTTTTGGGTTAAAAAGCTTATAAATAATCACAGAGGATAAACGAGTGAAGAGATACGGCCCGAACCAAGCCACAAAGAGCCAGAAGATGCATCTACGAAGAAAGCGCACAAGATATGGCCATGATATTCGGTCACGAAGGGAGGGATTGGTGTTTTGCTTGGACTATGAAGACAAAACCGTATATGTAATCCATTTTATGTAAAGAGCTTTATTTTCTAGAAAAGTTCTTCTAATGGAATTGAATTCATGATCAGCGCCTCCCTTTCTTTTTGCATTCATTCCATGCATCGGCATTGCATTACATCATCTTAGAAAGGAAGTGTTAATTAGCGTTTGATTGCTAAATGGAAAAATTTGTCATAAGAAAATGTGTTACTTGATAAAGTGGAATGCGATACGGTCGTCCGAACATGGCCTAGGTAAACAACGAGACAAGATATTACTTGAAGATTCAAACCAACAAGGATTGCTTGGAAACCATCTGAAGGTTATGAGCATCACGGAGGATAAGTGAGTGATGAGGTATGACCTAGATCAAGCAACAAAGAGCTAGAAGAGATGTCTACTAAGGAAGCTTGCGGGACATAACCATAACATCTGAATAGGAAGAAGGAGATTTGTCTGAAAATTCAAGCCGACAAGGATCGTTCGGGAGTCATCAGAAGATTATGAGCATCGCAAAGGGTAAGTGAGTGATGTGGATCAAGCAAACAAAGAGCTAGAAGAGGTGGGGCACAACCATAATATTCGGGCACGAAGAAGAGGATTAGTGTTTTCACCTAGACTATAAGAAAGAGGCCGTATATGCGGTCCATTTTATTGAAAGAACGTATTTTCTAGACAAATTCTTCTAGTAGGAATTGAATTCATAATCAACGCCTCTCTTTCTTTTTGCATTCATTTCATGCATTTTGCATTGCATTGCATGCATTTGCATTACATCGTATCACATGCATTAAAATTTGTAGAAGGACCCTAATTAAGTTAAGTTATTTTGTTAGCTAGGAGACATGGAACAAAGGTTGGAAAGAATTGAGAAAATGTAAATACGGATGTAAGAGCAATTGACCAAATTTCAACAAGAGATGCGGGAACAAATACGAGAATTGCAAAGGAATATGATAGGTCAGCTAACCCAGTTATTAGCTGGAGGGTTTGAAAAAAGGAGTGGTCAAGAGGTCAACAGTGCGGATGATGACGAAGAAATCGTTTATTCCCCGATGAATATCCCGACTCAACCAGATACACAGTTGCATGGGGTTCCCATCATTATCAAACCCCAATGTCAGATTGATACCCCAGCACTGTCAAACTTCCCAACGGGCTCATGTTTTAACCCTAAGGATGATCAAGTCAAACCGATTGTTTAGGTAAAGGCGAAAGAAAAGAGGGAGCGGACATTGAAGACCCCGAAAAAGAAGGAAAAAGAAGTGGGTAGTACGAGTAAGTATGACGACAGCTATTCAAAACTAGTGGCAATAAGACAGCCAAGGACAATGACTACCAATCATCAAGGTCCCCTTAGACAAGTTCCCAATCCAAAGCCTAACACGGAAAGGCTCCAGTTCACACCCATCTCGATGACATACAATGAGCTCTACCAAAATTTATTTGATGTACATGTGGTGTCTCCCCACCATTTGAAACCATTCCAACCCCTGTACCTTAATGGTATGACCTGAACGCTCAATGCGACTACCATGCTGGAATAGCGGGTCACTGGATAGAAGACTGCACCACTTTCAAGAAACTAGTCGAAAGACTCATCAAAATAAGAGTTATAAGATTCGATAACCCTTCTGGTGCAGAAAATTCGTTGCTCAACCATGCTGTTAAAAGGATAACTATTGGGAGTACCATGATAAATGGGGGTATAAGATCAGGAGTACATCTAATTTAGGACTCTAGTGCAAAACTTGATATGAGGAATTGGAACACTTATGACGTTTCTGGAGAATGAACCGAAGAATCAAAGTTTCCAAGACATTGCATGTTTGGGAGTGTTTTGAACAATGGGACTATGGAAGGGATCCCTGTGTTTTAGCTAATCTCAAGTAATAGACAAAACATGCTTGTTGCTTTAAGCCTAGAAGAAACAAGAGTCCTTTTGTGAAATAGGCTTGTTTCCAGAATTGTTATTTCAATAAAATGCATCTTTATTTTCACTCTTCGCATTTCATACTCTACATCGTTTCACTTTCATATCATACTTTTAATTTTCCACCTTCATACCCACAATGGGTCCCCCGGATATTAATGACATGAGTGACGCTGTTACCGACTCTCTTTTTAACAAGATATGTGTCTAAAGGGATTAGAGGACTGTGGAGATGGCAGAGGCCACAACTTATTTCCTAAATTGTTAAGAATGGTGGATCCTATCCTACAAAGTGTCAGGAAACACTACAAGGGAGATGAAAATGGAAGCTTAGCTTGCCGCAGGAACAAGGCAAGGAATCAGTGAATTATCTCCAAGAGTTCAAAGGTATTTTCGCATGATCACGCCGGGACTACTGAGGCATGAGTATGCTGTCCAAGCTAAGGAAGTCACAGAAGAAGTCCACAAGGATATTTGAAGATCACATGCTGATGATTCTACTCGGACTAAGCCAATCAAGAGGTTCGAGCCACTAGTCTACCGAGAAAAGAAAATTGCATCAAACGCCAAATCGAGGAGGACAGAACTTATGTGCCTCTTCCATTCTTTCTACACATGGGGCATGAACGTTATCAAGCCAATCTCCTCGAGAGCTTCTGGTCTATATCAATTCATCTTCGTGGATGTCGATCTCTTCACTAAGAGGGTGAAGGTCGCTTCGTATGCCAATATTGCAAAGTCGGTAGTCATTAGACCAAAAAAGACAAAAAGAAAAAATATATTAACAAAGTTTACGGTCTTTTCAAATGCAAAAGGATCATATTTAACCGCACAATGTCAAAAGTTTGTGGTCTTTTCAAAGAGCAAGTGCCACGTCATAGTGCAAAAAAAAAAGGATTGTTAAGAACATGACCTAAACTTGTGAATATTGGCATATAGAAGTTACGTTTACCCTTTATGTTCATTAAACGTCGGCCAGGACCTCTGCTGGGGCAACCCCTTCCTCATTAGGTTTCGCCTAGTAAAGTCAAATTCCTCTATTCCCTAGGCACGGGCCGAGCCAAAACTGGATAAGGCAGAATAGATCCAATTCCAATATAATCAAGTGAATTTGAAGAGAAAATGTTGAGAGCTTTCTGTCACGATCAGATGATGCGAGTTTACAAAAAAGGATCGCCTTAGAAAATTTTATGACAGGGCTTTGAAAGAAAATTCTCCCATGCAAAAGGGACTTCAGAAGAAAGCAGATGCCAAATTAGGAAGAAACTAGTGCGAAGAAGGCCAGTTCTAGGGAAGCATAAATATCGACCGAAATAGATGGCAGGGATTTGACCAATTTGGAGAATTCATATTAAAAAAAACAAAAAAAAAAATCAAAAAATCAAAAAAAGAAGAAAAAGAAGAAAAAAATAAAAACTCTCATCAAAAAAGAAAGAAAAGGAGAGGCCAAAGGCGAAAACCCGCAAAGGGCGCCTTGGGACCAAAGGTGGGTTTGAGTTGAAAACCCGAAAAGGGCGGCTCAAATTTTGATGAAAAATGGGGCATACAGTAGTCTCGCTATGCCGAAGTAACAATGAAGAGGTATGTTATGCCTTGGGGCATCGACAAAGTGCTCCGGATCCCTTAAACACATTGAGTTAAAATGGTCCTCAAGAAGTTTGAACAGAGAAGCTCAGGCTACGATATTTGGGACACCTAGTTTCCATTTTACCTATTTTTAAGTCTGCTATCTTTGTCTTTCCAAAATAAACTTTAAATAAAAAATTTTTTCATAGTATTTGCTAGCTTTGATTAACTTGTTTGTTTCGAGCTACACTCCCGATAAATTTCCATCTCGTCCATCTTTATGATATTTTTCAAGCATTTTGCATTGAAATAATGATTATTGGACTAATAATACTTTCATGAAATGAGTTTCGCATATTACTCTGGAAGCCTCTAAACAATACAAGAGTCCGAAACAGGATTATCGTTTAAGATCCACCGAGCTTAAGGGTTGGAAACATCATGAGTCCATATTAAGGTTATCTTTTCAGATCTTTGTCAAAATGGCGATTGAACAAAATGATAAGGTATTGCGTTAGTATACAATCCTGATGAAAAATGGGCATTGTTAACCCAAGTGCAAAATTGGAATCATTGTCGAAAGGAAATGATATTCTGCATTTATGCGAGCATCATACATACATATCTGGTTGGGACACCTGAAGGGTGATCAATAGATGGAAGAATATAGATCTTGTACCCTCAAATAGCAATGAGATGGGTTGAAGAAGAAACAAATCCTACGGTTTGAAATTGCTTTGAGACGAATGAAAGAGTTTAGACCCCATACCCCTAGGTCACAATGAGGTGACCCCTGAAGTTATAGTGGGGCAAATTTGTTGAGTAAGATATTTGTTCTCTAGGATTTTCCATCATGAATACCAGCCGAGCAAAATCGTAGCATAAGACATCAGCAAGGACCACCTTAAACTGTTAGAAGGGGATCATTCTCATGAAATTCTACATTCATGCAAAACACATCCATTTAGGGGCATTCGGTTCGTTCTGATTATTGCATCCTAATTATAGTGCAAAAATCATTTTCACGACATCCTGTATTCATACAGATGTCATCCATAAGACACACTTATTTAGGGGCATTCGATTCATTTTGATCATTGCATCCTAATTATTGTAAAAAAAAATCATTCTCATGACATTCTGCATTCATGCAAATGTCGACCATAATTAGGAGCATTTGAGTCATTCTGGTCATAGCATCCTCATCATTTATTTAAGTATAAGCACATTCTGCAGGACAGGTTCCTCAAAAAATAATGTAGCAAGTTCAGATTTTGTTCCATAGAGATGATAGTGGAGCAGATTGAAGATAGAAGTCTTCTTGAAGGTTTAAGGAAGCAAATTAAAAAGTCTACAGGATATTTTCCCTAGTGGACAATGTAGCAACACTAGCAAGATTATCCTATTGCCATCAAACAGTGGTGGAACGAGTTGAAGATTGTCCTGTTGCCACTAAACAGCGGTGGAACGGGTTGAAGATTGTCATGTTGCCACTAAACAGCAGTGGAACGGGTTGAAGATTGTCATGTTGCCACTAAACAGCGGTGGAACAGGTTGAAGATTGTCCTATTGCCATCGAACAACATTGGAATAGGTTGAAGATTGTCCTATTTCCGTCGAACAGCGGTGGAATGGGTTGAAGATTGTCCTATTGCCGTCAAAAAGTAGTGGAATAGGTTGAAGATCGTCCTGTTGCCACCGACCAGTGGTGGAATGGGTTGAAGATTATCCTATTGCCATCGACCAGTGGTGGAACAGGTTGAAGATTACAAACCTTATCTCCCTAAATATACAGACACAGTGAAGCAAATTATATAAACAAATCTCACCCCCTCGAAGTCACAGCAGGAGCAAATTGAAGCTACAAGACCTATCACTCGGAGGCGGCAGTGGAGTAGAGCAAAGCAACAAGACAGCGAAGTCTGAAGCTAATTGGCAAAGAAAAGTACCCAAAGAATCAAAGCTCAGCAAGACCGGGCAAATTTGGGCCTTTTATTGTCTTTGCTCGATTCTCGTTACACGACAACGAGCAAAGAGGGGCAGCTGTAATACCCATAATTTGCCCGGCCCATTCTTAGCCCAAAATATTAAACCCAAAAAACCTAGCCCAACTAAAATAAGGCCCACATAGCCCAAAACCTAAAAACATTTCAGCCATTCAGAAACCCTAGGCGCCGCTCTCCACTAGCCACTATCTGCCACTACCTACATGCCTCCGTCGGTGCACAACACCCAAGGTTTGACCTCTCCAGCACCAACATGAAAAAGCCGAGATTTGCGCCTACAAAAAAGAAAGAGCAACAAACGGACAACAATGGCAGCAAAGAGGAATCTATTGTGTTTTTATTTCTATTTTTTCCTTCAATCTCGGATATAAAATCGAGGAGAAATCAGATCTAGTGGGGGTCTTCTTTTTCTTTTTTTTTTTCAAATCAATACAAGCATAATAGTTTCAAGAACACAAGCAATAAAAAAGGGAGATCAAACAAAAAATCCAAAAACGCAAAAGTCAGATCTGTAACATTCGAAGGTATTTTTTTTATTTCGAAACCTTTTCATTTATTCACAAATATATATATAAAAAGAATATAAAAAATATATAAAAAAAACTCACCATTTTGCGAATTCTGGCCACCACGTGCGGTGGCCGGCGGTGGCCGACGGCGGCGCCGACAACGATCCTCACGCCGGAATCTGGGTTCTTTCCCAGAGAAAAAAGGAGAGAAAAGGAGAGGGGGAAGCCTTTTTTTTTTGAAGCAAACTGCACAAATGAAAAAAAAGGGGGAAATTGGTTTTATAATCGAATGAAACGGCGTCGTTTTGGGGTTGGGTGCCAAGGCGCCAAAACGATGCCGTTTTGGTCCCAACCCGCACGCAAGACCCGATCCAGGACAGGATCCGCGCGTTCCCCTTCGATGGGATAATTTCACCTAAAGTCCTTCAGCGCTTTACCCTCTTTCAATTCAGTCTTTTAATATTTTCAAATCTACCCCAATATATTTTATTCTGTCCGGATTTAGTCTAGCGCAAAATGCAGCGCATAGGGAAGGGAACAATCTCCTTTTTGATCCTCCTCCTTTCACGCGCATTTTAGATAGACTCCTCCCCTTTTATTTTATTTCAAATTGACCCCAGACTTTCGCCTTAGATGCAATTAGATCCTTTTTATTTATTTTGCAATCTTTCAGTCCTTTTATTACTACCGTTATTAACATTATTACACTTTAATGTGCATATTCTTTCATTATTTTGTTTAATTAACTATATTATTATATTGTCCATATTTTGTATTATTATTACTTTACTATTATTACTATACTAATTACTATTACTATTATTATTACTATATTATTATGTTGTATATATTTTGTATCACTATTATATTTTTTTATTACTATACTACTACTACTATTATTATTATTATTATTATATTGTACATATTTTGCATCATTATTATTATTATATTTACTATTATCTCTATAGCTACTAACATCTTTTAGTTTTTATTTATTGTTATTATTTTAATCTTATCTTTTTTGTTTTTATTATTGCATCTTTTATTATCATGTATGTTATTCTAGTTCTTGTCATTTTATGCGGATCAACAATTTTAAATCGCAACTCGATATTTTAATTCATACGAAAAGAGGTAATATTTGTGTGTTTAGAAGTCTAGAAAATCACATCCCAACGTGTTGGGTGTCGATCTTTTCGCTCGACTAAATATTCAAATACCCTCTTCTTTTACATATTTTAAAGATCAAAGATGATATCGGTGTCAAAATATAAGGGTGTTATATCCTAACGTCTTTGGGTATGTCTTTTCCTTTGGGTATGATACTTTTCATTCCTTTTTTTCTAAGTTTTACCTAAACATTTTCAAGTTTTCGACATTAGGACAACATTAATCTTTTGGTACCAACTTTGGGCGTTCAATGCTAAATTCAATTAACTCATTTTTTAAACTTTCGCAGAAAAACATCGCTTTAAAACGTTTCTATTAAAACAAAGGTGATCCGATTACACTTAATAAAAGATTGGTGGCGACTTCCATTTTTATTTTCAAAACCCAAGTTCGATTCCCGCTTTTCTCAAAAAAGGGACGGTTTCGACAGCTTGCATATGTGATTGCAAGATTACAAGAAATAAAACTGAATTTGATAATAAATATTCGAGAGACATTCCCAGTAGCCACCAATGATCCGTAATTTATAGTTCCATGGATGGAATGTGCAACAATGGAAATTGTTTCTGTTGAACTCAATTCATGCAAGCTTTTCCATTCGCATTAATCGACCATAATCGTGCAATCGCCTTCACCGATGGAGATAATACGCTTGCCATCCGGATCCCAAAGAAATTGATCAACTTCTTTGTCATGTCCTCAAAACAAAATATAACATTTCTTCATACATTCTAGAGGCAAATATATCAAGTTACTTGGAACTTTTGGGTTACTTGAGGGTGTGGATGCAAAGCTTGTAGCTAGATCTGAACACAAAATACTAGCTTAGATTCATGAAAATGCTATAATAGCATCCAAATATATTCGACCTTGAAATTGGCATAGAGCTTGTAGGTCCGAACATCAAATACTTTAACAACATTTCCAAAGACGTTGCAAGCAACCTTCCATAGCGCGGCTCGAATCGACTTGTTTAGTAGCTCCTCGCAATCACCTCACAAGGCGTATATAGGTAAGCAAAATCGTGGTTAAGTCCTTTAATGTCTCTCGAGATATTCTAATAGATGCCATCCGACCTTAAAGATATGAGTCCAAGAACCTTGGTTGATATCCCGAATCTAATCTCATTATTTTTATCGAGAGGAACAAAGGAGATTCATCCTTCTAGGATGGAAATCTAATGACAAGACATGGTCGCCATGACCACAAGCTTTAAAGGAGATTTCACAGAGCTCCATGTCAAAGAAATGAAGACATATCATCAAAAGGAAGCAAATGTTGTACATTCGGTCTATGATTTGAATGCCGGATATGATATGTGTTGACAATACTAAATAAATATATGAAGTTCAAGAGGAACATTGTTACTTCAGTAGAATCCCATATTTGGACAATCTTGTCATAGGAAGACGTTGCAACTATGGTTGAATTTGGTTTAAATCGAACATCACTGATGGGAAGAGAATGGCTTTCATCGATTACAAATTTATTATGATCTTCTGTATTCCAAAACAAAACCTACAAGAAAACCGAAATTAGCTTTAAACTTATACAATATTTAAAATCTTGTGAAGAAAAAGTACCACCTTCTCTTCACGCCTCGCTATAGCTAGAAGCTTCCCATCCGAGGAGAAATCACAAAGAAAAGACTTCTTCTGGTACTACTGATTAAGGCTACGACCCTCTCCAAAGATGACGACTACACCAGTAATGACAAAATGATTATTAGGGAATCAAGTGTGAGTGTCAAATAACGATACGTGTACACAACCCCAAGAATTTAGAGGATCTTATCCATGTACCATACACACAAATTAAAGTATTGTTGCAAAGCTTTTTTGTGCTAGTCTTGACAGAATTACCTTTATTTTCACTTTCACCGAAAAGGCCGGAGATGAATTTCTCGACAGGGGTGCTTGTATTACCAACAGAATCCTGCAGATGAACATTTCATTTAGTAGCCAACATTTATGATGCAAATCTGTATGACACTTTCCACAGACATGGAATTTGCTATCTTTGGTAAATAAACTTAATGACTGATCACATATTACCCGCTGTTGTTGTAGCATATCATCTGTGTTTTGATGTTCTTCGGTTTGCATCATGTGGTTACTCATCTGATTTAACAAATCAGTCTTTAATGGGGAAAAGAACTATGATAGTTTTCACAAATTAATAAGTATATAGCACTACATGATCTTAAATTCCACAAACAATCATTAATCCTGCAGATGAAATTTTCATTAAGTAGCCAACGTTTATGATGCAAATCTGTATGATACTTTCCACTGACATGGAATTTGCCATCTTTGGTAAAGAAACCTAATGACTGATCGCATATTACTGCATTGTCTTTGTAGCATATCATCCGTGTTTTGATGTTCTTCTGGTTTGCATCATTTGTTTACTCGTCCGATTCATCGCAAATCAGTCATTAATGAGAAAAAGGACTATGTTGGTTTTCACAAATTAAGAAGCATATAGCACAACATGACCTTAAATTCCTCAAACAATCACCTGAGCAGAGGTTTCTGCCTCAGAATACACTTTAAAAATTACGTCAGAACATTTTGACCACTATTCTTTTAAGATGCCTTTGGGATGGTCAATCTCTGGAAAAAAAATGATGTCTTTTATAATCTTCAAATTACAAGATTTATAGAAAATGTGAACATTTTAAATAATCTCAAGAAAAAAAAATTGGAACTCCTAATGCTTTCTTGCGTTGGAAGAAACAAAAGATTGAAGAGTGAAGACATGGTTGAAAAAAGGTACATGCCAGAGGTTTCAACACCAAGAAACTTTATATTGACAGTGAACAATCAATTCAATAGGAAACAGGCTTTAATAAAAATGAATACATGGTGAAAAAGTGAAGAGTTCATACGGACGAAATTGTTGGGAACACCGGCTTCTCGACTGAGAGATGCAGCAGTTTCATGCATATTGTTCTTAATGAAGTAATCGTGCATGTAAAGGTGGAGGCTTTAGTAAGAACAACCAAACAAACATAAATTCAATTAGTAAATTAGTATAAAACTAAAAAACTTTAAAAACGAATGATTATGGCAATGTCAAGAACATCCAATGGGCGAAAAAAAGTATCAGAAAACTCAACAGTATTTCATCATTGTCCTGACTGTCCTCCGAAGCCATGATTACCTTGTAAAAGAGAAGAGAACAAAGGATTTCACTTACACTGTAAAAACAAGAAAAAGAAAAGAACATCAAAGCATCAAATGGACTACATTGGTAATAGACTTATGGAGAAAGAAAAGAGTACCCACCTACAGATTAAGCCTAAAGGAGCACTTGAATCGAAACGAAAGAACAAAGAAAAGGGGAAGTTGGGTCTTGAAAGCTAACAATAGGAACAAAGAAAAGTTTGGGGGATGCATATATATACTCACATATTATTTATATGACAGTTACAAGTATTTAAGCATGCGGTAAACAGAATAACTGACTCAACTAACTGTAATTACAGATTACTCATTAGGATCATATATATATTGACATAGTAGCTATCTCAATTTAGCCTAATTTCATGATGAAAGATGGCATGCCAATATGCTCTTTGTTGGTGTCATTGGGAAATGGTTGGAAGATCGAGGGGTGATTATGGAGCAGTAAAGGTTATGCTTAGACGTATTGCACCTGGTACTGGAGTGATTGCAGGAGGAGCTCTGCGACAATAATGGGAGTTGAGAACGCATTTCAGAAATGCCAACAATGCCAGAGCAACAGTTATTGTGCAGAAAATAAAGCAGTTTGCAGAGGTAGCTCGAGAACGAAGGGTTCCTATGGAAGAGATGTGGAGATGATGATCATGGAAGCAACTCCAGCATTTCCCTCATTCTCCTTTGCAATGCAGATATAGTGCATGACAGCATGAGGCTTCTGTAATGCCAGTCAACCTCTTTGCCTTCTTAAAAGTTTGTTTCCCATTAATGTTACTTTGAGCTTCTATTAGAAATTTTCCTTTTACCTCTTCATATATTTTCAGTTTCTAAACAAGCTGCCATTAAAGAAATTAATTCCTTGTGTGCTTCAACTTTTCCATGTTTTATTGGTCTCAAATGGGTTCCATGGTTCAAGGTGACTGACAAAATTTGAACATTTAGATCTCAATAGAAAGGAATACCACACCACTACTCACTTGCATTCTTGTATATCATCAAAGATAGCTGGCAGATGAGATTGCAAAACAATAAGAAATTGTTGGGATTTGTCAAAGATGAATGGAGGTTGACAGAAGCTTGAGCAACAATGCTGTATGTTTGCTGGAGAAAATAAACAGAATTAGGCTTGGAGAGCAAAAATGAAACACAAAGAAAAGAGAGCGTATTTTGATGATGTACAATGATTTTTTTTTCATTCATCATGATTTTTGGATGGCATGATGCCAATACATATATCAGAAAATACAGCCGGACAATCATAAACAAATTTCACCTAAACAACTACCTACTACCACTAATTATATTGAAACTTATAGAATGTAACTTGTACAAAACACTACCTAATTATATTAAATATGTTACAAAACATTACTTATAGTAACAAAATGAAATCGAAATTGAATAACTGCATCAACTTCAGCAGCTGCATGCACTTCATCCGAAAATATTACATCAGCTTAATCCTTTTTACAGTTGCAGGTACTTCATCCGAAAATATTACATCAGCTTAATCCTTTTTACAGTTGCAGGTACTTCATCCGAAAATATTACAGCAGCTTGATCTTCCAGCTTGTTCTTCAACACTTCATCCGCATGACTTGTCTTTGCATGGATCGCTCGCCTGGTCGCTTCATGTGTTTGCATGCGAGCCAATTTCAACGAAAATAAAACAAAGATCCGATAATAAATATTGTAAGACACTTTACCTGGTTAGCCACCAATGAACCAGAATAGCCAGTACCCTGGATGGACTGTACAACACTGGAAATTGTTGCCTGTTGAATGTTGTTTCATGCATATTATGTTGGGTCCCCTATGTGGGAAACCATTGGCTATAGCCCATCTTTGACTTTTCAAAGATGGTGGCTATAGCAAGTTGAAGCAAATAGTTTTGTTAGGCATCGAAAGTTTTTTTTTGGAAAGGGATAATTGCAATTTTGGTCCCTATTTGAATAGGTACTTTGCAAGATTGATCCCTGAACCTCAACTATAAATAGGCCTAACCATTTCTCATTTTCTTCATCCCACAATTTGCCATTCTCTACTTAAGGCATTGTTCTCTCTCCCTATTTGTAAATTTTTCACTTGTATTTTTGGAGTGAAATATATTTTTAGTGCTCTTCGAGACGTAGGCGAAATTTGCGAACCTCGTTAAAATTCTCGTGTTCTTTATTATTTATTTTTCATATCTTGTGAGTGTGATTGTAGTTATTTATTGTGCTATTAAATTACGATAGAGGATATTCTGCTAGGAAAGATTTGGTACTTAAGTGATCCTCGTGATCCACCTCTCTTCCCCGGGAATTGAACTCTCGGTGTGATTTTTCAAGACAATAATTTTACTCTTTACACGCTTCCGCACAACAATTGGTATCGAGCTAGATTCGTACACTGGGAGTAATGATCGTTTGCGACTATTTACGTATACAACACCGCTCACGTATACGATGGTTGGGATTGAGGAGAAAAATAAGCGAGCTCTGGTTATTGTTTCAAATAATTATGGAAATCAATACGAGCAAGATGATTATATTGAATGGCACAAATTATCAACTTTGACTTTATAAAATGAAGGACTTGTTATTTGTGAAGGCCCCAGATCTTCCTCTTTTTTGCTACTCAAAAACCCGATTCGAAAAGTGATGAAGAATGGGAATTTGAGCATCAACAAGTGTGTGGCTTTATTCGGCAATTTGTTGAAGAAAATGTTTACAATCACATTGATCGGAGACACATGCTCGAACATTGTGAGAGAAGCTTGAAAGCTTGTATGCTTTCGGGTCGGGCAATAACAAGTTATTTTTTTGAAGAAAATGATGGCGTTGAAATACAAAGAAGGAACGCTCTGGTGACTATGTGAGCGAATTTGAGAGCGTGATGAATCAATTGCTTGGTATGGGTGTCCAATTTGATGACGAGATCTTAGGGCTTTGGTTGCTTGCTACTCTACCAGACTCTTGGGAGACTTTCCGGTTTCGCTCATTAATTCGCCTTGGTAGGTATTATTACCTTGGATTTGGCTAAGAGTGGTGTGTTGAATGAAGAGGTCGAAGACGATCTCGGGGTTCTACATCACACCAGAGGTCTTTGGTTACCGAAAACGGGGAGGAACAGAGACAAAGATGGAAAGGGTAGAGATAAAAGCCGAAACAAGTCAAGACCGAGATACAAGAATCTTGAGTGCAATTATTGTGGCAAGAAAGGCCATATCAAAAAATATTGCTTCAAGTGGAAGAAAGAGAACAAAGGTGGTGATAAACACGATCGGAACGACGATGAAAAATCCGAGCGTGTTGCTACTGCCACTCGTGAAGATCTGTTGGTCATTCGTGATGAGAATTTGGTCAACTTAGCATGTGACGAGGCTAGTTGGGTGATTGATACTGGTGCATCACTTCATGTCACGTCGAGGAAGGATTTCTTCACATCTTATACTCCTGGTGATTTTGGGGTATTGAAGATTGGTAATGACGGTTTGGTTCCGGTTGTTGGTATGGGAGATGTTCACTTGGTGAGTAACAATGGAACAAAGTTAACTCTCAAGGATGTCAGACACGCACCGGATATCCGCTTGAATTTGATCTCTGCAGAAAGCTTGATGATGAGGATTCTCGTAACACCTTCGGTGAAGAGGCGGTGGAAAGTGACTAAAGGCTCCTTGGTTGTGGCTCGAGGAAAGAAGAGCTCAAATTTATATTTGATGCAAGCTTGACTTCTCGAGAGACGGTGAATGTGACAATGAATGACAAATCAACCGAGTTGTGGCATAAAAGACTCGATCCACATGAGTGAAAAGGGGCTTAACTATTTAGCAAGGAAGAATCAACTTTCGTGTTTGAAGAATGCTTCATCAAGGATTGTGCTCATTGTCTAGCAGAAAGCGAGAAGAGTTTCATTCGAGCCATCCTCCTCATAGAAGATCGGAGTTACTAGAGTTGGTCCATTCGGATGTCCGTGGTCCGATAAAAGTAAGGTCACTTGGCGGTGCACTTTATTTTGTGACTTTCATTGATGATCTGCTCGAGAAAGCTATGGGTTTACACTTTGAAGTCTAAAGATCAAGTCTTTGAGGTGTTTAAACAGCTTTCATGCATCGGTTGAAAGAGAAACGGGGAGAAGTTGAAGTGCATTCGCATCGATAATGGAGGCGAGTACACGGCCCGTTTTCATGAGTATTGTCTACGACGTGGAATCGAGACATCGAGAGAACACCACCAAAGACTCCACGCTTAAATGGGTTAGCTGAAAAAATGAACCGAACATTGATTGAGAGAGTCGATGTTTGTTGTCGATGCAAAGTCGCCAAGATCATTTTGGGTCAAGCTTTGAATCTTTGTAACACATGTGATAAATCTGTCTCCTAGTGTTCCTTTGCGGGTGATGTGCGATAGAGTTTGGTTTGGCAAAGACGTGTCATATGATCACCTACGTGTGTTCGGTTGTAAAGTATTTGTTCATGTTCCAAAGGATAAAAGATCCAAGTTGGATGCCAAGACTCGACAATGCATTTTTATTGGTTATGGTCTAGATGGTGAGTTTGGTTACAGACTCTATGATCCAGTTCAGAAGAAACTCGTGAGAAGCAGAGATGTTGTCTTCATTGAGGAGCAGACCATCGATGACATTGATAAGACGGAGAAAGTGAATTCACAAGACAATAATGATTTGATCGATGTGAATCCAGTTCCCCTAAACTCTTCACCAGCTCCTATACAGGATAATATGCATGGTGATGTTACTGATGACCATCAGAATATAGGTGACTTTGATGCTCCCATTGATGATCTTGTGAATGATCAACAACAAGCACCTATAGCTCCACCAGCGCTTCACTTCAAGGTCTTCTAGAGATCGAAGATCTTCTCGTCGTATTCTTCTCATGAATATGTTCTTTTAACTAACGGGAGAACTCAATGTTATGAAGAGGCTATAGAGAGTGAATGCAAAAATCGAGTGGGTTGAAGCGATGAAAGATGAACTTCAATCCTTGCATGAAAACCATACCTTTGAGTTGGTGAAACGCCCAAGGGCAAAAGAGCTTTGAAGAATCGGTGGGTTTACAAAGTTGAAGCAAGAAGAGAAGTCTTCATCTCCACGATACAAGGCTAGATTGGTCGTCAAGGGTTATACTCGAGAAAAAGGGGTTGATTTTGAAGAAATATTTTCTCCAGATTGTGAAGATGTCCTCTATCGAACCATACCGAGTTTGGCAACTGTTATGACTTAGAGGTTGAACAAATGGATGTGAAAACTTTTTTCTTCATGGTGACTTGGAAGAAGAGCTTTACATGGAGCAACTGAGAGGGGTTTGTTGCACAAGGAAAGAGGACTATGTGTGCAGATTGAAGAAGAGCTTGTATGGTTTGAAACAAGCTCCAAGGCAATGGTACAAGAAGTTTGAGTCTCATATGGGGAGCAAGGCTACAAGAAGACTACTTCGATCATTGTGTATTTGTTAAGAGATTCTCTGGTGATGATTTTATAATTCTTTTGCTCTATGTTGATGACATGCTTATTGTTGGTCGAATGCTTCTAGAATTGAGAAGTTGAAGCAAGAGTTGAGTAACTCCTTTGCAATGAAGGATTTGGGGCCAGCAGAGCAAATTCTTGGCATAAAGTTGACACGTGATAGAAAGGCCAAGAAATTATGGTTATCACAAGAGAGGTACATCGAGAAAGTACTTCAAAGGTTCAAGATGGACAAAGCTAAAGTGGTGAGCACTCCTTTGCTACGCACTTGATTGAGTGTTAAGCATAGTCCTTCCACGAAAAAGAGAAGGAAGAGATGCAGAAAATTCCTTACTCTTCAGCCGTGGGGAGTCTGATGTATGCAATGGTTTGTACGAGGCCAAACTTGGCTTATGCCGTTGGTACAGTCAGTCGTTTTCTTTCTAATCCAGGCAGAGAGTATTGGAATGCAGTGAAGTGGATTATGAGATATCTTCGTGGCACTTCCAACATGAAACTTTGTTTCGGCAATGAGAAACCTGTTCTTGTTGGTTATACAGATTCAGACATGGCCGGAGATATTGACTCGAGGAGATCTACTTCAGGTTACTTGATCACTTATGCAGGGGGAGCTGTGGCATGGCAATCGAGATTGCAAAAGTGTGTTGCATTGTCCACCATCGAATCGAGTTCATTGCACGACAGCCGGCGTGCAAGGAGATGCTTTGGATGAAGAAGTTTATGCATGAGCTTGGTTTTACTCAGGAGAAGTATGTCCTGTATTGTGATAGCCAGAGTGCTATTCATCTTGGTAAGAACCCAACTTTTCATGCTAGATCTAAGCATATTGATGTTCGGTACCATTGGATACGAGATGTTCTTGAAACTAAGCTGCTAGAGCTTGAGAAGATACATACTGATGATAATGGTGCTGATATGTTGACGAAGGCTTTACCAAGAGGAAAGTTTGAAGCATGTTGTTTGATCTCAGGAATGGAGGCATACCCCACATAGTTGGAGGGGGAGATTTGTTGGGTCCCCTATGTAGGAAACCATTGGCTATAGCCCATCTTTGACTTTTCAAAGATGGTGGCTATAGCAAGTTGAAGCAAATAGTTTTGTTAGGCACCGAAAGTTTTTTTTTTGGAAAGGGATAATTGCAATTTTGGTCCCTATTTGAATAGGTACTTTGCAAGATTGATCCCTGAACCTCAACTATAAATAGGCCTAACCATTTCTCATTTTCTTCATCCCACAATTTGCCATTCTCTACTTAAGGCATTGTTCTCTCTCCTATTTGTAAATTTTTCACTTGTATTTTTGGAGTGAAATATATTTTTAGTGCCCAGGGACGTAGGCGAAATTTGTTTGAACCTCGTTAAAATTCTCGTGTTCTTTATTATTTATTTTTCATATCTTGTGAGTGTGATTGTAGTTATTTATTGTGCTATTAAATTACGATAGAGGGATATTCTGGCTAGGAAAGATTTGGTACTTAAGTGATCCTCGTGATCCACCTCTCTTCCCTGGGAATTGAACTCGGTGTGATTTTTCAGTACAATAATTTTACTCTTTTACACGCTTCCGCACAACATATTATTCTTTGTGAAATAATCATGCAAGTTTCCCACAATCAAACAAACATAGAGTCAATCAGTAAATAAGTAAATTGGTACAATGACAATTATAAAACAAACAAACAAAAAAAAAAAAGCTTAAAAGCTTAAAATCTCATGGTTATGGCAATACCAAGAACACCCTATGGGGACAAAAAAAGAAGAAGCTGAAAAGCCGATATATAATAGTTGACAATAGCTGATTGAATTTCCATGTGATCTTCATTGTGTGATTGACCATAAAATAAATTTAGAAAATATGGAAATTTTTTTATTTTGAAAAACCCTTGGTTTTATTAAAAACGGGCAGTCACCACTAATATTTTTTGACTAGGTGCGTTAAAATCCAGAAATATGTGGGTTCGAGAGCCGTTATGCATGAGAAAAATTTTAGCACCCTTGCCGTGCCCAAATGATACCTTATTAAATACGCGT
This sequence comes from Gossypium bickii, assembly GCA_025503065.1. Taxonomy (NCBI): domain Eukaryota; kingdom Viridiplantae; phylum Streptophyta; class Magnoliopsida; order Malvales; family Malvaceae; genus Gossypium; species Gossypium bickii. Next base: position 958,634 of record CP106714.1, on the reverse strand, counting down.
TGTCTTAATTTTCAAAAGTATGAATTCAATTTCGATATTTAATTGTGATACCATGAAATGAAAAAATTTTGAATTTATATATTTTTAGAGTAAATCCCATTTTATTTAAAAACAAAAATATCACCGAATACTCGCCGAGTTTAAGTTGAAACATAAAGAAAATTTGACATTAATAATTTTTTTGTCAATTTGACATTTATTCTTTTTTTAGTTAAATTTGTCTCTCAAATTTTTAAAAAGAGTCGAATTTGACCATTGCCGAGTTTAATCCCTGTTGATTTAAAAATTGAGCACCTAAAGATAATTAATCACAACTTTAATGCTTTTCGGCAATTATACATATGTTTTTATTAGCATAATAACAAATTTAGCCCTCAAAGTTTATACATTCTATCAATTTAGTCTTGATTTAACAAATTTAGCCCACAGCATTCACACATTCTATCAAACTAATCTTGATTTAATATTTTTATCCCGTAACATTTACCTAGAATATATAAACATCGAGAGTTAAATTTATTATCATAAGGATCAAAATTATGTAAAATTAATAAAAAATATTAGCATCGTAATTTTTTTTCTCAACAAACATGAATTTTATTAAAAAAGAAAGAATGTTAAGCATATAGAGATATACTAAATACACCGACCCATTAAAGCCAAGCATAAAACAAAGACACACCACATTTTTAAAATTGATAGGGATTAAATTGCTCTATTTTTTTAGAGGGATCAAAAGGGTATTTTTTTTTTTTAACAATTTCATTATAAGTTCTGATCATTATCTACGATTTTTAACATAATGGCTAGAACTACACATAGCCCCTCTCCAACCCATAAATAGGATGATAATACACTTCAACGCACTCGAACCTATGTCCTACTGCATTGGCAACCATACCTATACCAATCGAATTAAGACTTAATCGGCTCAAAAGGATATTTTAACCCATAAATTATATACATTTATATGATAAAACTAAAACAAAGGGGAGAAAATTACAAAGAGAAAAACAAGGGCAACCAAAAGAAAAATCAAACTAAAGAAAATTATAAACCACAAATCAACCCCTCTAAATCTCTCACCATCTTTGCCTTTAGTTTTCCCTTTTATGAGGAAAGGCAATGCTTAAGCTTTTCTCTCTCACATAACTTCAACTTTCTTTTCTTCTTCTTTTTACAATTTCATTTTCATCTTCACACATTTTTTATTTTTTATTTTTACTTTTTAGCATTGTTTTTTAAAACCCATTCTTTTAATTCTTTGTTTTATTTTTTTTAATTTCCCTAAATGGGCTCTAAGGTTTGGCTTATGTTCATGCCATTGGCCTTGGCAATGATGACCGGTTGCTCCACCGCTGCCGTATTCAACAAAGGCCATCGCTATTTCAGAACCGGTAACAGAGGCTTGTTGGTCGAAAAAATCGATGATATCGAAGCCGAGATGATGATGGATTCCGAGACCGACAACAGGTTGGTTAGCTTAGGGAGAAGATACGTTAGCTATGCATCACTTCAAGCTACTACAGTCCCATGCAATAAACGTGGTATATCCTATTACAATTGTGCACAAGGGGTTAAGTACAAGAAGAGATGAAACAAAACCCTAATATGAAATATCTATATTTATAAGAAGAGGTATTCACTTATATAGGTACGAAACAAAACGGTTGAATCTATTGATTTAATCGTATTTGTCATGTACTTAAAATTTCGAACTAATTTAATATCACTATCATATCGAACTGAAATACTGTATATATAGATTAATATTTGAACTGTTAATTTTTATTTTTTTTTTGTATAAAACAAGTAGTTAAGATTCTTTTTAATTTTCGTTAAATTTGACATGCATAATCTACGTATACAAGGGAGGTATCTACTTACACCCGTGTAAAACTCAAGTAATTTTATACCCTTTCGTGTTTTTTTGTATGATTAATATAATAGTACTTGTTAGTTGTCATGTACCTAAAATTTCGAGCTAAAATATTCAAAACGGATAATAGATGTGAGTGGAAATGTTCGAAATATAAAACGAGTTTACAAATCTCTTTATACTTAAAACATGAACTTAACCATTTCACTAAAAGCAACTCGTATTTTACACTTTTATAACATATTCATCCATGCAGATAGTTTACTTCATTCACGATAGACAACTTTTTTTTTTTACAACTCATTTGTGTAAGTAATTTAATATTCTAACCTTTCAAAACAGGACTGTCTAATCAATATATCAATCACTAAATTATTTATATCTTGATCTATAAAATTTTAAATTAATATCCGAGTATTGTTTTTAAAACTAGGCTCAATGAACTTATTACCGTAAAAATTTCAGAATTCATCTTCTTGTACACTTATGAGCTCAAGTGAGAAATTAAAGAAAACAAACACTAAAATAAAATAACAAAGTTTCATTTCAAGATAAACAACCCATTCCATTGCCATCAATACTTGTACTTTGCTCTTTTACTTTTGGTCCTTTGCATTAAAGTCCCCCAATTTTATTAAATGGACTATGCCATACCCCACCAATCAGGCAATCACATCCTTTTCTCTCTTTTTTTTCCTTTTCTTTTTCATTTTTCCTTTTTTTTTTGTGAATTACAATAATATGACAAAACCCGAACTACAAACGCGATTAGCGTGACTAGAACTCAGGTCACACCTAAGGCAGTGAACACCCTTAATCATCAGGTCATCACATGTCATATGACATATTTTAACTAATTAAGAAAATGTGAGTTAAAAAGAGATGAAAAATGAAAAAACAAAGAGAGAAAAGGATGTGATTGGAGGGGCATGGCACAGTCCATTTAATAAATTTGGGGGACTTTAATGCAAAAGGACCAAAAGTAAAAGAGCAAAGTACAAGTATTGATGGCAATGGAATGGGTTGTTTATCTTGAAATGAAACTTTGTTATTTTATGTTAGTGTTCTCACTTGAGCTCATAGGTGTTTGAGTATTTTTAGTTTCGTCAAGACCAACTTTTTTCTCCCTTTCATTTTCACATAGTTTTAAGCATTGTTCATTAAAAATGGGTTCCAAGGTCTTGCTTATGTTCATGCCTTTAGCCTTAGCAATGGTGGCTAACTCTTCCACCACCACAGCCACATTCAACAAGACCCTTGCCCATTTTGGAACCGGTGTCGGAGCCTTGTGGACCGGCAACATTGAAGATAACGAGACCGAGATGATGATGATGATGATGAAGGATTCCGAGACCAACCGCCTGTTGCTCAACGGTGAGAAAAGAAGGTACATTAGCTATGCATCACTTCACGGGATTTCGATCCCATGTGACCAACTGGGTCAGTCCTACTGCGCTTGCCAAAGAGGGAAACCGGCTAACCCTTACAACCCTGGTTGTTCTATCAAACGTTACAAAAGGTTTACTTAAGGATATGAAACCTATGTTTGTAGCTTTGTCTTTACAAAACCCTAACATAATACGATACAACCACCCCATTATTTACTACGAAAAGTTACAAATCATCATCAACTATTCGAATTATGATAAATGATTACCCAACTATTACTATAATAACGGCACATAACAGTCGAGTTACCATTTTGTAATGATCCGATAATGCTAGTGTTAATTTTAAACGTTCTAAAAGTTCAATGGCTTAAAAATATTTTTCTCTTAATGTATAAATCGGATGCATATACAATTTGTTGTGTTAGAAACTAGATTCCATAAAATTTCCAAGCATATAATTTATCCTTCTAATTCAATTTCTACAATTTTTATCAACCAAGAGAAGTACTCGAACACTTGTGAGATCAAGTGAGATATTAAAAAAAAAAAAAAAGACAATAAAGTTTGATTTCAAGATGTAGCTTTTGGCTTTACAAAAACCCCAAATATACATGGGCGAAGTCAAAAAAAATTTTTTAAGGGAGTCGAAATCAACATTTTATAATTTTAAGGGGGTCAATGTGCAATTTTACCTTTATTAATTTAAATTTTTAAAATTTCTAAAGAACCTAAATATACAATTTTTTATTTTAAGAGGAGTTGGGGTCCCTGCCAGCCCTCTAGATACGCCACTGCTAATAAAAATAAATAATATACAAGAATTTATCTAATAAAATAATTTATATTAAAAATATATATTTATAAAATTATTTTAATCAATGATTATAGATGGAGTGGTAAGAGATTGTTATTTGCATTTATTGGTTTTGTGTTTGATTTGTAAATAATATTTTTCAATTGTTTTATTTAAAATATTATATAAAACTGTGAAATAACAACAAAAAATATCATTATAATGATATTAATTACCCTTTAAATTAAGGATATTTTAGTAATTTTATAACTGAATCGATGCCGAGTTGACTCGTGACACCAACTCAATTAGTCATATTATATATAGTGTGTATATATATATTGTTGTTTTCAAAAGAAACAAAGAAGAAAACATAAAATATGATACGATAAATTACAACTATTAGTAAATTTCTTTTTTTTTTTTTTTGTTAACTAACTATGAAAAGTAACAAAATAGTTTCCTAATTACTCGAATATTTACGTTAAATAGCTAACGAAAAGATGATGTGTCAACTTTTAAAATTAGTATAATAATAACTTTAACCCTCAAATATTTATATATTATATCAATTTAATTTTAATTCTAAAAAAAATTAACTCTCAACATTTACGTATTGTGTTAATTCTAACAATCGTTGTTGATGTATCGACATATATTCCAAAAGGTATACAAGTTGAGGATATTAAAACTCCTATTATAGCTTTTGTCTTACAAAACCCTAATATAAATAAATATTATATACTTTGTTAAATGGGCATGTGTCATGCTCCAAATTTATTAAATGTGCATTTATATACTTTGTTAAATGGGCATGTGCCATGCTCCAAATTTATTAAATGGGCATGTGTCATGCCTCAAAAAAAATTAGATTAAAATTAAATTGTATATTTTTAGGATATTAAAAATATAATTTTATTATTTTAATATTTTGTTTATAATTTTTGAAGGGTTAAATCAAATTTTTATCATTTTGGGGTCAAAATGTAATTTTACTATTACTAATTTAAGATTTTATAAGTTATAAAGAGCTTAAATTAAAATTTTACCACTTTAGGGGGGCCATGGCCCCTTGAGTGTCGTAGTTTGAATTTTCCATGATCTTGTTAATAGAATAAATTTAGTTTTAATTATGAATCTGTTTAATTTCACATTTAATTTGTCAAATACAATCCGTTGGATGTAACTTATTCGAGTTTTAGAATTGATTTGACTAAAAATTCATAATTGATCAACCCAAAACACGAAATAAATACTTAAAAGTTAACACAATTACAAATACCAAATTAGACAGAAAAAATAAATATCACATTAGGGGCTACAGGAGGAGTAGGCAAAGGAGAATCTAGGGGGGCTAGCAGGGGCCTTGACTCCCCTAAAATGGAAAATTACTATTAGGCTCTTAAAGGTAAAATAGTACTTTGGCCCCCTAAAATTATAAAATTTTAATTTAATCCTTTAAAAATTATAAAGATATAGACTATAAAAAATTAAAATTTCATCCGGCCCCCTAAAAAATTGTTCTGACTTTACCCTTGGGGTAGGCATGTTTTTTTTTACCCTTTAAAATGTATAAAATTATAAATTAGTAATGATAAAATTACACTTTGACCTCAAAAATATTAAGATTTTAATTTATTCCTTTAAAAAGTTATAAAGATATTAACTAATATAATGGTGAAATTGCATTTTAACCCTTATCAAAATTTATAACTTAATTTAATTTTGGTCCCAAAAAAAAGTGTCTACCAATTTATATATTAAACCACGAATAAACCATCTTCCCTACAAAGCTTAAGCTTTTCTCTCTCAAATAGCTTCAACCTTCTAATCTGATTTTCATTTTCACATAGTTTTAAACATTGTTCTTTAAAACCTTCTGTTTTTTCTTCTTTAATGGGTTCCAAGGTCTTGCTCATGTTCATGCCTTTGGCCTTAGCAATGGTGGCTAACTGTTCCACCACCGCAACCACGTTCAGCAAGACCCTTGCCCATTTTGGAACCGGTGACGGAGCCTTGTGGACCGTCAACATCGAAGATATCGAGACTGAGACGACGACGATGATGATGATGGATTCCGAGACCAACCGCCGGTTGCTCAACGGTAAGAAAAGACTGTACATTAGCTATGAAAGACTAAAAAGAAACAATGTCCCATGCCTCCAACAGGGTCGGTCCTACTACGAGTGCAGTACGGGGAAACCGGTTAACCCTTACACACATGGTTGTACTCACGCTACGCGTTGCAAAAGGTATACAGCTTGAGGATATGAAACCCATATTGTTGCTTTGTCTTTACAAAACCCTAATATATATATATATATGTCTAAGAAAAGTTGACCATTACACCAGTAACAACGTTTTCTAATTATCTTAGTGTAATTTTAATTAAAGTTAAGGAATAATTGGTATAGTTTACCCATAGTTTAATTTGATCAGGTTTAATCCCTGTACTATTCGGATTAATCAATTTTATTCCACGTGCTTTGTAAAATTTGAAATTTCAATTCTAACTCAAACGGTAACAGTTAAATCCAGTTGGTTAAATTTAACTATTATCTTATATTGTGCGTAAAATTGTAAATTTAATCTTTGTTCTCGGATTATCCTTATTCCCATTTTTTTTAATTTGAAAATTTTGATTTTGACGCAAACAATAGCAATTAAATTCATTAATTAACTTTTTTGTGAGTAATATATGGAAATATACATGTGATAATCTGTTTTCCGCGTCAAATTCTGGAAATAGAAAAAAAAAATAATAAAATGATATTTTTTTAAAAAAAAAGTAAATACTAATTTTTTTTAAGATGATATAATAATAAAATTTAAAACTCTTACCCAAAAGTACAATAAAAAATCTTAAATACTAAAATTATTTAATATTAAGGAGTATTAAAATGGTCAAATCCGATGCACTCGATAGCTTGAAATGCTTAAACTTAGGTCTAATTACTAAATCAAATTCAAATTATTTTCGAATTAAAGTTAAATTATTTACAAGTAAAAATGTCTCATTTAAACCTTTAGGTAGGCTTGTCAATTGGACGAGTAGAGTTGATTTTAATCATTTTGGGGTTTTAAAATATGCACGTAAGTTCAATTTCACTCAATTTCATTTTAGATCGTACCAAGTTCATATCCTTCTAAGCTAGACAATTTGAGGCTCGAGTTTTTTGAATTAAGTCATTATAGGTTTGGATCATTTCGAGTTTTGATAACTTAAGGTCCCAATAATTTTAGATTACTTGTTTAAACTGTTTTAAGTTCAGATCATTTCGCATTCAAGTATCAATCTAGTTTTAGATTTCAATTCGGATTAGGGTTAAACAAGTTTTAGTTATTAACTAACAACCTTTATACAACCTCAACCGCTGTACAACGCACATCGGAGAAGTTTTCAAGCAAATCTACGGTTAACATCGAAGCCCTCGGTTTCGGCAAACGACCGGAATCTCCTATTGGCAATGATCTCGTCGATGTATTCCGTTCACAAGGTTTTAACCATTTAGCTTGCATATAACTTTGTTTCCTCCATGGTCCCATATGCATTTTCTTTTCCTTCATACATTTCTTGGCAGCCAAACACAAAATCTTTATAACGTCATTCAACCTCTCTACTTTTCCGACGAAAACTTCCGGCAACCGTCGAACTAAACGATTGTAATCTTCACTTGCTCTTGCCATCTCAAATTCTGCTCTGAAATTCAATTCTATGATTACCCTTACATCACCTTTACTTGAATTTTCAATTACATCCAAAAAACTATGCTCTCCTGCAAAAAAAAAAAAAAAAAAAAAAACAAAAAAACAAATCAGATCTGTTAAAATTGTGTGGTACAGGGACCATGTGTGTAATTAAACCTTTTTATTTTAGTAGCTATGAAAATTTACAAAAATATCCCAACTATTAGTAATATCATAGGCGAATCCAAAAATTATTTTAGCAGGGGTCAGAATTTAAATATATTTTTTTCATAGATCAAAATATAAGTTTATTATGTATTAATTTATAATTTCATCATTTTTGAAGGGACTAAACAAAAAAATTTCATTTTTAAAGTGATAAAGTATGTAATCTATTTATTTATATGAGGACTGAATTGAAAAAATCATTTTGAAGGGCCAAGGCCCTGCTTGCCCCTTCAAATTCTCCTATTAGTATTATCATTTTTTTATTACCGCTATAAAAAATTATAAAATGGTCAACAAATTATTCAATTTTATCTTCTTTAGTATCAATTAATTAAGTGACAAAAAAATTACTAATTGGGTGACTACTATTTACCTAATCCAAAACTAAGCATTTCAAAAAGTTCAAATCTGTTAAAATTGTATGGTCCAGGGACCATTTGTGCAACTACACCTTTTTATTTTTTATTATTTTCTACCTGATGGGATATGTGATGTGCTTCTCCATTTAGACCGGCAAATGGCGGTGTTGAAACCGGCGGTTTGGAGACGGCGAAACACTTCTCTCATTAAACAAACCCTACAACCCTCCGCCATTGATTTACCACGACAACCGCAAACGACGGTCGTCGTTTCTCTCTTAATATCTCTCAAAGCTTCTTTAATGGCGATTCTAATCCTCGATTCTAAAGAACTGATCCTACACACCGTAGCTTCCAAAAGCTGGTGCTGAATCTCCCAAAATTCCTCTTTATTCTCACCGCCGCTTCCATCGCTTTCTTTTCTCTCATCGTCATCATCATCATCATCACCGTCCTCATCCCCATCGTTGTGGATTCCGACGATTTGATCGCCATCGTCGCCGTCTTCGAGAAAACTGAATTCCATACCCGACGAATCCGAATCCGGATTCTCCGGCAACTTGAATACTTGATAATTCATTAAATTCCGATGATCCCATAAGATTCTTGTCCCTACGCCAGCCATTTTTAGGGTTTTATTTTTATTTTTCTGGTAATTTAGAAAGTTGGTTTATGGCTTATGAGAGTTCCGTTTTTATACTACAAGGATTCGGGAAAAAACCGGTACCCGGTTCATTTTTTATTCAACTACCATTGTCGAACGAGCCGCCGCTAAAATGAGCGAGAAATTGATTTTTCCAACGTGGCGGGGACTGATCCAGTCTACTATTCTTGGATCAGATAACGAGGACCCACGTATGGATATACTCGAATATTCACATCACAGCTTTTCTGGGTTAAATTATTTTTTGGGGCCTAAACTTATCAACTTTTTTTCATATTGGGGCCTAAACTTTTTTTTTTCAAGTTAGGCCCTGAACTTGGCAAGTGTTTTCGCACTAGGACTTGAACTTTTTTTTATCTAATTTAGTTCTTAAAAATCGTACAATTTGGGAACAATTATCAAGTTTCGACCCCAATGTAAAAATAATTGTCAAGTTCAGAGCTTAACTTAGACAAAAAAGGTTTAAGCCCTAATGCGGGAACAATTGCTTAGTCCAGGCCCCAATGTGAGAAAATTTGTCGAGTTTAGGGCCTAACTTGGATTAAAAAAGTTTGGGCCTCAATATGAAAAAAGTTGCCAAGTTCACCCTTCTTTTTTCAATGATAAAAATTGAATTATTTAAATGAGGCGTTGATGATAGAATAACTAGACAGTAACACATAGTATGCTATATATACCTTATGCCAACATATAGAGACTCGTTTTAACAATAAAAATGAAAAGAATTTTTAACAAAACGACTAGTTTACTTTTTGATCTAACATACAATTATTAATTTACCCATTTTTAGAGTAGAGGAGATAAAATCTTTGATTTTTAATTCTAAAAAAATATTTAAATCTTGATTACTAAGACTTAAGCTTTGATTTTTAGTTGTGAAAAAAATCTTGTACAATACCTTATTACTAAAGATTTAACTTTTTTATTTTTAGTTGCGAAAAAATATTTAATTTTGAATTCTTTTTATTTTTGTTATGGTGCTTGTCATAATCGGCCCGTTATTCGAATAAGACTGACCCAACCCATTATGCATGTAAATCTATACTCAAAAAACACGTGTTAACTCTAAAATAAGATACCTACGTAAAATTAAGAAACAGTCAACAACAAAAAATCTATGATTTTTGGAAACCTTGAAAATTATCAATTAATCAACCGGAATTGATTGATAATTAGATCAATTTAACATCTCATGAATCATGATCTCGTTAAATTAGAAATAGACAAAAGTGAGATGATTTCAGGTCAAACGTGGCGAAATCCTAGACGTTCAATGTGTGATTTTTTTTTTTAAATGGCCCACACTTTTCTTTTTTATGTCTTACCTAACTTATTTTCTTAATTTTGAATATTTATTTATATTTATATATTTATTTCTTTATTTCTTGATGTATTTATTGAACAAGTCCACCAATTAATGTTACACATTTTGTAGGTTCATTAAAAAATAAATATTAATGAAGAATTTTAAAATTACTTTATACTCAAATTAAAATAAAAATTAAACCTTTAATTACTGACTGTTGTATGGCATATAATTTTTTAAATTTTTTTAAAAAAAAATCTTCAAATTTTCAATCTTCGACACTAAAGACATCGAGTAATCAACTAGGTACCAATTTTTAGGCGTATTGAGGGTGCTAATCCTTCCTCGTGCTTAACTAACTCCCGAACCCCTTTTTCTAGACTTTGTAGACCAACAATCATCGTTTCAATAAATTTAAACTTTTATTAAAATGATTAAATTACGAGAAAATCCGATTATATTTAAATAAAAATAATTAATGGTGACTCCCATATTTATTTTTTCATTTTAAAACTAAAAGTTGACTCCTTTTCAAAAAATAGTTTCCGCAACGTAAATTTAAAATAAAAATCAAACCGTCAATCAGTGACCGTTATACCGTATATAATTTCATGAAGTGAAAGTTGTGGAGACTCAAAAAAGTTATGTCGTGAATAAAACGCGGCCTTTCGCCACTGGTTTGCTATCTTTTTAGAATCCGACAATACAAGATTCCATCTATACAGCTATACTTATTAGGGGTTGTTTTATTAGGACACGTTCAATGTTCTAAAATGTCATGGCTAAATATTACTTGAAAAAGAAACTTTAATTTAAGTTGGAAAAACGAAAATATTTAAAAAAAAGTATGATAAATAATATATATAATTATTTTTATAATAAGATCTCGTAACATCCGATTTAAATCAATGATTATAGTTAAAAGATAAAAATAAAAAAATTATAATCATTTGATCAAGCCGCAATTTGTTGAATCAATTATTATATATAAAAAGTATGATATATGAAAAATATATTATATTCACGTGAATGTTAATAATTATTATATAAAGGATAAATTATATTGGTAGTCACTTAATTATAGTTTTTTTAAAATTTTTTGATCACTCTATTATGAAAAGTTATAAAATGATCACTTAACTATTCAATTTTATCATATTTTTGTCACTAGTTGGCTAATGTAAAAATGGAAACACTAAAAAATTCAAGATAGTTAAGTGACGAATAAAGATAAAGTTAAATAGTTGAGTGACCATTTAATAATTTTTCATAATTAAGTGACAAAAAAAATAAAATCGAGTGACTAATAATGCAATTTACCCTTTTTTTTTTCTATTTTAGTCTTGGAATTTCGATTTAATCTATGAACTTAGATTCCGTTAAAGCATGATGGCGTAGCACTCTCGGTTATCATTTTAAATTGGAAAAAAGAAGTTGAAAATTGTTAAAGTGTCAAGTTTCAAGACTAATATAAAATATAAAAAAATTTAAAGGACTAAATTGAAAATATTTTACTATGAGAATAAAAAAAGATTTAAAAATAGATATAATATGACGTGCACGGGGCTCGTTGAAGATTCTTGTTGATCTCTAAATAACTTATTAATTATTATTTGATACCTATAATTTATACCTTTTATTGTAGTAGGTTTACATGGTTAAAGAATGGTTTAATACATAATTTGGTATTTGAGTTTGACACTTTTTTTAATATGGTACTTGTGTTATTTTTTGGTCCAATTTGCTACATGTATTTGAAAAAAGGTATATACTTTGGTACCAAAGGTAGTAATTTTAATTTTTTAGTGTTTAATTTAGATTTTAGAGTTGATTTAATTAAATTACATAATTAACTAATAATGTTAGTTAATTAGCGATTAACTTTTATCAAATTAATCCTATAACCCGAATTAAATCACCTCTATCAAACTGTATTTGACAAATTAAACTCAAAATTAAAAAAATTCACAATTAATACTAAATTTATTCTATTGATAAAATCATAAAAAATCAAATTTAATAAGATTAGCAATTGACTTTCATATAATCAATCGTAAAACCCTAATTAGGTAGAAAAAAATAGCACCGTTATATTCGGGTACCAAAATCTATACCTTTTGTCAAATACAAGTATTAGATTACACAAAAAAAATAACATAAGCACCACATTAAAAAAAAAAGTATCAAATTCGGAGACTAAATAATATATTAAGCCTTAAAGAATTTATTAACTCAATAGAGAGCTAAATTCATGGGAAAAAAATCTTCTTGAATTATTGTTTATCAATTAAAAAGGTAAAAGTATCATGGATACCCCTATATTAGGAGTTGGATTACATTTTGCTCCGTTTATTCAAAAAAATGGGCAAATTAGTCCATATACATTAGATTAAAGAGCAAATTGATCATTTCTGTTAAAAATTTTATCTATTTATATTGTTAAAAAATGACATGGTTATCAGAATAACCAAACAGTAACATGTGACGTGCCACGTATACCTCACGTTGACGTACAATGATCAATTTTTAACAGCAGAAATGGATGAAATTTTTAACAGAATGACTAGTTTTCTCTTTGATCTAATATACAAGACAAATTTGCCCATTTTTTGAGTAGAATGGGTAAAATGCAATCTGACTCCGAGTTCAGGGGCTTCCATGGTACTTTTACCCAATTAAAAAAAGACAATATTGAATAGTTGAGTGATTATTTTGTGACTTTTCATAATAGGGTGAAAAAAAAACTCATAATTAACTGACTACTAATGTAATTTACCTATATAATATTACTACAAGAATGTTTTCACCCTTCATAATATAATATTACTACAAGGTTTTTTTTATATAAAATTTAAAAAAATATATATTGATTTTAGACATAAAACATTATAATTTTCAATATTTCAACTTTATCATTTAAATTAAATCCTCATTCATTTTTATATAAATTTTTAATTATCATAATATAATATATTAATTGCATGACTTATAATGTTATATTATGTTGGCCATGTGAATATCATAATCATATCATATAATGCATGTGTTCAATATTTATATTATTAAATTTTCTTTTGTTTACTTTTTTAATAATCTTCTGGTCATATATGTTCTTTTTGATACAATGCTTGAAAATTAGCCATAGCCCTTACCCAACCTATAAATAGGAGAATAATGTGTTTTACACTCAAACCCACATTCTCCTACATTGCCAACAACGCTTATGCCAATCAAATTAAAACTTAATATTTTTTTTTCATTTTTCAATGAAGTTATTTTTAAAAAAAAAAATCCAATAATGGATATATTCCTTTTTTTTTTTTTTGCACACAATGTTGTCAAGACAAAAATAGGATTAAAAATAAAAAGTTGAAACAGCTGCTTAGAAATAATTGAAGTTGGGACATTTGCACTTTTTTTATTCCTTCCTAAATAAATGTTAGGTTTTAGTGTCTTCCAATTTATCTATTGTTCAACATGATGATAGTGACATTATTGGCATTATTTTTAATCTTATTTTTCATTTTCTTTTCAAGAAAAAAATAATAAAAACAACATCCATAGATGATAATATAATTAGAAAATTGTTATATTCACACTTATAATAGAATGTGTATCTAAGAAATCAGAATTTTTTATAGGGGTAAAATTAAGTTATATATTTTTAGAAGAGTTGAAATACGATTTCACGATTTTACTGATATATATATTTATAGTTTTTAAAATGAGTAAATTAAAATTTTATCACTTTTGGGACTAAATTATAAATTTTATTACATATTAACTTAAAATTTTATAAATTTTGAGAGACTTAAAACATAATTTTCTATTTTAAAGGGGCAAGGCTCTTGCCTACCCCTTCTTTCGCCCCGTGATACCGAACATAAATATCTAATACGAAAACATTTTAAAAAATGAAAATTTTGAATATCAATGTATCAACTGAGTTAATATATATATATATATATATATATATATATATATATATATATAAAACAGGAACAGGAATGCAATAGAATCATAGAGGTGAAAATTGCTTTATCCACTTTTATCTCGTATTTATAAGAAGAGATATGAAGTAACATTTTAATCTCTAAACTTGGTAAAATTTTCACCTTTGTTTCTACTTTTTTTTCTTTGTCTATATTATTATTGGAATTTGGCAGTTTTTTTTTTTCAAATTGGTCACTGAATTTAGATTTTGTTAAAATATGTTGATGTGGTACTGGTACTCTGAGATTGCATTTCGTCATCACTTGAGAGATCTAATTTTTTTTATAATTTTTTATATTTTTAAGATTATATATATTTTAAATTTTCAAGTGATGGCATGATAAAATCTCAGAGTATCACATCATCACACTTTAATGGAATTTAAATTCAGGGACTAAATTAGGAAAAACTTCCAAATTCCAAGACTTATATGAACCGAAAAAGTTAAGGGACCAAGTTAAGAAAAATTGCTAAATTTAGGACCTAAATATTGTTTTATTTAACATATACATATATGAATAAATATTATATGGGTTAAACCATTATTGAACTTGGCAACTATTCCAACATTGGGGCTTATACTCTTTTTTTTTTGTCAAAGTTGCGCCATGAACTTGACAATTATTCTTATATTAAGACTTGAACTCAACAATTGTTTCCATATGGGGCTGAACATTTCTTTTTCCTAGTTAATCCTTTAACTTGGCAATCATTTCCATATTGGGACCTGAACTTGTTAATTGTTCCCACAATCAAGCCTGAACATTAGGGTTTTCAAGAAAATATTAGGGACCAACTTAGACAAAAAAAAGTTCAAGTATCAATGTGGGAACAAGTGTCAAGTTCAGGATTTAACTTAGACAAAACAAAAGTTTAGACTCTCAATATGAAAATAATTACTAAATTCAAGGCCTAATTTGAAAAAAATTCAGACCCCAATATAAAAATAATTATTGAATTTGAAAGTTATTGTTTATTTTGGTACTTAGGAAAGTTTATTGTTAATTATTGTTTAAGGAAAGTTAATTATTAATGATGTGAATATAAAATAATTTCAGACAAGATATGTGGTGATATACGACAGCTTCGGTGTTTTTTTTAATACAAATGGAAACTCGTCATTGCGTACGAAATTACTTTTTGTAGGATGGGATTTGCAATTTTCAACTACACATCATGTCATTAGCTTAGTTGCTTTTATAGCAATAGCTTTAATAATGTTTTATTGAATTATTTAAAAAGTTTTTATTTAAGATACGGATTGTTAAAATTATTATTATATGATCTTTTATGTACGTATTGTATGCGTTAATTGAAAATTTTATTTTCCATTTTTTTCTACAGTTTAATTTTTTTAATGAATTTGTGAACCAAAATTCAAATAATTTTCTTCTTTGATCTTTGATACTGACTGTCAAACTGACTTGGATCCAAGGTATGTTTTTCTACTCATCAATGGGCACTGATCTATTGTATCGATTGTCAAATCGTCGCTTAGAGCTTAAAAAAAGGGAATAGTCTAGTGACTTAAAAAACTTTTGAATAGTTCAGTAATTATTTTGTAACTTTTTGAAGTTGAGTGACCAGAATGTAAACTTATTAATAGTGTAGTTATCGTAAACGTAATTTACTCTTTTATTTTCTTTTAATTTGTTCCTCCTAAAAAAGTTTAAGCACAATTTAGGTATTTTTATAAAAGTAATATTAAAAAAATTAATTAATTACAAAAATAAGATAAGGAACAAATTAATTATGAAAAAATAGTGTTTGTTACAGTAATTGTTGGTGTCGCCTGATATACTGGTCCAGTCATTAATAACTTGATTATTTTTAGATAATAGTAGATAGAAACAACGCTCGTAAGGAGTCCTATTGAAACCAAGAAATATAGGCATGCCCGCCATCCACACTTCGAATAAATGGAGTTTTCCGAAAACACTGCTAGTGGAGGAAGACCTCCTAGAGATAAGAGACATAGAGCTAAAGAGAGAGCCAAAAAAGGATCTTTTGTGTATAATCCTGCATAATCTCGAATGTTATCGGTTCCGGTACGTAGACCAAATAATACAATGCAAGCAAAAGTTCCTAGATTCATGGAGGCATTGGTAAACTTTAAAAAAAAGTTGAAAAAGTGAAAAAAATATATTTTAATTGATGCTGTCACTAGTAAATGCAGGAAAAAGACATTAAAGCATTAAATGTAGGGAAAAGGCGTTAAGACATTAAATGCAAGAAAAAAACTATTGTCTGGTGTTGGAATCACAATCCAACTTTCTCTCCCCACTTTTTCAGCTTTTTTTAATCAGATTTAAAAAAAAAATTCACTAATGCCACCTATATGTCCAGCGGCATCACAATCTAACTTTTTTTTTTTTCACTTTTTCAACTTTTTTGTTGTTACATTTTTTTAAAATTCACTACTACTACTAATGTGGCAAGCAACACTCAAAGTTACTGTTAAAAACACCCTATTTTTATAATTAATTAATTTTTTAGTTTTATAAAAAAAACACAATTTTACGTATTTCAAGCTCAATTGAGGTTAAAGCGGTATATAAACCCCTAAACTTTCCTGAAAAAAAGAAATATAAATAATTTTTAAAAATCTAACGGAGCCCAAACTATTTGAGCCCACTCGAGTTGATTCGTTTATATAATAAAATATGAGCTCCAACTGAGCCCAAACACATTAATCATTTAAGCTGAAGTTTCGGGCTTCAAGGCCCAACAAAATAAAAATGTTATGGTATAATGTTAAATTTAGTCCTGAATTTTTAAATCTTTTATCAATATGGTTTATTTATTTTTTAGCTAAATTTGGCTTCGACTTAAAAAATAAATTTAAATTGCTCTTTTTTAATGAAAATTTTAATTTTTTAACGATATTGGCATGACAATATATATAGAGGTTTATGTATACTTTATGATGACGTAACACTAACTATAACAACCAAAAAAGTTCGGAAGTGTTCAAGTAAGTGGAAAATTATTAATATAATTGTAGAAGGAAGGAATTTAAAGTGTTGGAGATTTGATTGTTAACTAATTTACGACTAAAGATTTAATTAGAATGGTGGATAATTAAGAAGGATTGAGGTGCAAATTTTTCCCACAAGGTAATAAGGGACTTAAATTGCAATTAAGCCATGAAACAAAGGTGGAAAAGAATTCGGTGGGGCTGGAATTTAACAACGTTGATGACCACAATGAAAATTAGTGATCGCGCTGGGGGTTGGATGGATTTTTGCTTGACTCCACTAAAATTTTTTAATATCGATCTTTAAACTGATTCGACCTTGACTCTTAAGAAAAAATTCTATTCCGAACTCAAAATTTAACAAGAGATTCAATTCCAACTTCGACCTCAATTTAATTTAATTTTATTGTTTTATTTTTTTATTTTGAAATAAATAAGATTACAATTTTTTATTTGTTTTGTTTTTATTTTGAAGAAAATAAGATTATTGTTTTAATTTAGAATTAAAATTTAAAATATTTATCTAGTGAAAGTAAAAACTTTATATATATATATCAATGGTATTTTTGTAAATATTTCGTGGCGAGTGGATTTATTTCAAACCCTACTCTGATTAGACATGACTTTTTTTTTTTTTTGTAATTTCACTCAACTCGAACCCGATTTTGTTCTGAATAATGACTTTTTCAGAAAAATACAATTGCTCTAAATACAAGTTGTTCCAAACGATAGTTTTGCTAAACATGGCTATTCTTGAAATGTCATTATTTTACACCATAGTTGTTTTGAACTTGAGCTGTTCTTAACAAGAGTTGTTCTCAAATAACAGCTACACTGGATGACATTGTTCTAACTAAAGCTTTGTTCTGAACATGGTTGTTCTAGACATAGCCTTCTTGATCAATAGTTGTTTTGAATGACGACTATTCTAGACAAGAGTTGTTGTTCCGGAAAAGATATTAAGTGAAATGATGATGTTATTGGTAACATAATTTCTTGAAATATAATATTATTGATCTCAAAGAAGAGATAAAATGTTAGTAGCCAAAATTGGGTATCTACATGACATAAATTGAGGATGTATAACTAGATTAACCCACGAAAAAGCAAAAAGATAAAAAAAAAAAATTTGTAAACTACCCCAAGGTTGATAAATTATTAGTAAGTTTATGTTTTGGTCACTCAACTTCAAAAAGTTATAAAATGGTGTTTGAACTGTTCGAAAGTTTTCATTTAAGTTACTGGGTTGTTAAAATCGTTGTTGTATGGCCTTCTTTGTTCGCACCGCTTACACTAATCAAAAGCTCTCATTCATCTTCTTTTCTATAGTTTAGTTTTTTTTTTTTTTCATGAAACAACTTTAAATGTCACGAATCGGCGAACCAAAATTCAAACAATTTTTTCTGTTAGATCGACTTGGATTTAAGGTATGTTATTGTACTTGTTGATGGGTACTAATCCATTGTACCGATTGTCGAATTATCAATTTGAGCTCACTAGTCGAACTTAAAAAAAAAAAAACTTAACAGCCCAATGACTTAAATAAAATCTTTTGAATAGTTCATTAACTTAAATGAAACTTTAGAATAGTTTAGTACCTATTTTGTAATTTTTTTAAAATTAAGTAATAATTTAGTGACTTTAAGTATAATTTACCAAAAAAGACAGCAGCCCTTCTTAGTTTCAATTCACATTGTACTTTTCTCATGTTTTTAAATCCAAACCAGCAATTTTCATACATTTTCATCAATAATTTGTTTGACAATTATTGTCAGCTTCATTTTTATTACAAAATTAAAAACCAAATAAAATAGAACCACCATCGTCCGATTCCCGTACCGATTGTCGAATTATCGCTTGGAGCTCACTAGTCGAACTTAAAAAAAAAAAAACACTTAACAGCCTAATAACTTAAATTAACTTAAATGAAAACTTTAGAATAGTTTAATAACTATTTTGTAATTTTTTGAAATTAAGTGACTAAAATGTAAACCTACTAATAATTTAGTGACTTTGAGTACAATTTACCCCAAAAAAACAGCAACCCTTTTCAGTTTCAATTCACATTGTATTTTTCTCATGTTTTTATATCCAAACCAGCAATTTTCATACATTTTCATCAACAATTTCTTGACAAATATTGTCGGTTTCATTTTTATTACAAAATTAAAAACCAAATAAAATAGAACCAATCAAAAATTTATTACATATCACAATCATGTCATAAATTTTTCATGTATAAACACTTTGAATTTTCCCTCATTTTCCCACAGAAACTTTTTCCATTTTCTTTTTCAAAAGACACCCACTTTTCTTCAGTTAAAACCCAGATTTTCTTTTATTCAAAGTTCTCGATTTTTTGAACTTTTCTTTTAGACAATGAATGGGGGTTCATTGGGGATTCGTTCAGGGAGTTACAGTTCTTTAGATAAAACACAGCAACAAAATGATGTCTTGTTGCCAATTCAAACACCTTCAACGACAAGAACTAAACCTTATTCGAAAATGTTTAAAGACAAGGAGAAATTGTTTCGTTGGGCCTGTAAATTTGCTGGTCGGAAAAGAGTTAGGATGTTTCTCCTTTTTGCCATTTCAGCTGCTGTTGTTTGGGTTTTATATGTCGGTAAAGGTTGGTTATTTATGACTGTGTTTTGTTTACTTTGTGTTTGAAAATTATGTAATTGGTTTATATTGATTTGTGAATTTAGTGCTTAGTAAATGTTTGATGATTCTAACTCAATTGAAATTGCTGGTAAAATTATCATGGAGTCCTCCAGGGGTGAAACCAGAAAATATTTTAAGGGTCGAAGTTAAATTGTAATTTTTACGATAGTAAAAATGTAATTTCACCATTTTAATACACTATATATTTATAATTTTTAAAGGATTAAATCACATTTTTATACTTTTAGAGAGGTCAAAGCTTAATTTTACATTTATTAATTTAAAATTTTAAATAGCTTAAATGGAAATTTTTCTATTTTAGGGGGTTAACCTGCCACCCCTAGTTTCACCCCTGGAGTCCTCTATACTAAGAGTCATATTGTATCTTGTTCTTTTGCAATTTAGCCTTTGTATGTTAGATCAAAGAGCAAACTGATTTTTCGGTTAAAATTTTGTGTATGTATGTTAGCATGAGACACATGGCACGACATGTATCATTGCTTGGTTATTTCATTAACCATGTTAGTTTTTAACAATATAAATTAATGTTTGATCTAATGTATAAGGATAAATTTGTTCATTTTTTTTAGTATCGTGGTAAAATGCAATCTGACTTCTAGTACAATTATACATACTACTTGTACCAATTTAGTGCCTAATGTTTGATGATTCAACTCAAAGCTATTTGTTAATGGTAAAAATATCATGGAAGCCCTCGTACTAAGAGTCATATTACATTTTGCTCATTCTACTAAAAAATGAGCAATTTAGTCATTGTAAGTTAGACCAAAGAGCGAACTGGTCATTCTATTAAAAAATTCATTCATTTTCACAGTTAAAAATCAACCCATGTATGTTAGCACGAGACACATATGGGACGTTATGTGATATTGTTTGGTTATTTTGTTAACCACGTTAGTTTAATAGTACAAATTGATAGAAATGATCAATTTGTTCATTGACCTAATGTATAAGATCTAATTTGTCATTTTTTTAAGTGGAGGGGGCAAAATGCAATCTAACATCTAATACAAGGGCCTCCATGATTCTTTTACCGTTTGTTAATGTATTTGACTCCGGTGTTATTGTTTGACACAGATATGATTCGATTTTTCAAATTTCAATGTATTTAAAGTATCTTTAGAGGTCATAACACGAATATTTCAAAAAAAAAAAATGAAAAGTTGGAGCTATGTATATATATTCCATTTTTTTTTTTGTTTATACGTGAATTTGAATTTATTCCATTGCTTTGTTTATAGATGAAGATCAAGAAAATCACAATGGGCTTAAGGTACCTCTAAACAATTCCGAAACTCCTCCAATGAACGAAGTGCAAACTGTCGGAATCGTAAATTGGGTGTCTTCTCCGATCGATATGGAAAGAACTGAAGTTCGAGTAATGCCTCCCCCGCCGCTTTCGTATTTTTTAGGCTACACTCTTCCTCCAGGGCATCCTTGCAACAGTTTCAGTTTACCCCCTCCACCGGCCGATAAAAAACGGACTGGGCCACGTCGTAAGTCTTTTTTTGTTTCTCGATTTTATTCGACATTGCGAATTCGGGTTTTCCCTTGTTGAAACATTGTTTATGTACAGCTTGTCCTGTATGTTACATTCCTATGGAGGACGCTATTGCCTTGATGCCGAAATTCCCGTCATTTTCGCCCGTAGTTAAGGATTTAACATATGTTTACGAGGAAAACTTGAATAAAGAGACGGAGTTCGGAGGTTCCGACTTTGGTGGGTATCCTACTTTGAAGCAACGGGATGATTCATACGAGATAAGAGAGTCGATGAATCTGCATTGCGGGTATGGTTCACTAACATGATTTGGTATTATATTTTCAATTTAGTTTTTGATCGATCACTTTGTGTCGTGTGCATTTGCCAGATTTGTTAAAGGAAGAAAACCCGGACATGGGACAGGGTTTGATATCGATGACAACGATCTTCTCCATATGGAACAATGTCGTGGAGTGGTTGTTGCATCGGCAATATTCGGTACCAAAACCGTATTACCATGTTGGAACCGATGATTTTTTATCGAATAATCCGATTTTTCTTTTCAGGAGCTTTCGATGCCATACAACAGCCGAAGAACATTAGCGAATATTCCAAACGAACCATATGCTTCTATATGTTTGTGGATGAAGAAACCGAAGCCGATTTGAAAGCTAATGGTGGTCTAGACGAGACTAGGAAGATCGGATTGTGGAGGATCGTTGTTGTCCGTAATCTTCCTTACACCGATGGAAGACGCACCGGAAAGGTAAGCATTTAAAATCGGAGTTATAGAATTTGAGTTTAGTATATGATGATGATGATGAATATGGTCTGTCTTGCTATAATAGATTCCGAAGCTTCTAACGCATAGGCTATTTCCGAATGCTCGTTTTTCTTTATGGATTGATGGGAAACTTGAGCTTGTTGTTGATCCACATCAAATTCTTGAGAGGTACTCGGAATTTCCGTTAAGTTTCTGTATGTTAGCCTGATTTCCGGGCTAACATTCGTTTACTCCGATTCTTCTTTTCCAGGTTTCTATGGAGAACGAATGCCACTTTCGCAATTTCTAGGCATTATAAACGCTTTGATGTATTCGATGAAGCCGAGGCAAATAAAGCTGCTGGCAAATACGATAACGCCTCCATCGACTTTCAAGTCGATTTCTATAAAAAGGAGGGTCTAACCCCATATTCCGAGGCTAAACTTCCCATCAAGAGTGGTGAAGGACACGACATTTTGCTCGGATTATTTCGTTTCCACCCGTACCTCTTTCAGCTTCAACTAATGAACTTGACCTGTTTTGCAGATGTTCCCGAAGGATGTGTGATAATACGAGAACATATTCCGATTAGCAACCTCTTTTCTTGTCTCTGGTTCAATGAAGTCGATCGTTTTACTTCCCGAGACCAAATTAGTTTCTCAACGGTTAGAGACAAGATCGCGGCGAAGACAGGTTGGATGGTTAACATGTTCTTGGATTGTGAACGCCGTAACTTTGTTGTTCAGGTATTTATTTTCCGAATTTCGTTTTAGCAATGCAACTAATGCGTATCGGTGACCCGATTCTTTTTCTTTTTACTTGTAGCAATATCATAAGGAAGTTTTAGCGCTTTTGGCTCAAATGGCTCCTCCGGTTATTAATCCGCCACCGCCGCCGACATTGTCACGGTCTTTAGTCCGATGATCCACCAAGGATTTTCGCACTCAAAACTTCGGATGAAAGGAAATTCTTACCAAGAATTGGCAAAGTTGGCAAGAATATGGGTTTAAATTAAAAAGAAATAAAAAAGAGAGTCCTTTTCCAGGCAAATTTCCATTTTTTTTCACCCAATTTTTCATTCTTCTTTTTGTTGAATATAAAATATAGTCCCCAAATAATTATAATTATGATATTATATATATATATATGATTACCACCAAAATTATTGTAATTTAATAGCCATACTTATGTCTCCTCTTTGGAAGATAATAATAAAAATCAATGAATTTTACATTAATCTTTTTTTAATTATTTTCTAGTTTGCTGCATTTTGTCTTATAAATGTAATCGGTTAAATTCCCTGTCAAGTCCCTGTATTATAGGTTGGAAAGTAAATTAGTCACCTTACTATAAAGTTTGGGACTCCTAAATTTTTTGAAAATTTTCATTATACTTTTAAGAACCTTTGGAAAATTTTAATTAGCTCTCTCTAAAACTTTTGAAAATTTTAATGGACCTTTCCATAATTTTTGAAAATTTCATTTAGATTTCTCTAAATTCTTTTGTAAATTGTTATTAAACCTCAAAATCTTTTGAAAGTTTTAATTAGACCTATCAAAACTTTTGAAAATTTTCATTAAATACCGTAAAAATTTTAAAAATTTTAGTAGACCTAAAACAAAAAAAGTAACATGTGAAAAAAAAATAGCAAATTTTAAAATATTGCAAGGACTAATTTGCTTGTTTTTGTCAAATTTTATGATTTTGCTCCCCATTGAAATTTCGGATTTAGTCTCTATACTTTAAATTGCTATATTTTGACTTCTATACTTTTATAATGTCATTACTTAATCGAGACAGTTAACCCTATTAATTATTTCGGTTAAAAAATATTAATGTGAATTTTTCTTACGAACACCATTTCTAAAACAAAACACTTAATGTAAGCCTGATAAGTAAGAATGTGTATTTTTTAAGAAAGTTCTATACTATATCAGTATTTTAACTGAAATAGACGAGATTAGCTATTTGGACTAATTAATTAAGTTATAAAAAATGGACCAAATTATATGAAATTAAAGTATAAAGATTAAATCTCAAATTTGAACATAGCAAAAGGACCAAAACTAATATTTAACCATTAAATGTACGAGAACTAAATTTGGACTAATTTACTCTTATAGGTCCGTAGTTTAACCAATATTGTAAGTCACTTGCAATTTAAGAATAGGATTAAATTAAAAGTTGGTCCTCAAACTATAACACTTTTCCCACTTAAGTACCTAAACTTTCTTTTTGTTAAAAGTAATACCTAAACAATGATTCCGTTACACTTTTTGATCCAACTGTTTGCTTCCTTAAACAAAATTTCATTGGTCAATTATTTTCTGACATGTAGCCAAAAAGTTTAATTTTGAATTTTATCCTTCAATTTCTTTACAAAAACTTAAAATTTAACCCCTTCTACTTTATTTTGTCAAAATTTGGTCCTTTTTTGAAAAAAAAAAAAAAAGACAATTGGATCACAATACTAAACGTTGTTGTTAAATCACTACCTTGAAAATCAATAATTGAGCAATTTATATACAAAGAAGTTGCAAAAATCAGTAGTTCAACGATTTATATGTAACAAATTAAAAAATATATATTCATAGTTCAAGTTCATGTGTTTATCAACAGTTTGACTAATTTTTCGGTTTTCGTAGAGTGTGAAAATCCAATTTTGATTAAGTTATCAATTTTTTAAAGCAAAGGATGAAATTCACAATTAAATTAAAAATATATGAATATATAAAATATGTAACTATGACATCAATTCAAGTTTTATATGTATTAAACATCACATAAAATTATCATAATTGAGCCGAGCCGAGGTTAAATAGCAGCAAGCTTGAGCTCGACTTGAAATTCATGATACTTCACTCAAGCTTGATCGAACATCAATTTTTAAGCTCAAACTCAATTCAAAGCATAATTGAACTACTCGAGCTTAAGCTTGAGCTTAATTAATCTAAATTATCAATTTTCATACTTAAACTCAAACTCGAACTCGATCAAGCCTGCTTGTACTTAAATTCTTTCATATAATAAGGGTAAAAATATAATTTCATAATATAAAACATATTAAAATAAAAGGCTCTATTAAATCTATAAACCATTTGAATCAAATATTACGGTGCTTAAATTCAACTCAATCAATAACTCGAGCTTTATCTCAATAATTATTCAATCAAATTCGAGTTTTTTTAATAATTCTAGTGCATTCACTTAACCTTAGGTGTGGGGCGAGGCACCTGTATTCCTGGTACCTTCTTTTTTTCTCCAAAGTTGTGTCGTTTTCATCCCATTTTTAGAACGTTTTAATTATGATGTATTTCGGGGTTGAAAATTATTCATCGAATTTAAACAAATACAACATATATATATATATAAATGGTATAATGTTAATATTTACATCTTTTAACAATTTAGTCCTTAATTTTTTAGCTAAATTTGGTCATCGACCTTTTAAAAAAATGGAGTCAAATTTGACCATTAACCTTTTGAAAAGAGTCGAAATGATTTTTTTAATAAAAATACTGACTAAAATGCTAAATTTTAAATGTGGCAGCCAGCATGATAATTCAGTGTACTTCATTCTAATTTTTTTAAAATTTAAATTATTTATTGACGTGTTATGTAAAATAAATAGTGTTATGTCAGCATAAAGTGCATGTAAACTACCATTCAGGTTGTCACGCTAACAACATTAAAAAATTTAATGTTTTATTTAGCATTTCGTTAAAGAAAAGCGATTTAGTCTGTATGCTTTTATTTTTAGAAATTAATCTCTCTACTTTTTAGATTTCAAAATTCATGTCCAGTTTTTAACACCATTAAAATTTTACGATTAAATTCGTTGTTGTGACATTTTGAAATAACAAAATACTCACTCAATAGCCGTATAAAAAAATATTGTTATGAACCTAATCTTAATAGAAATATTCTAACGATGTTAACAATTAAGCTTAAATTTTGAACAAAGGACTAAATTCCTAAAACATAAATTCTATTATGATAAATTATTAGAATTTCACACAAATTAATTAGACTCAACTAGACTTGTTCATGGGTCGGGCTACTAGCCCATACCCGAAGGCCCGCCCAAAATTTAGGAGAGTTTGAGTAAAAATATTAGGCCCGAAAAATGGGCTTAGGCAAAAAAATTAAGCCCGTTTAAAATATGGGTTGTTTGAGCCTGGCTTGACTCATTTTTAAGTTTATAATACTTTATATTATGTTATTTTTATATATTATGTAATTTAGAACATATTAAAAGTTTTTAACCTATACTAAATATATAATACTACTGTAATATAAACATTAAAATAATGTTAAGATGACTATATAAAAAAAATTTCAATAAATAAAAAATGTATAAAATTATTAAATATCAAAATAATATACTATAAATATTTTTAAAAAAATAATTAAAAATAATATGGTGAGTCTAATATGGGCAGGTTTGGGCAAAATTTTAAAACCATATTTTAGGCTGGGTCGAATTTAGACAAGCATAAAATATGTTAATATCATACTTAGACCCGACCCGACTCATAAATGCTCCGGTGACCCAAAATTCCACTCGAAAAACCCTTCCTTATATAAATTTCTAAAGACCCTCTTTAGAAGGGGACGACAGTACCTTTGATCTGCTTCTTCACGAGAACATCCTCCCCCTCCTTCTCCACTTCCATTGATACCATGTATCAACACCTCTATTTTTTATTATTATTGGAATTTGGTTCTTATATGATAAAAATAACTAAATGTAGGGTGTAATAGAGTTGAGTTGAATAGAGTAAATTCGAGCTCAATCGAACATTAATTTTTAAGCTCGAGTTACATAGTTGAGCTACTTGAACTCAAGCTCAATAATTCATACTCAAGCTCGATTAAGCTAGTTCATATTCAAGTTTGACCTTTTTTGTACTAATTAAATTCTTTCTATATATAGAAAGGTAAAAATGTAATTTCATTATATAAAAATATATTCGAATGAAAAGCTCAATTACCCTTGCGAGCCATTCGAATCGGATATTATAGTTAGGGGAGAGCAATTTTCAGTTAAAATCGAAAAAGCCAACCCAATCAGTATATATGTTTGGGCGAGTTAAGTAGTTTTCTCGATTATGGGTTCGGCTTGTTGGTTATTTCGGTCAGTTATTGATTTTCGAATTCTCAAACTGACCCGATTGAAAAACCGACTTAATTTAATATTGTTTAATTATTTAAAATATATTTATTATTTATTATTATAATATATATTATTCAAGCCCAATGACTATAGTTGATAAAGTCAATTAACCGACCGACCTAAAGTTGGTTCGACTCTATAGGTTCTTGAGCTCTAATTCAATCGAGTCAGTTTTCGTAGATTATTGTCGATTAAGCCGGTTTAATAAAAAAAACCAACCGAATTGACATAAATAATGAATGCTCTCCTTAATTACAGTGCTCAAATTTGGCTCGACTGATAACTCGATCTCGACTCGATAACTACTAAATCAATTTCAAATTTTTTTTTCAAGTAGAACTCGAATAACTTGCAAGCATGGATATTTCATTTTCACACCTAATAAAAGCTTACTATAATACTAGAGCTCTAACTTTGAAGAGGACATTATTAAACCAGATAATCACGAACTCCAAATATAAACAGTAAAACATAATTAAAAGTTACCTAAGAAAAAGGATAGCTATAATACTAGTGCATTCACTTAACCTTAGATGTGGGGCGAGGCATCTATACTCCTAGTACTTCCTAGTAGTTTGTTTCTAAGGTTGCGTCGTCTTCATTCCATTTTTAAAACGGTTTAATTATGGTTAATTATTCCATATATATAATGGTTGAAATTTATTCATCGAATTTAAATAAATATAACATATAAAATCAATACATCATAAGTATCGAACTCGGTAAATTATATTAGTAGTCATTCAATTATTAGTATTTTTTTATTTAATTACGAAAAGTTACAAAACGACCGAACTATAAAAAATTACAAAATAGTTATCTTACTATTAGTAAATTTTGTCTTTTTTTTTATTATCGCCTGACTAACGGCGGCAACTTTTAAAATTTGTATAATAGTAACTTTAACCCTAAATATTTATACATTATGCCAATTTAGTCTTGATTCTAAAAAATCTAATCCTCAGCATTTACACATTGTATAATTTAATTTTTTTTTGCTCAATTAAGCTCGTTTAACAATTTCATACTCAAACTCGAGCCCAATTAAGCTCATTTGTGTGGGATAATATGGATGTCATACACACACATACATATAATAAGAATAATTATATGCTATTATTTGCTATTATAAAATGTTAGCACGGCCTTCAATTATTAAATAAAATATGAGTTAAATATGTGTAGATACTCTAATAACTACTTTGTAATTGATGATGGATTGATTAGAAATTCAGGTTATGCTCAAATTACACATAGATAACTTTCCTGACATCTCATCTTTAGAAAAGAGAGTCACATTCTCTAAAATACTTATGTGTTAATTTGAAAGATTAAAATCACAAAACTTGAAGTTCTCAAGATACCGATGGATTCAAGTATGCTTTCTCATCTAATTTTTGTTCTTGATGATCTGAAATGACAAATCCTAAACTACGGCTCTAAGTATTAAATCAGAGCTTTTACGGTTTTAACAGTTCATACTTAAGTTCTTTCTATATAATAAGGGTAAAAAGATAATTTCATAATATAAAATATATTAAAATAAAAAAATTTTGATTAGATTTATGAGCTGTTCGAATTAGGTATTACGATGCATGAATTCGACCCGATGGATAACTTTAATTTTATCTTGATATTTATTGAATCAAATTTATATACCTTGCAACTACTGGTGGACATTCACTTAACCTTAGCTGTACCGCAAGGCATCTATACTCCTAGTATTTCCTAGTTTTTTGCTTCTAAAGTTATGTGGTTCCCTTTCCATTTTTAAAACGTTTTAATTATGGTTAATTATGGCGATAGATTTTTTGGTTGAAAATTATTTATCGAATTTAAACAAATATAGCATGTATAAATGATATAATATCATATTCAATCCTTAACGTTTTGGTTTTTTAGTTGAATTTGGCCCTCAACTAGGGGTGAAGTCAGAAAATTTTTTTAGGAGGTGCTGAAATGAAATTTTAATTTTTAATAGTTTATATCTTTATAATTTTTAAAAGATTAAATTAAATTTTCATAATTTTAGGGGGGGCAAAGTGCAATTTTACATTTACTAATTTAATCATTTAAAATTTTCTAAATGGCCAAAAGAACAATTTTCCATTTTAGGTGGGGCTGGGGCCCTGCCCCCCTAAATTCGCCTCTGCCCTCAACCTTTCAAAAAAAATGAATTAAACTTTTAATCTTTTGAAAAAATTTGAATTATTGTTTTTTGAATCAAAATACTGACTAAAACGTTAAATTTTTAAACATAGTAGCTCGTATGTCAATTGACATGTACTTCATGCCTTCTTTCTTTTTTTTTTTTGAATTTTGATGAACTTTTTATATTTTTAAATATTTGATAATTTTTAAAATTATTTATTGACATGGCGTATAAGGAAAATAGAGTCATATCAACATGGAACTGCACGTGGACTACTATACGGGTTGCTACACTTACATCATTAAAAAAATAATGTTTTTAGTCAACATTTTGTTAAAGAAAAGTGATTTGATTGATTTTTTTAAGTTAATAGTCAAATTTAGCTTAAAAAAGAATAATGACTAAATTGATAAAAATATAAACGTTAAAAGACTAAATCTAGAATTATTACATCATAAGTATCAAACTAAAAACATTTCCTATTCCACACATATTTTTTATACGGTAAAACATCTCTCTTTCTTTGTCAATAATTGTAACTGTATTATTCATAAAAATATATAAATATTAATATAAAATAAAGGGTAAATTACACTAGTAGTTACCTAATTATTAATATTTTTTTGTCATTCAATTATGAAAAGTTACAAAATAATCACCTAATTATTCAATTTTGTAGTGACATAGAGGATTAATTTTTAAAGAATGAAAAAAGATAAAAATTATTATATGGGATTTTTGGATATTTTCAATCAAATTTCTATTTTCAGCTTTTTATGTGAAAAACGAAGAAGAAGCAAACCTGCAAAAAAAAAAAAACCAAATTACATAATAAATAAATATTGAGGGTTAAAGTTGCTATTATATCAATTTTAAAAGCTAATATCATTAGCCTACTACGACAAAAAAAGACAGCTAAATAATTAAATGACTAAAAAATAATTTACTAATAGTGGAATGACTATAATGTAATTTACCCTATAATAAATACCGCGTAACTGTAAACAAAAACATGTGATTCACAAGTCATATTCAAGTATTTCAGTTTCCTGTTTGCTTATAAATTGGATAATTTTTTTTGAAGTTCCAATTCATAGTCACAAACCAACTTTTAATTAATTATCATTTTTTAAGCTTTGAATTTGATTTGCTTTTATCATCAATGGCGGCAACTAAGATTGAAATTTCGGGTCCCAAATCTTTGTTTTCTAATGAATTTCTTTGCAATTCAACTACGTTGTTGATTTCAAGGAAGAGAAGAACAGTGAAAGTGAGGATGCCGGTGGCAGCGACAGCGGCTTTTACGGCGGTTCAAATGGAGGCGAAGCTCATCGAGCTTGATTCTATCAAGGTTATCCCCGAAACTCCGGTGCAATTCGCGGTGTCGGGTCAGGTAACGGTGGAATACGATGCGATGGAACAAATGAAGGGGTTGATGTTTAATTGGTGGGATTCTTCTAAAACCGCCATCGATGCTCAGAGAGGAGTGTTTTTACAGCTTGTTAGCTCTGATATAGACCCAAGTAAGCATTCTATTCATGAATGCCATGTCGTGGCGATGAATGATTGTGACTTTTTTGGTTAAAACCTAACATAAGACCCTGTACGTTTTTTAAATTTAGTCCCTATATTTTTATTTTTAAGAATTTAGTCTCTCTACCTGTGGAATTGAATTTAACAAAAACAAGTAGAGGGACTAAATGCCTGAAAATCAAAGAATAGGGACTTTTTGCATAATTTATAATATTTTGTACGTTGAAAGCAAAATTGCTAATATGTTTTGAAATAAATGAAGGGACGGGGAAGGCGAAGGTAAGCAAAGAAGCCATATTAGATTGGTCCAGAGATCTGCCCATAAACGCCGATAAATTCGTCACTCACGAGGTTCAGTTCCTCGTCGACGGGAACTTTGGGGTCCCCGGAGCTATCCTCGTCACCAACAAGAACTCAAAGGAGTTCTATTTGAAAAGCATCACCCTCGAAGGCTTCCTTCATTTCGACTGCCAATCTTGGGTTCAACCGGAGAAGCTTCACCCAGAGAAAAGAATCTTCTTCACCAATAAAGCATATTTGCCAAATGAAACGCCAATGGGACTGAGAGAGTTGAGAGAGAAAGAATTAAGGGAATTGAGAGGGAATGGAGAGGGTGTTAGGGTTTTATCTGATAGAATTTATGATTACGATGTTTATAATGATTTGGGTAACCCTGATAAAGGCCTTGAATTTGCAAGGCCGGATTTGGGTGGTCAACGTCTACCTTATCCAAGACGATGCCGTACTGGCCGTCCTTCCACTAACTTAGGTGAGCTTAAATTTGTTTAGTTATTACTGTATGTATGAATATTATGTGAACGTCGGCAATTAATATATCGATGAAAACGGCACAGATCCCAGGTCTGAGTCTCCGGCGAACGAAATGATGCCGATGTACGTACCGAGAGACGAAGCATTCAGCGACGGGAAAAGACGAACAGTGGATGCCGGAAGTCGGAAAGGGATGATGAACAATCTTTTTCCTTTCTTTAAACAGTCAATTGAGGGTGACCCAATCAATTCCTTTGCCGATATCAATAATCTCTACAAAGAATCTCGAAACCGTTCGAATTTCCCAGTTGAATCCACGGCCGACGCTTTCAAATTCGACCCTCCTAATATCATCTCCAGTAAGTTCCTTGTCCTTTAAATTCAGAAAAATATATTGAAATGAAAAACAATGTAATTTATGAGAAAAAAAATTTGCAGGGGAGGCTTCGTGTTGTTTACGAGACGATGAATTTGGTCGATTCACACTCGCCGGCATGAATCCCATAAGCATTGAAAGGCTCAAGGTACTTACATATACATACATACATACATATATATATATATACACTGAAAACTTTGGAGATTCAACTTAGTGAGTTAATTTGGGATTGTTTTGGTGTATATATATGATCAGGTATTTCCACCTGTAAGCAAATTGGATCCCTCCATTTATGGTCCAACTCAGTCAGCTTTGAGAGAGGAACATCTTATCTCTCATCTTGATGGCATGTCCGTACAACAGGTAAGAAAAAAGGCTACGACATTGACTGTCTCGTTTGATTTTGCGAGTTGCCCTACGTTGATAGCAACTTTACTATTACTACGTACGTAACGTTTGGTTAAATTGCATTTTACTTTTTTTCCCTAAAAAAATAATAAACTAATCCCTCTATGATAGATTAAAAAGTAAACAGTTTTTTTTTTTTTTTAAATTTTATCTATTTTTACAATTAAAAACTAATGTGATTGACAAAAAAACCAGCTAGTTACATTTGATGTGTCATGTGTATCTCATACTGACGTATATGAACCGACTTTTAACAATAGAAATAGATAGAATTTATAATAGAGGGATCAATTTATTCTTTATTCTAACTTATAAGGACTAATTTGCTTTTTTTTTTTGAATAAAAAGGATAAAATGTAATTTAACTCTTAATACAAAGTCTCCATAATACTTTTACATGACCTTTTATCATTTATCTTAAAATGAATTTTGGTTAATTAAAACAATAAAAATGTATTTATTTTTATTTTCAATTTATTATATTCATATTTGAAAATATATATTAATATTTAAATGATTTTATAATTAAATTATCAATATTTAACCACTTAATGTGTATATATATTTTGAAGTGACTTAATGTATATTTTTATTTAGCTTTCTCATGTATTTTACATGGAACCAGATAAAAGGATTGTATGAAACTATGATTCCACATGATGTTTATCTCTTTCTAATAAGAGAATGACAAATCAGATTTTTCCTCCTAACAATGCTAAGAATCAGAAGGAAAAAAATCTGATTTGTCATGATTGAAAATTGATAATAATGATGTGGAATCACAATTTCATACAATCACTTCTCACAGTCCTATCAATTCAAACATTATTGTACCTTGTTTGTCAAGACACTTCAATTTTACATTTGATTATTATGGATTTTATATGTTTATTTTGTTTTGATTTTTTGTTTTTTGTTTTTTTGTAGGCAATTGAAAAGAAAAAATTGTTTACATTGGATTATCACGACGTGTTCCTTCCGTTTCTCAGCAGTATAAATGCTCATCCCAATCGAAAAGCTTATGCAACTCGGACTATTTTCTTGTTGACTCAGTTTGGTACTTTAAAGCCAATAGCTATTGAACTCAGCTTACCATCGATGAACCCTTTTAAGCCTTCAAAACAAGTGATTACACCTCCGGTGGATGCCACTTCTAACTGGCAATGGCAATTAGCTAAAGCCCATGTTTGCTCCAATGATTCCGGAGCTCATGAATTGATTCAACATTGGTTGCGAACTCACGCATGCATGGAACCATTTATCATAGCAGCACGACGACATTTAAGTGAAATGCATCCGATCCACAAGCTTCTTCATCCTCACATGCGATACACAATGGACATAAATGCCAGAGCTCGTGAACTTCTCATTAATGCTGATGGAATAATCGAGTCCCTCTTTTCCACTAAAGAGTGTTCCATGGAGATTACTTCTCTTGCTTATAAAAACTGGCGTTTCGATATGGAATCCCTTCCTGCAGATCTTATTCGAAGGTATATACGTAGAGCGATTAGTTTGCAATTATTATATATAAGATAAATATGAATGAGAGCTGAATTTTACTTTTGTAATGCAGAGGGATTGCAGAACAGGACCCAACTGAGCCGCATGGCATAAAATTACTTATAGAAGACTACCCATATGCTAACGATGGGTTACTTATATGGTCAGCCATTGAGAGACTGGTTAAGGGCTACGTGAACCATTATTACCCGGATTCAAATAGTATCCGATCTGACTCGGAACTCAACACTTGGTATTATGAGTCCATCAACGTAGGCCACGCTGATCTCCGTCATGAGACCTGGTGGCCAAAGCTCTCAACCCCGGACGATCTCGTCTCGATCTTAGCCACCCTCATTTGGATTTCATCGGCAAAACATGCCGCTCTAAACTTCGGACAGTACCATTACGGCGGCTACGTCCCCGCACGCCCACCCTACATGCGGCGTCTGATCCCAAACGAGGACGACCCGGAGTATTCAAATTTTGTTTCGGATCCAGAAGGGTATTTCTTGTCATCGTTGCCGAGCTTAAAAGAGATGACGTCTTTATTGTCAGTGCTCGATATGTTATCCACACATTCAGATGACGAAGAGTATTTGGGTGATCGAAAAGAGCTTTCAACATGGAGAGGGAACCCAGAGATTATTGAAGCTTTTTACAGGTTCTCAATGGAGATGAAGGCTATTGAGAAGGAGATTGATAGGCGAAATAGTGATCCAAAGCTTAGAAATAGATGTGGGGCTGGGGTTTCGCCTTATCAACTACTGGTGCCATTTTCGGGACCTGGAGTTTCTTGTAGAGGAGTGCCTAACAGCATTTCGA
Source organism: Gossypium bickii (assembly GCA_025503065.1). Classification (NCBI taxonomy): domain Eukaryota; kingdom Viridiplantae; phylum Streptophyta; class Magnoliopsida; order Malvales; family Malvaceae; genus Gossypium; species Gossypium bickii. The sequence continues at coordinate 923,679 of CP106714.1, read as the reverse complement.
TATGATCTGGGTCTTGGGACTTCTTTGTAGATAAATACAAATTAGCAATTTCTAGGGGCCAACCAATACAAAAGCAAAGCCTGAAGCTTTAATATTCAACTCTGATTAAATTTGGAGTGAAGTCGGGTAGGTGCAAAGCTTTTTTAGAGTTATTTCTTCATTTTTCACATTCAAAATCGAGACTTTACTTAAAAGATATTGAATTTTTTATCATTCCATTTTACAAGGGTTAACATATGTAATGTAAATTAAGTGTTTGTTTGTTTTTACTATGATTGTATCATATTTAAGGATTAAATGAAAAAAGTGTCTCAAAATTACATCTTATTTATAATTGGCAATCTTATTTAACACAATCGTTGGTCTGTAATTCTTGTTGATATATGTGTGTTGGTCAATCTTGAAGATCAATCCATTTGAAAATTAGTTTAGAATGAATCTAGCAATTGGATCTTCTTAAATAAGGAAATTAAATTGAGACTAATTTGAATACTGATCTCTAATATCTTCATATTATCATGGACTTTATAAGTTATTATGTATTGAGAGTTGTTAGCACTTATGTGTTCAGGGAGAAAACTTAGAGAAGAGAGATATAAATATTAAGGTGTATAAGAGTATGGTATATGGCATAAACAATTGCTGCACTTAACAAATACACGGTCAAATATATCATATACGGTTCAACACTTGAGTCAATTTATGCAAAAGCTCAAGAAATCCCACTTTGAAGCAGCACTTCGGATTGTTCAGTACATAAGGAAGAATCTGAGGCAATGGATTTTGTTGGCTGCGATAAATAAAGCGCGGCTTGTTGCCTATTGTGATTCTGATTGGGCTGCGTGTCCTATGTCTAGAAGAACAATCAATGGGTTTTATGTTACACTTGAGGATTTGCTTGTTTCTTGGAAGTAAAAAAAGCAAAGTACAGTCTCACGTTCGTCAGCTGAAGCTAAGTGTACCAGCCCAAAATTGCCTGGGCCCGCTTTAGCCCAAAACCAATACCCTAAAAACCAATCAACCCAAACTCATACACCAAATTAAACCCAAACCCATACACCAAATTAAACCCAAGCCCAAAAACATCTAAACCCACCTAGCCCAAATCAGAAGATAAAAAAATAAATAATAATAAAAAAAAAAACCCTAAAAGCTACCGTCCCATCTCCCCACTTGCCCTGCCTTCTGACTCATGGATGGTTTCTCGGGATACAACCAAATAAAGATGCATCCTGAGGACATGGACAAGACAACATTTATAACCATGTGGGGGACATTTTGCTACAAGGTAATGCCATTTGGGCTAAAAAATGCGGGGGCAACATACCAGCGAGCCATGGTAACCTTATTCCATGACATGATGCACAGGGAAATTGAGGTTTACGTCGATGATATGATCGCCAAGTCCCGAACTGAAAAAGAACATGTGCAGGTTTTGAGAAAATTGTTCTTGAGGTTGAGAAAATTCCAGTTGAAGCTTAACCCGTCAAAGTGTACCTTCGAAGCTCGGTCCGGGAAGTTGCTCGGGTTCATAGTCAGTGAAAAAGGGATTGAGGTTGACCCAGATAAAGTCAAAGCCATACAGGAATTACCTCTACCACTTACTCAAAAAGAAGTTACAGGTTTCTTAGGAAGGCTAAATTACATCGCCTTGCCTCATTTCACAATCGATCGAGAGATGTGACCCATATTCCGTCTCCTCAAGAAACACAATCCGAGCCGCGTGGGATGAAGAATGCCGAAAGACCTTCGAAAAGGTGAAACAATACTGTCCCATACCCCCAGCATTACTACGCCGCCTCAACCAGACAAGCCACTAATACTTTATCTAACAGTACTTGATAATTCGATGGGATGCGTGGTGGGTCAGCATGATGAGTCGGGGAAGAAAGAAAAAGCAATATACTACCTTAGTAAAAAATTCACCGAATGTGAAACGAGGTACCCGCCAATCGAGAAATTATGTTGTGCCTTGATTTAGACAACTCGAAGATTGAGGCAATATATGCTGTATCACACGACATGACTCATCTCAAAGCTAGATCCCCTTAAATATATGATGGAATCTACCGCCTTGAATGGAAGGATGGCTAGATGGCAGATTCTACTTTCTGAATTTGACATTGTTTATGTAAACCAAAAGGCGATAAAAGGAAGTGCGATAGCGGACTTTCTAGCCAGTAGAGCCTTTGAAGGCTACGAGCCTTTAGATTTTAATTTCCCTAATGAGGATTTGATGTACGTGGCTGACACTGAAGAAGGTACCTCCGAAGACCACCCCTGGAAACTGAATTTCGACAGGGCATCAAATGCCGTGGGCAATGGAATTGGGGCAGTCCTGATGTCCTCAAAAGGAGACCATTACCCATTCACTTGCAAACTGGATTTCGATTGCACTAATAATATGGCTGAATATGAAGCTTGCATCATGGGTCTCCGCGTCGCTATCGAATACAAAATCAGGGTATTAGAAGTTTATGGAGATTCTGCTCTGGTAATCTATCAACTCAAAGGAGAATGGGAAACCAGTGATCCAAAGCTGGTTATCTACAAAAGATTGGCCCAAGAATTGATCAGAGAGTTCGATGACATCACTTTCAATTACCCGCCTGTGGGGCGAATCGATGGTCGATGCTCCGCCACCTTGGCTTCCATGGTTCGAATAAACAAAAATGAAGATATGAAGCCAATACAAATGAGCATTCATCAAGACTCAGCCCATTGCTATAATGTCGAGGAAGAAGGGAAAACTGGCCCACCATGGTACCACGATATATTGCGGTATGTGAAAAATCGTGAGTACCCAGATCAAGCTACTGAGAATGATAAAAAGATGCTGAGGAGACTAGCCTGTGATTACGTCTTGGATGGAGAAGTCTTATATAAGAAAAGGAAAGATCAAGTGCTGCTGAGATGTGTGGACGCCGCTGAAGCTAAGTTAATCCTGGAAGAAGTCCATGAAGGTGTCTGTGGAACTCACGCTAATGGTTTTACAATGGCCAGACAAATAATGAGGTTTGGATATTATTGGTCCACCATGGAGAGAGACTATATCAACTATGCCAAGAAATGTCATAAATGCCAGATTTATGGAGACAAGATTCACGTGCCCCCATCACCTTTACACGTTATGACTTCTCCATAGCCATTTTCCATGTAGGGCATGGATGTCATTGGGCCAATATCTCCGAAGGCTTCGAATGGACATCGGTTTATCTTTGTAGTCATTGACTACTTCACAAAATGGGTAGAAGCGGCTTCATATGCTAACGTCACTAAATCAGCGGTTAGTCGATTTTTGAAAAAGGAAATCATTTGTCGATATGGAATGCCTGAGAGGATCATATCAGACAATGCACTAAACTTAAACAATAGCATGATAGCAGGGGTTTGTAGCCAATTCAACATCAAACACCACAATTCATCACCGTATCGTGCAAAAATTAATGGGGCAGTGGAAGCAGCCAACAAAAACATCAAAAAGATAGTGGGAAAGATGACTGAGACTTATAGAGATTGGCATGAGAAGCTGCCGTTTGCACTCTATGCTTATCGGACATCCGTCAGAACCTCTACCGGGGCAACACCTTTCTCATTGGTCTACGGGATGGAAACGGTTCTACCTATTGAAGTGGAAATACCTTCTCTTCGACTGTTGTCAGAAGTAAAACTGGATGAGGCCGAATGGATCCAAGCTCGATATGATCAGTTGAATTTCATTGAAGAAAAGAGATTGAGGGCCATTCGTCACGGTCAGATGTACCAAAAACAGATGATGCGAGCCTATGACAAGAAAGTTCGGCCAAGAGAATTTCATGAGGGAGACCTCGTGCTGAAAAAGATCCTTCCCATACAAAAGGATTACAGAGGAAAATGGATGCCGAACTGGGAAGGGCCGTATGTGGTAAAGAAAGCTTTCTGGGAGGTGCACCGATTCTCGATCGAGATGGATTTGAAAGTTTACCCAATCCCGTGAACTCGTTCGGTTAAAAAGTACTTTGCTTGAAATGAAGAGGCCAAGGCGAAACCCGCAGCGGCGCTTTGAGACTTCAAAAAAAAAAAAAGGCCAATGTGAAAACCTGCAAAAGGGCGCCTTGAGACCAAAGGGCTTTTGAGTTGAAAACCCGAAAAGGGCGGCTCGAACTTTGAATGGACACGTGGCAATTTTGCAGCGCTAGAATCAACAGAAGAGGAAACACGTGCATAATTAGGGCATTAACGAAGTACTTTGAGCCTTTTAAACACATGCTAAAGCTCAAAATAGTCTTCATGAAACTTGTATAGAAGCCCAATTGGCGGTGTCTAGGGTGTTTGATTTGTGCCTTGCTCATTTTTTACTATTGTTGGATTCTTTTTCACCGCAAAGAGGATATGTTCCCGATCAATTTCCTCGTATCATTGATAATTCCTTTTAAAACTCTCCTTGAAATTAATTTATTGTTACCCATCATTCATAAACATGTTGCATTAAAATAATAATTGATGAACTGATAATTTCACAAAAGAAAGTTTTATGTATTACTTTGGAAATCTCTAGACAAAGCAAGAAACTGAAACAGGACAATTGTTTAGAATTTCTACGTACCCAGATTAAAGACATTGAGGAAAGAAAGGTCTTAAGGGGAACCGTTTTCTTCAAGTTCCTCGCCCAATTCATTAATGGAGATAAACAATGTTACCTAGTCATCCAAAAAGTGGTACGACAGGTTAATTTTCGACAATGAAAGATTTGAAAACCCTAAATCGCTAAGGAACGAATCCAAAACGAATCAAGCCGGGTATCCATCGAGAAGGAGATGAGAATTCCGGGAAAGATAGCTAGATGTCAATATAGGCCTACGTTCTAAGGCCTAAAATGGGCCTTGAAATTCCCACAAGGGCAAGTCATTCATACGAAAGCAGTTACTGCAAGGGAAACAAAGACGAAACCTTGACAGATACATAGATGATAATACCTCAAATAGGAAATCACACTCATAACATTCTAACTCATCATGCTCATGGCATCCTAATCATTAGGCATAAGAATGTACTCATTCTACAGGTTACGTCCTCAAGAGAACAGTGCGGTTGAGCAGATCTTGTCTCCCTGAGTATGCAGTGAAGTAGATTAAAGAAAATAGATTTGACATTCCTGAAGTTGCAGGAAGCAGATCGAAGGCATCAGTCTGGTGATCCCTGAGTTTGTAGGGATCAGGTTGAAAAAAAAAAGAGCAAATTTGACATTCCTAAAGTTGCAGGAAGCAGATCGAAGACATCAGTCTGGTGATTCCTGAGTTTGTAGGGATCAGATTGAAAAAAAAAAGAGTAAATTTGACATTCCTGAAGTTGCAGGAAGCAGATCAAAGACATCAGTCTGATGATCCCTGAGTTTGTAGGGATCAGATTGAAGAAAGCAGATTTGACATTCTTGAAGTTGAAAGAAGCGGATCGAAGGCATCGATCACCGTGATCCACGAGTTTGTAGGGATCGATTGAGAAAAAGTAGATTTAACATTCCTGAAGTTGCGGGAAAGCGGATCGAAGACATCGATCGATGATCCCCGAGTTTTAGGGATCGATTGAGAAAAAGCGGATCGACATTCCCGAAGTTGCGGAAGCGATCGAAGCATCGGTCGATGATCCCTGAGTTTGTAGGGATCAGATTGAAGATAGCAGATTTGGCGATTCCTGATGTTACAGGAGCAAATCGAAGTTAGCAAATTAAAACAAAGAATCCTATACCTCTGAAGTTGCAACAGTGGATTGGATCAAAGTAACAAGATGCGGTGGACAGGAACGAAACTACCTGAGGAAGAGCACCTGAGAAGTCACGACTCGACGAGACCGGGCAACGTTGGGCTTCTTTAAGTCTTTGCTCTATTCTCGTTACACGACAATGAGCAAAGAGGGGCAGCTGTACCAGCCCAAAATTGCCTGGGCCCGCTTCAGCCCAAAACCAATACCCTAAAAACTAATCAACCCAAACCCATACAACAAATTAAACCCAAACCCATACACCAAATTAAACCCAAGCCCAAAAACATCTAAACCCACCTAGCCCAAATCAGAAGATAAAAAAATAAATAATAATAATAATAAAAGAAGAAGTCGAGAAACAATTTAACGCTGGGTTCTTGCAAGTAGTTAAGTACTCAGATTAAGTAGCTAATATTGTCCCGGTCCCCAAGAAGGACGAAAAATTACGGATGTGCGTAGACTACAGAGACCTGAACAAGGCCAGCCCGAAAGACAATTTCCCGTTGCCTCACATCGACACCTTGATAGACAATACAACAGGCTATTCGTTGTTCTCCTTCATGGATGGTTTCTCGAGATATAACCAAATAAAGATGCATCCTGAGGACATGGACAAGACAACATTTATAACCATGTGGGGGACATTTTGCTACAAGGTAATGCCATTTGGGCTAAAAAATGCGGGGGCAACATACCAGCGAGCCATGGTAACCTTATTCCATGACATGATGCACAGGGAAATTGAGGTTTACGTCGATGATATGATCGCCAAGTCCCGAACTGAAAAAGAACATGTACAGGTTTTGAGAAAATTATTCTTGAGGTTGAGAAAATTCCAGTTGAAACTTAACCCGTCAAAGTGTACCTTCGGAGCTCGGTCCGAAAAGTTGCTCGGGTTCATAGTCAGTGAAAAAGGGATTGAGGTTGACCCAGATAAAGTCAAAGCCATACAGGAATTACCTCCACCACGTACTCAAAAAGAAGTTAGAGGTTTCTTAGGAAGGCTAAATTACATCGCCCGGTTCATTTCACAACTGACCGAGAGATGTGACCCCATATTCCGTCTCCTCAAGAAACACAATCCAGGCACGTGGGATGAAGAATGCCAGAAGACCTTCGAAAAGGTGAAACAATACCTGTCCCATGCCCTGGTACTAACGCCGCCTCAACCAGACAAGCCACTAATCCTTTATCTAACAGTACTTGATAATTCGATGGGATGCATGGCGGGTCAGCATGATGAGTCGGGGAAGAAAGAAAAAGCAATATACTACCTTAGTAAAAAATTCACCGAATGTGAAATGAGGTACCCGCCAATCGAGAAATTATGTTGTGCCTTGATTTAAACAACTCGAAGATTAAGGCAATATATGCTGTGTCACACGACATAGCTCATCTCAAAGCTAGATCCCCTTAAATATATGATGGAATCTACCGCCTTAAATGGAAGGATGGCTAGATGGCAGATTCTACTTTCTGAATTTGACATTTTTTATATAAATTAAAAAGCGATAAAAGGGAGTGCGATAGCGGACTTTCTAGCCAGTAGAGCCTTTGAAGGCTACGAGCCTTTAGATTTTGATTTCCCTAATGAGGATTTGATGTACGTGGCTGACACTGAATAAGGTACCTCCGAAGACCACCTCTGGAAACTAAATTTCGACGGGGCATCAAATGTCGTGGGCAATGGAATTGGGGCAGTCCTGATGTCCCCAAAAAGAGACTATTACCCATTCACTTGCAAACTGGATTTCGGTTGCACTAATAATATGCCTGAATATGAAGCTTGCATCATGGGTCTCCGCGCCACTATCGAATACAAAATCAGGGTATTAGAAGTTTATAGAGATTCTGCTCTGGTAATCTATCAACTCAAAGGAGAATGGGAAACCAGAGATCCAAAGCTTGTTATCTACAAAAGATTGGCCCAAGAATTGATCAGAGAGTTCGATGACATCACTTTCAATTACCTGCCCAGTGACGAGAATTAGATGGCTGATGCTCTGGCCACCTTGGCTTCCATGGTTCGAATAAACAAAAATGAAGATATGAAGCCAATACAAATGAGCATTCATCAAGACCCAGCCCATTGCTACAATGTCGAGGAAGAAGGGAAAACTGGCCCACCATGGTACCACGATATATTACGGTATGTGAAAAATCGTGAGTACCCAGATCAAGCTATTGAGAATGATAAAAAGACGCTGAGGAGACTAGCCTGTGATTACATCTTGGATGGAGAAGTCTTATACAAGAAAAGGAAAGATCAAGTGCTGCTGAGATGCGTGGACGCCGCTGAAGCTAAGTTAATCCTGGAAGAAGTCCATGAAGGTGTTTGTGGAACTCACGCTAATGGTTTCACAATGGCCAGACAAATAATGAGGTTTAGATATTATTGGTCCACCATGGAGGGAGACTGTATCAACTATGCTAAGAAATGTCATAAATGCCAGATTTATGGAGACAAGATTCACGTGTCCCCATCACCTTTACACGTTATGACTTATCCATGGCCATTTTTCATGTGGGGCATGGATGTCATTGGGCCAATATCTTCGAAGGCTTCGAATGGATATCGGTTCATCTTTGTAGTCATTGACTACTTCACAAAATGGGTAGAAGCGGCTTCATATGCTAACATCACTAAATCAACGGTTAGTCAATTTTTGAAAAAGGAAATCATTTGTCGATATGAAATGCCTGAGAGGATCATATCAGACAATGCACTGAACTTAAACAATAGTACGATAGCAGGGGTTTGTAGCCAATTCAACATCAAACACCACAATTCATCACCGTATCATCCAAAAATGAATGGGCAGTGGAAACAGCCAACAAAAACATTAAAAAGATAGTGGGAAAGATGACTGAGACTTATAAAGACTGGCATGAGAAGCTGCCGTTTGCACTATATGCTTATCAGACATCCGTCAGAACCTCTACTGGGGCAACACCTTTCTCATTGGTCTATGGAATGGAAGTGGTTCTACCTATTGAAGTGGAAATACCTTCTCTTCGACTGTTGTCAGAAGTAAAACTGGATGAGGCCGAATGGATCCAAGCTCGATATGATCAGTTGAATTTAATTGAAGAAAAGAGATTGAGGGTCATTCGTCACGGTCAGATGTACCAAAAACGGATGATGCGAGCCTATGACAAGAAAGTTCAGCCAAGAGAATTCCATGAGGGAGACCTCGTGCTGAAAAAGATCCTTCCCATACAAAAGGATTACAGAGGAAAATGGATGCCGAACTGGGAAGGGCCGTATGTGGTAAAAAAAGCTTTCTAGGGAGGTGCACTGATTCTGACTAAGATGGCGGGAAAAGCTTACCCAATCCCATGAACTCGGATTTGGTTAAAAAGTACTTTTCTTGAAATAGAAGAGGCCAAGGGGAAAACCCGCAAAGGGCGCTTTGAGACTTCAAAAAAAAAAAAGGAGAGGCCAAGGCGAAAACCCGCAAAAGGGCGCCTTGGGACCAAAGGGCTTTTGAGTTGAAAACCCAAAAAGGGTGGCACGAACTTTGAATGGACACGTGGTAATCTTGCAGTGCTAGAATCAACAGAAGAGGAAGCACGTGCATAATTAGGGCATTAACGAAGTACTTTGTGTCTTTTAAACACATGCTAAAGCTCAAAATAGTCTTCATGAAACTTGTATAGAAGCCCAATTGGCGGTGTCTAGGGTGTTTGATTTGTGCCTTGCTCATTTTTTACTATTGTTGGATTCTTTTTCACCGCAAAGAGGATATGTTCCCGATCAATTTCCTCGTATCATTGATAATTCCTTTTAAAACTCTCCTTGAAATTAATTTATTGTTGCCCATCATTCATAAACATGTTGCATTGAAATAATAATTGATGAACTGATAATTTCACAAAAGAAAGTTCTACGTATTACTTTGGAAATCTCTAGACAAAGCAAGAAACTGAAATAGGACAATTGTTTAGAATTTTTACGTACCCAGATTAAAGACATTGAGGAAAGAAGGGTCTCAAGGGGAACCGTTTTCTTCAAGTTCCTCGCCCAATTCATTAATGAAGATAAAAAATGTTACCTAGTCATCCAAAAAGTGGTACGACAGGTCAATTTTCGACAATGAAAGATTCGAAAAACCTAAATCGCTAAGAAATGAATCCAAAACGAATCAAACTGGGTATCCTTCGAGAAGGAGATGAGAATCCCGGGAAAGACAGCTAAAAGTCAATACGGGCCTGCGTCCTAAGGCCTAAAATAGGCCTTGAAATTCCTACAAGGGCAAGTCATTCATACGAAAATAGTTACTGCAAGGGAAACAAAGACGAAACCTTGACAGATACATAGATGATAATACCTCAAATAGGAAATCACACTCATAACATTCTGACTCATCATGCTCATGGCATCCTAATCATTAGGCATAAGCATGTACTCATTCTACAGGTTACGTCCTCAAGAGGACAGTGCGGTTGAGCAGATCTTGTCTTCCTGAGTATGCAGTGAAGCAGATTGAAAAAAACAGATTTGACATTCCTGAAGTTGCAGGAAGCAGATCGAAGGCATCAGTCTGGTGATCCCTGAGTTTGTAGGGATCAGGTTGAAAAAAAAAGAGTAAATTTGACATTCCTAAAGTTACAGGAAGCAGATCGAAGGCATCAGTCTGGTGATTCCTGAGTTTGTAGGGATCAGATTGAAAAAAAAAAAGAGCAAATTTGACATTCCTAAAGTTGCAGGAAGCAGATCGAAGGCATCAGTCTGGTGATCCCTGAGTTTGTAGGGATCAGATTGAGGAAAGCAGATCTGACATTCCTGAAGTTGCAGGAAGCAGATCAATTGATGTCTGATGATCCCTGAGTTTGTAGGGATCAGATTGAAGAAAGCAAATTTGACATTCTTGAAGTTGAAGGAAGTAGATCGAAGGTATCAGTCTGGTGATCCTTGAGTTTTAGGGATCAGATTGAGAAAAAAGTAGATTTGACATTCCTGAAGTTGCAGGAAGCAGATCGAAGACATCAGTCTAGTGATCCCTGAGTTTGTAGGGATCAGATTGAAGAAAGCGGTCGACATTCCCGAAGTTGCGAGAAGCGGTCGAAGGCATCGATCGATGATCCCTGAGTTTGTAGGGATCAGATTGAAGATAGTAGAATTGGCGATTCCTGATGTTGCAGGAGCAAATCGAAGTTAGCAAATTAAAACAAAGAATCCTATACCTCTGAAGTTGCAACAGTGGATTGGATCAAAGTAACAAGATGCGGTGGACAGGAACGAAACTACCTGAGGAAGAGCACCTGAGAAGTCACGACTCGGCGAGACCGGGCAACGTTGGGCTTCTTTAAGTCTTTGCTCTATTCTCGTTACACGACAATGAGCAAAGAGGGGCAGCTGTACCAGCCCAAAATTACCTGGGCCCGCTTCAGCCCAAAACCAATACCCTAAAAACCAATCAACCCAAACCCATACAACAAATTAAACCCAAACCCATACACCAAATTAAACCCAAGCCCAAAAACATCTAAACCCACCTAGCCCAAATCATAAGATAAAAAAATAAATAATAATAATAATAACCCTAAAAGCTACCGTCCCATCTCCCCACTTGCCCTGCCTTCTGACTCTGCCCCCACTTGCCCTCTGCGCCGCACGTCTCGTCCATCGTAACAGTGCTCAGCACCGCCCCAAGTGTACCTGCAGCATTAAAACAAAAGGACAGGACCAAACAGAGAAGCAGGAGAACATGTATTTTTCTTTTTTTTTCCTTATTCTTTTGGCTATTTAAAGCCCGAGAAGGACATTGTATGGGGTTCACTGTTTTGATCAATCGAAAATACAAGAGATTTCACTAAAAGCAACAGAGCAATACAAAAACAGATTCATCAATATTAAATAGATCTGCAAACGCGAAGACACGACGAGACTCGAATATCAAAAGACAGAGATTTAAACACCAAAGCATCGAGGTTAAAGAAGGTGATTTCGCTTTTCGGTTTTATCGTCAATATCCTATTTTCAACCTTTTTTTGTTTCAATACATGCAATAAATAAAAAAACTGTAATAATAAAAAAAAAGAGGCGAATTTTACCTTTTTCGGCCACCGTGTGTGGTGGCCGGAGCGACGCCAGGCGACTCGACGGCCGGATTCGGTCGAGTTCCCCTCCGCAGAGGAAAAAAAGAAGAGGAAGGGATTTTTTTTAAGAACTGGGTTAAAATGATTTTTTTAAGGGTTTTAGGCCTTAAATAGCCCCACGAAACGACGTCGTTTTGACCCAGGATCCGCGCGTTAACCCGACCCGACTGAAGGATCCTCGTGTTTTCACCGAACGGGCTAATTGAGCATCCGGTCCTTTCGTTTTTTTACACTTTAAAATCAAGTCTTCTATTGTTTTAATTTTGCCCTAAGGGTTTCGCGCAGTTTGCAATTCGGTCCTATAAAACGTTGCGTTCAAACCGTTTGAGGAAAATTACGCTCCGAGTCCCTCAGTTTTTCGCGCGTGTCGCAATTTAATCCCTCTATTTTTATTTTTTATAATTAAGCCCCCAAATTTTCATGCAATTTACCCCTTTTTTATTAGTGTCATTATATTATATTTTATTTTCATATCTAATTAATTATATACTATTGTTATTGTTTATTAGTAGTATATTACTATAATTATTAGCTATTATTTCATTATCTTGTGTACATTATATGTGTATATATATATTTTACTATTCTCATTATTACTATTATATCTATGTATATGTGCATTATGTTTATCGTTATTATTATTACTATTTTTATATCATTATTCTTTTTATATATATACATATATTTTTATCACTACTATTTATTATCATCATTGTTTTTATCACTATTATTGTCGTATTTGTTTATTTACTTATATATGTATATGCATATTTCTTTGTTCTGCTCATTACTATCTTTAGTATGCTATCACTATCATTTCTATTATTTATTACCATATTATTATTATTATTATTATTGTTGTTGTTGTTGTTGTTGTTGTTATAATATTTACTACTAGTATTATATTTTAATATTACTATTATAATTGTCCCTATCATTTTTATTGTTAGTATCGTTATTATTATTTTCTTATCATTTTATTTTCCATTACTTCACTATTGCTATTATTATTATTTTACTATTACTATTATTATTGTTATTATTATTTGCATGTATATTATTATTACCATTATTATCATTATTATATTCAGGCATGTATACATTATATTACTATATTATTACTTTTATTATATTATCTACTTCATTATTGCTATTAGTATCATATTATTTATATATATGTAGATATGTTACTTATCTTATACATATTACCATCATTGTCTTTATATATATACTACCATTGTTATTATTATTGCTATATTTATCACCATTAATGCACGACTATTATTATAACACTCTCATATTACCACTACTTATTATTATCCGTTCATTATTATCATTATTACTCTCATCGTCGTCTCACTAAATTTTTCCAATACCTCAATCTTCATAACGATCGATATTTCGTGTTAGCAATTCGAGCAAATCGAGCCCTAACTTACTGGGTTCCGAATTTTCTTATTCAAGCTAAACAACGGAAGACCCCTTTTAAAACCGCAAATTCAATTTTTAAATCGACATTCCGTATTAGAAATACGAGTGAATCGAGCCCTAACTTACTGGGTTCTGATTTCTTCTCGTTTAAAGCTAAACAACGGGATATCCCTTTTGAAATCGCAATTTAGAGTTTAAACAAAACGCTTAATCTCGAAAATTTGAAATGCCGTGCCCTAACTTACTGGACTCAACATCTAGATTTCAGGATAAGTTTCTTTTTTCTAAAATAGAGGCAATATTCCTAATTTGGATTTTCGAGAGAACGAGCCCTAACTTACCGGGTTCTGGTTTCTCGTTCGACAAATGACGGAAGATCCTCTTCAAATGTAAAATTAAGTTTTAAAAGCCAAGCTTGGTTTCGGGAGTCTAAAGTATTGCGCCCTAACTTACTGGACATGATGCTTTATCTCTTCGAAAATGAGAGAGTCTTAATGTCCTTTCCAATTCCTTCAAGTTTTGGAAATAAAAAAGTATCCATTTTCAAATCATTTCAAAGTTTTCAACATTAGGACATCAATCAGTCAGTTTGGTACCGATTTTGGGCGTGACGAGGGTGCTAACCCTTCCTCGCACGTAACCGACTCTCGAGCCCATTTTCTCAACATTCGTAGACCAAAAATATTGTTTTAGTAAATCAAAATGTTTATTAAAACAAAGGTGATCCGATCTCACCCAAATAAAGATCGGTGGCGACTCCCTTCCTTTTCATTTTCAAAAATCGAGTCGACCGCGTCGTTTACCGTTTTATCAAAAAATGGTTACGACACTAAGTATAGGAGTATGGCGTCAATAGTTGCTGAAATAGTATGGTTGAATGGCCTGTTAAAGGAAATATCTTTTGATAAGTTCGATTTTGTAACACCCCTATCCCGTATCCGTCGCCGGACTAGGTTTAAGAGGCATTACAGGACATATCGGAACATTTCGCGATCACTTCACAATCAAAAGTCATACATCGTCATATCATAGTCAAATATCAACATAAAGTCCCTTTCTTAGGTCAACGAGACCTTATACATGCATTAGGAAGAGGTCGGGACTAAACCGAACACATACAAAATTTTTCTGAAACTTAACACATTTTTCTTTTATTTCCGAAATAAATTAATAACCAACCTCTTTTTCATACAACTCAAATTTGCATATTTGAATCACATAGCCAACCACACAAATCATGCTTTATCGAACATTCTTTTATACTATGTTTCAATATTTAACCATTTCAATTCTGTTTGTTTATTCAAAAATTCTGAACCAAGCTATCAAATATCAAAACCAATTTGTATATGTTTCATAATTACAAAATTCAAACCATATGGTCACCGTTTCCATAACATCCGAATACCCAAGTCATAATCAACCATAATTCATTTCATATACCGAGCATATAACTAGACATCCATCGATATACATCTATTTCATAACGAATTACTGATCATACCATTTTATAAACCTATATACAAACGCATACTAAGCCATTTCAATCCATATCCTTAGCTAAATAACAACCGTAACATTTTATAATCTTTATACATACGCATGTTAAACCAATTTGGCCATATCTCACGACTTAATATTCATTTGCACATAAAACATTAGGTAACTATATAACATTAACCAACTATACTTTTAACATTATCATACCATGTGCATAACACCCTAAAACCAAAAACTATTTCTAAATACAATTACCAAATCATAGCATTTTAAACATTATAACATTATGCACATTTACCAAATCAAATTGAACCATTTTTTTGAACACAATGTCAAGTCATACCATACCTAATTCGCAAGCTAAATAATATAATCAACCACACACATGAACCACATACCGAAGCCGAATTTACTACCACATATATACATCACATTTTATGATCACTCATTGAACCAACAATTTGACTTATAAACCGAACCATAAGAAAACATGTCATAAGCATATGTATTTATGACTCATATGTCCAACAATTCAAATAGACAACCATTCAGTTATCAAATTTAACCTCAATAGGTTCTAACATTTTCATCATTCAAATTTTAAGCTAAACATGCTATTTCATAACTTAACATCAAAAAGAATAGATCACTTATAGTTATTCAAATGACCATCAAACATACCCAAAATATAATCATCATTTTACCTTATTACAAAGCCAATTTATACCACTTTTCATGCTTCCAAAATGAGCTAACTAATAAGTTGAATAAACATCTTACTTACCATTCCTCATTGCCGAATCATATAACCAGCATCACAACATATTTACCATGAAACATACCTCCCAATTTAAGCTTATAACATGACTAAATATATATACCAACATTAGCATCATGATCCAGCCATTTTCGCATGGCTATATTTATATAAATTTCAAAACCAAATATATCAAAACTAGCCTATACATGCCACATAACCGAATCTCAAAACATTTATTTATCGAAGTGAAAACTGGATAGTATGATGAGGTCTCCTACGACTTCCAACCTGAGTAAGTCTCTGAAACCCTATAAACATGGAAAAACACACAGAGTAAGCTTTAAAAACTTAGTAAGCCATAAGCAAATACATCAACTCAATGATATGTATAATTCAATTTAACTAGGCCGAATTTAACAAATCTTAACCACATATACATTCATCATACTCATAAATTCATATGATTACATTAAATAACCTCACTTACCTCATTTCTCAATGAACATATAACACTCATATATACTTAATTCATCTAGCTCATTTTTTCATACTCACTTGCACAAAAGCACATTTCAATCTCATACATTACATCTATTTCACTTACTCATAATTCATTTGCATGCATTCATCATTCATTGTCATGTATTTCACATATAGTCATTTGAAACATACTCACTTTTCATTTCTGAATTACATAAACAAATCACATAGACCTGAATCGGATACATTTTTACATAATCATTCATTTCTCGATATTGTCCGCCGAACCGTTCGGAATTAATAAGGATACTCGGATAACTCTGAAAGCTAGTACAATGCCAACGTCCCAGACGTGGTATTACATGTAATCAAATATCGATGCCACTGTCCCAGACAGGGTCTTACACAAAATCATATACGATGTCAATGTCTTAGACATGGTCTTACACATAAATCTCAAATCGATGCCAACGTCCCAGACATGGTCTTACACATAATCACATATCGGAATCCTATGTCATGACATATGTATCCTATACTATTCCTATGGTTCGTACAGGGCTTTCGAACGTCGTAATTCGATCGATTCAAGCTCGTAACTAGTTCTCCAATGCTTAATTCATTTCGGCATATACAAATATATTTATTATAATTCAATTTGGCACATAAAATACATATACAATCGAATTTAATAACATTTATTTACTTATGAACGTACCTCGTACGGACACGAACGTACCGGAACGACTATTCAACAACTTTCAACTTTCCCCGATCTAAATTCGATTTCCTATTTTCTTGATTTAATTCAATACAAATTTGGCTTATTTAATAGAATATTCATTCAATTTCATCCAAAAATACATAATTTGGGCATTTTTCATTTTAGCCTCTAACATTTCATATTTTCTCAATTTAGTCCCTAATTCAAACAACACAAAATACCCAAAATTTCAATAAGCCCATATTAGGCCGAATGCTCCCTAGGTCCTTAGCAGCCCATTTATTCAATTTATTTCACATTTAAGCCCCTAAATTTTCAAATTTCACAAATAAATCCCTAATTTGGTTTTTTTTTTATTATCATAAATCAGTTAATTAAACATGATAATCAAACATCAAAGATTTATTTTTAATCATCAAACAACAAATTCATCACATTATCAACAATGGCAAATCTCAAATTCATCATCAATTCCAAAAATTAAAGCATGGGCTAGTTAATATATGAAGCAACGATCTCAAAAACATAAAAATTATCGAAAACCGAGCTCAAAACATACCTCAATCTAGCTTGGAGATTGCCGAACCTTTAAACAAGAAAAATGGCTTCTTTTCATCCTTACATTCGGCCAACAAGAAAGATGAACATGCATATTTACTTTATGTTTTATTTAATTACATAATAATACATCATTTACCTTTTTAACCTTTATAAATTAATATGAAAACTTTATAATGGTTGCCCATTACCTTCCATGCTATTATTCAATTGCCAAATTTCACTTTAAGTACTTTAAAATTAACAAACCATAGCAATTAAGCACTTTAACTTATAGCATGCTAATTTTGCATTTTACGCGATTAAGTCCTTTTTATTAAATTAGACAACCAATCGGTAAAATTAAATCACGAAATTTTCACACATATCAAATAACATACTGTAATTACCAAAAATAATATTAAAATAATTTTACAATCTCAGATTTGTGGTTCCGAAACCACTATACCGACTAGGTCCAAACCGGACTGTTACAGATTTAGCCTTATTATTTTTTGACAGCCAAGAAGCACTTTAGATTGTAGCAAATCTTGTGTTCTATCAGCGCACTAAACACATTGAAATCGATTTCCATTTTGTAAGACAAAATATACGAGATAGGTTGATTTAGATGCAACATGTGCGTATTGATGAGTAACTTGCAGATGTGATGACAAAGGTGCTTGGATTCCAACAAAGTGATCAATATTTGATATCCAAGTTGGGAGTTAAGGATTTATCACTCTCCAACTTGAGGGGAAGTGTTGAAAGGTTAGTAGATAATTACTGGTTAGTTAGTGCTTTAGTTTGTAATCTAACTAAAAATTGTTAATTGGTTAGTTGGTTAGGGGCTAAATTATTAACGTATAAAAAAAGAAATTTTGGGATTGCTGAATCATAGACGAAATAAATATATAAAGCAACGGAGCCATCATAGTATTTTTGAACTTTTCCGAAAAAAAAAGAAAGGTGGTAATTGGATTATTTAGTGATCTGGGTCTAATAGACGCTGTCTATATTTTCTCTTTTTCTTTTTTCGATGAAAGAAAAAAGAGAATTCCATTGTAAAGCCGTATGCAATGCAAAAAAATGACTGTACGGTTATAAATACACTGTGTATGTAATTTAAAATATACTTGTTTTTCATTTAATGAAAGTTATTATTCTTCTCTTTTTCATGCTCTAGCTGTCGCATTTGCTCCTCTACTTTGTTTATACTTTGTTTATCTTGTATTTGTCAACAGTATGTCACGGGTTGACTACGGTCATCAATGTTTCTCAACGGGCCTAATAATCTCTCAACTTGCAACTAAGTATAAAATTATTTTTTAGTAGAATATATTTTATTGGATTCACACTTAGCATAAATTTTTAAAAATCATTATTAAATAATTATATGATATACAATTTCATTATCTACATTTATAGATAAGCACAACTGACATACTAAGCTATGTTTCAACCTTAGCTTTTGTATTGGTTGGCTTCAAATAAAAAATTGAATGTTTAGAATTTCCCAATTTTCAAATGGAAATGCTGTTAGGCACTCCCCTGCAAGAAACTCCAGGTTCCGAAGATGGCATCAGTAGTTGATAAGGTGAAACCCCAGCCCCACATCGATTTCTAAGCTTTGTATCGCTATTTCTCTTCTCAATCTCCTTCTCAATAGCCTTCATCTCCATCGAAAACCTGTAAAATGCTTCAATGATCTCTGGGGTCCCTCTCCACGTTGAAAGCTCCTTCCGATCCCCTAAATACTCTTCATCTTCTGAATGTGTGGATAAAATTTCGAGCATTGACATCAAGAATGTCATCTCTCGTAACCTCGGCAACGATGACAAGAAATACCCTTCGGGATCAGAAATGAAATTTTGGTACTCTGGGTCATCCTCGTTCGGGATCAGCCGCCGCATGTATGAGGGGCGTGCGGGGACATATCCGCCGTAATGGTACTGTCCGAAGTTTAGAGCGGCATGTTTTGCCGATGAAATCCAGATGAGAGTTGTTAGAATCGAGACGAGATCGTTCGGTGTTGAGAGGTTGGGCCACCAGCTTTCATAGCGGAGATCGGCGTGGCCTACGTTAATGGACTCATAATACCAAGTGTTGAGTTCCGGGTCAGATCGGATACTATTTGAATCAGGGTAGTAATAGTTGACGTAGTCCTTAACCAGTCTCTCAATGGCTGACCATATAAGTAACCCATCGTTGGCATATGGGTAGTCTTCTATAAGCAATTTTATGCCATGCGGCTCAGTTGGGTCCAGTTCTGCAACCCCTCTGCATTACAAAAGCAAAATTCAGCTCTCGTTCATATTTATCTTATATATAATAATTGCAAAGTAATCCCTATATGTATTCACCTTCGAATAAGATCTGCAGGAAGGGACTCCATGTCGAAGCGCCAGTTTTTGTAAGCAAAAGAAGTAATCTCCATGGAACACTCTTTAGTTGAAAAGAGGGACTCAATTATTCCACCGGCGCTAATGAGGAGCTCACGAGCCCTAGCATTTATGTCCATTGTATATCGCATGTGAGGATGAAGAAGCTTGAGAATCGGATGCATTGCACTTAAATGTCGGCGTGCAGATATGACAAATGGTTCCATGCATGCATGAGTTCGCAACCAGTGCTGAATCAATTCATGAGCTCCAGAATCATTGGAGCAAACATGGGCTTTAGCTAATTGCCATTGCCAGCACGTAGTGGCATCAACGGGAGGCGTAATTACTTGTTTCGAAGGCTTAAAAGGGTTGGTAGACGGTAGGCTAAGTTCAATCGCTATTGGCTTCAATGTTCCCATTTGAGTCAACAAGAAAATCGTTCGAGTTGCATAAGCTTTTCGATCGGGGCGAGCATTTATACTGTTGAGAAACGGAAGGAAAGCATCATGATAATCCAATGTAAACAGCTTTTTACTTTCAATTGCCTGAAAAAGAAAAAAAAAAAAACAAACAAACATAAGACTCATAAATTAATAAAATGTAAAAGCAACTATTATAATTATTTTTAAATTTGAAATCCAAGTGTCGTAAGAAGCAAGGTACAACGATGTTGAATTGATAGGAACCTGTTAATGTCGTCATGTTGGTTTCATGACAAATACATGTTAATGTCAATACAAGGTAACATGCATGGTAGGACAAATGCATCTGTTTAGTCTTTCGTCAGCAACACTTGGTTTTTAATCGTAAAAACAAATAAAAATTTTAATAAAAAATTAATTTATTCTTTTAATATAATGCATGGAACTAATTTATTAATTTTTTGAGAAAAAGAATAAACTGTAAATTAACTCCTATTACAAGGAGCTATAAGATATTTTAATCAAAAGTTTCATACGTAGTGATAATAAAGTTGCTATCAACGTAGGCCAACTCGCAAAATCAAACAAGACAGTCAATGTCGTAGCTTTTTCTCTTACCTGTTGTATGGACATGCCATCAAGATGAGATAGAAGATGTTGTTCTCTCAAAGCTGACTGAGTTGGACCATAAATGGAGGGATCCAATTTGCTTACAGGTGGAAATTCCTGATCATATACATGCGCCAAACAACCCCAAATTAACTCACTGAGTTGAATTTCCCAAAGTTTTCAGTGTACATATATATATGTATATGTAAATACCTTGAGCCTTTCAATGCTTATGGGATTCATGCCGGCGAGTGTGAATCGACCAAATTCATCGTCTCGTAAACAACACGAAGCATCCCCTGCAAATTTTTTTTCTCGTAAATTACATGATTTTTTATTTCAATATATATATCTCTGAATTTAAATGAAAAGAACTTACTGGAGACGATGTTTGGAGGGTCGAATTTGAAAGCATCGGCTGTGGATTCAACTGGGAAATTCGAATGGTTTCGAGATTCTTTATAAAGCTTATTGATATCCGCAAAGGAATTGACTGAGTCACTTTCAGTTGAATGTTTAAAGTAAGGAAAAAGATTATTCATGATCCCTTTCCAGCTTCCGGCATCCACTGATCGTTTTTTCTCGTCAACGAATGCTTCGTCTCTCGGTACGTACATCGGTGTCGTTTCGTTTACGGAAGACTCAGACTTGGGATCTGCGTCGTTTCCATCAAAGTTAGTTAGCGTCCAACATTCGTACAATAATGAAGAGCATCTTTAAATATAGCTTTACCTGATTTTGTGGAAGGACGACCAGTACGGCATCGTCTTGGATAAGGTCGACGTTGACCACCCAAAACCGGCCTTGCAAATTCAAGTCCTTTATCTGGATTTCCCAAATCATTATAAACATCATAATCATAGATTCTATCAGATAAAACCCTAACACCCTCTCCATTCCCTCTCAATGCCCTTAGTTCTTTCTCTCTCAACTCTCTCAGTCCCATTGGCGTTTCATTTGGCAAATATGCTTTATTGGTGAAGAAGATTCTTTTTTCTGGGTGAAGCTTCTCCGGTTGAACCCAAGATTGGCAGTCGAAATGAAGGAAGCCTTCGAGGGTGATGCTTTTCAAATAGAACTCCTTTGAGTTCTTGTTGGTGACGAGGATAGCTCCGGGGACCCCAAAGTTCCCGTCGACGAGGAACTGAACCTCGTGAGTGACGAATTTATCGGCGTTTATGGGCAGATCTCTGGACCAATCTAATATGGCTTCTTTGCTTACCTTCGCCTTCCCCGTCCCTTCATTTATTTCAAAACATATTAGCAATTTTGCTTTTAACGTACAAAATATTATAAATTATGGAAAAAGTTAAATTGTAATATTTAAAAACTTGTAATTTAGTCCCTCTTACTTGTTTTTGTTAAATTCAATTCCATAGGTAGAGGAACTAAATTCTAAATTTAGAAACGTACAGGGACTTAGGTTTTAACCAAAAAAGTCACAATCATTAATCACCATGACCAATGGCATTTCATGAATAGAATGCTTACTTGGGTCAATATCAGAGCTAACAAGCTGTAGAAACACTCCTCTCTGAGCATCAATGGTGGTTTTAGAAGAATCCCACCAATTGAACATCAACTCCTTCATTTGTTCCATCGCGTCGTATTCCACCGTTACCTGACCGGAGACGGTGAATTGCACCGGAGTTTCGGGGATAACCTTGATGGAATCAAGCTCAATGAGCTTCGACACCATTTGAACCGCAGTAAAAGCCGCTGTCGCGGCCACCGGCTTCCTCACTTCCACTGTTCTTCTCTTCCTTGAATTCAACAACGAGGTTGAATTGCAAGGAAACTCATTAGAAAACAAAGATTTGGGACCCGAAATTTCAATCTTAGTTCCCGCCATTGATGATAAAGCAATTCAAGTTCAAAAGCTAAAGAATATTTTCAATTTAAGAAGAAATGGTTTCTCGTTGTCTGCGACTTTGAACGGAACATAAAATGTTCAATCCTATTTATAGACGAAGGGAACTGAAATTTTGAAGGTAAAATTCTATATGAAGTCCTTATACTATGCGTTTTTTGTGGGTTTAGTCCCTCTATTATAATTTAATATTTTTTGCAGTTAGTGTATTTTCATGTGTAAGGCCAATTTTTTCATTGATTTTTCTAAAAAATTTGATGTGATATATTTTTCTAAAACATGTGATGAAATGATATATTACTATATATATATATTTGCTATATCTGAACAATTTTTTTTGGTAAACTGTGAAAATAGTCATTTTTATTTGTCTCGAGTTATATTTTAGTCACTTATGTTTGAAATGTTACGTTTTAGTCACTTACGTTATCGTGTTGTAAGATTTTAGTCACTAAGTTGTTAATTGCCATTAGCAGTGTAACAGTAAGCTGACGTGGTGCGTTAAATCATCATTTCAAACAAAAAATTTAGGTTAAATTATACAATTGCCCCTATATTTTTTTGTTTTGAGCAATTTAATTCTTTTCTTTTATATTCTTTTAATTTTCTTTTTTTTTTCCGTTCTCTTCTGCATCTCCCTCTATTTTTCTCCCTTCTCCATTTCTTTTAACGTAATTTTTCTATGTTTTCCATTTATTAAAAGTAGTCTATATTTGACTTTAACAAATAATGATAAAAAGAAAAAAAATAAATTGTTCAAAAAAATAAAAGTATAAGGACTAATTTTAATAAATAGAAAACATAAAAAAACAATGTTAAAAGCAACGTAGAAGGGAGGAAAATAGAGAGAGAAGCAAAAGAAAATTAAAAAAAAATAAATTGCTCAAAACAAAAAAGTATAGGGACCAATTGTATAATTTAATCTAAATTTTCGTTTAAAATGATGATTTAACATGTCAAATCAACTTATCATTACACTGTTAACGGCTTAGTGACTAAAATGTTACAACACGATAATGTAAGTGACTAAAACGTAACATTTCAAACATAAGTATTTAAAATGTAACCTGAAGCAAACAAACATGACTATTTTCGTAGTTTACTTTTTTTTTTGCTCATTTAAGAATTAAAAAAAAAAAGAAAAAGAAAAAGAAAAGCAGAAAATCTATAATATTTGTTTAACTTAATGTTTTTGGAATTGAAACAATGGTTGAATAGAGTTCCCATCCGATTTAAATTAATAAATTACTAAAATAAAAAAATATAAAAATTATAAAATCTGATTCAACTTATTTTCAGTTCGATTCATACTATTTCATGAGTCAATCGATTTTTTGTCTTACTTTGAACTGTTGTATCGACCGATTATTAATCCAATCAATCTGACCAATTAACTAATCTAGTCTAGTTTCAACAACGTTGGCATATTGTATAAAAAATGCCAAGATGTATATGACACATGACCACGTGTTTTGTACAGAATAAACCACGTCAAATTATTAAAAGAAAATTAGCCTCCAAGGAGTAAAGAGACTAGAAACTATCGAATTATAATTGAGAGACTTAAACCACCAAAAATACGGTAAAATTATTATGGAAGTCCCTCTATTAGGAGTTGTATTACATTTTGCTCTTTCTACTGAAAAATAGATAAATTAATCATTATACGTTAAATTAAAAATAAAATTAGTCCTTTTTTTTAAAAAAAAAATCC
Source organism: Gossypium bickii (assembly GCA_025503065.1). Classification (NCBI taxonomy): domain Eukaryota; kingdom Viridiplantae; phylum Streptophyta; class Magnoliopsida; order Malvales; family Malvaceae; genus Gossypium; species Gossypium bickii. The sequence continues at coordinate 899,407 of CP106714.1, read as the reverse complement.
AATCCAATCCATTTCTACTATTAAAAACCGCTCATTATACATCAAAATAATGTATATATGTCTCACCACGCATCGCAGTCTAGTTTTTCTATCAGCCATGCCTGTTTTTATCAATAAAAATAGATGAAATTTTTAATAGAATTAATCATTTTACTCTTCAATTTAATATACAAGGACTAACTTATCCAATTTTTTTAGTAGAAAGAACATGCGTTTTATAGGCTCACGCGCAGTAGCGAAGCCGTAAAATTCTTTTGGGGGGCTGCAATTAAATTTATATTTTTATGATAGTAAAAATATAATTTTATCATTTTAATAGCCTATATCTTTATAATTTTTAAAAGGTTAAATTAAATTTTTATCTTTTAAAGAGGCTAAAGTGTAATTTTACTATTACTAATTTAAAATTTATAAATTATAAAAAAAAAAACTTAAATTAAAAAAAATCTATCGTTTCAAGGGCAAACAACACAAATGAGTCTCTTGGTTAAGCAGCGACTACTCACGCGTGGTCCAGTTGAATTATTTTGTTGTCGTACTAACTAGCAACCATATCCATCAAATTTGACTGATAATTTTGGACCATTAAATCATCCAGAAATAAAACGTTTAAAAAATGAATGACAAAAACGACAGAACTTTACAAACAGATATGGAACATGATCTACTACCTGGCTTCTTCCCCCCACCACTCACTAAGCTTTTAGAAATAACCTTTAAGATAAATACTTTATAAATATTTGAATAAACGGTGAGATTGTTCGGTTTCTCATAATTTTGAAATTGAATGAATTGGTTTCTCTCAATTTTTTTTTAAATAATTTAATTTGTGTTAAATTTCGAATGTGAACATCCGATGATAATTAATCACGATATTAATGTTTTTCATCAGTTGTATATGATTTTGATTTAATCCTTAAAGTTTATACATTCTGTCGGTTTGGTCCTGATTTAACAAATTTATCCCGTAATATTTGTGTAAATGTTGAGGTTGAGTTTATTGAATTTATCAGAATTAAGGTCAATATGATAAATTATGTTTGTATTAAAATATATTTTGCATGACTAAATTTAAATTTAAGATATTATACATATCTACAATTTCTAAAATTATTAAAATAAAAGTATAGCTAGGATGAAATGATTTTATTCTTTATGAGAATTTTTTTAAAAAAATATATAAATTTCAAGATTATTTTTCATAATATAATTATATACAGGGAGAATTCACTTATACCAATGTGAAATTAAAGTAGTTTTACATCATTCTATATATTTTTGTACGATTAATATTTTAGTGATTCAACCGTTGAATTTATTGATATAATTGTACTTGTCATGCATGTAAATTTTCGAATTAATTTGATATATCTATCATATCTAAATGTTTTCTTACAAAAAGAAAATAGTTATAAGTTTTAAATTTACGTCAAATTTGACAGAATGAGCTATATGAATTGAATATGAAATATGATGGTTGGATCGTTGAAATATTAATTGTACAAAAATACACAAATGCGTAAAATTACTTTAGTTTTACACCAATGGAAGTGGATACCTCCTATATATATAAGGATGGATCCACTTACATCTTTTCACATCTCTTTGTACGATTAATATTTTGATCATCTAACCATCATATTTTATATTTTTTTCATATAGATCGTACATGTCAAATTTGGTTAAACTAAATTTTTTTAACTATTTATTTTATGTAAAAAAACTTACAAGTGTTCAATAAATATCAATATATACAATATTTTAGATCAATGCACAAGGGATATCAAATTGGTTCAAAAATATACATGCATAATAAATACAATTATATCGATAAACTCAATGGTGGATCATTAAAATATTAATATTTTTTTAATATTAATATCATTATAGATTCTTATAATATCTAGTCTTTTTTGTTACAATGCCTAGAACTACCCATAACCCTTCTCCAACTTTTTTTTATTTCTTAAGGTATCTACTGGAGCGAACCCAGTAACTAATCCTCCGCATTTTGTAGGCCCATTAAGGGGATAGATGCTGGCCACGAGTTTAAAGCTGCTACATACCCAAGGCGAGGATCGAACCCTCGACCAACCCTTCCCCAACTTTTAAATAAAAGGATAATGCGCTTCAACGTACTTAAACCCACATCCTCCTGTATTAGCAACAATATTCATGCCAATTAAGCTAAGACTCAACTAGCCGTTTATAAATATTTTTAACACTATTTTTTGGGATAAGTAAATTATATCCATCCATCCAGAATAATCTTTTATAATTGAAAAATTTCCAATCAAACCTCAATTGGGCCTCAATGAAAAATAATTCACTGCCCAATTCAGCCTTTGGGTCCATGTTTGCCTTCTATTGGAAAGACATTTAGTAAATGTGAATTCAGAAGTGAATGACAAAAAAAAAAAATTATTTGATGTACCATTTTGAAGATAAAAAATTTTAAAATTTAGGCATAATATTAAATATAACTCTTAACGTTTATATCTTTTGTAAATTTGATCTTTATTCTTTTTTATTTAGTTAAATGTGGCTCTCGATCCTTTAAGAAGAATCAAACTTGATCATTCACCTTTTGGAAAAGAGTTGAATTGATTTTTTTTTAATGGAAATACTGACTAAATTGTTAAATTTTTAAACATTGCAACCTACACAGACCATAGCAATTAACATGCACTTCATGCAATTTAAAAAAAAAATTATAAACCTTTTATTTTTCGATATTTTTATAAATTTTAAATTATCTATTGATATGACATATAAGATAAATATAGTGCTATGTTAGCAAGGAGTGAAGCCAGAATTTTTTTTTAGGGGGGCCGAAATTAAATTGTAATTTTTACGATAATAGAAATGCAATTTTACCATTTTAATAGCCAATATCTTTATAAATTTTAAAGGATTAAATTAATTTTTTATCATTTTAGGGGGTCAAAGTGTAATTTTATCTTTATAAATTTTAAAATTTTAAAATTTTAAAGGACCTAAATAGAAAATTTTCTATTTTAGGGTGGGTTACGGCCCTGCCAGCCCCCCTAGTTATGCTATTGATGTTAGCATGGGGTGCACATGGACTATTATATAAGTTGCCACGCCAACATCACTAAAAAATTAATGCTTTAGTTAGCATTTCTATTAACGATAAATTTGACTTTTTTTCTTGAAGGGCTAAATAGACAAAAATATAAACTTTGATGGTTAAATTTATGATTATGCCAACATTTTTGACATTATCAGCAATGTGTTGGATAAATTGAAGTATGTAATCATTATTTCAATTATTGAAGTGAAAAGAAAATTCAGAAATAATTTCCTTTCTTTGTCTCAGGGTTGGCTATTTGCTTCTCAAATAGTTGCATCAATGTTTTTTCCTTTAAATAGAAATATTACATCTTTACGTGTTTTAAAAATTGTACTGGTTTTTTCTTCTCAAATCGAACAACTATAAATTTCTTTTTCTCAGATCGATCTATTATATCTATGATACACTCATTTTTACTTCTCAAATTGATCAATTATACTCGTTTTTGCTTCTCAAATCAATTGACGATAAGTTTTTTCCCCTCAAATCAATGGATTATATCTTGATAGCATATCTTCTACGTGAATTAAAAGATACACTCGTTTTTGCTACGATAAGTTTTTTTCTCAAATAGATGGATTATATATCTTGACAACACATCAGGATTCAAAAGATACACTCGTTTTTACTTATAAAATATTATATTTTATTTTAAATATAAGATATTTGCTTAAAGACGTATCTATCAATTCAAAAATTATTAGAAATATATAATTTTTAAAATTATTTTTCATAACATATATATTTAATACTATTTTTTTGAATAAATAAATTTTATCCATAAAAAATATTATTGGAAATGCCCCTCGACTTAAACGAAAGATCACTTGTGTTGTCTAACACATATTTTCTCTATCTTTTTTACTCTTTTTTTATCATATATATATTACCATGACAACAATGACAAAGCCAAAAATGTATTATTAGAGTCAAAGTTTTTTGAAAAAAATTTAGAGGATAAAGTTAAAAAAATTATTTAAAAAAGCTTAAATTAAATATCTCATAAGTAAAAGGGACTAAAATGAATATTATACCTCTTAACTAAGGGGAGCTAAGGTCATTGCTTGTGCACTCTAACTACGCCATTGCATAACAATGATTGATTGCTTCCAGATATCCTAGACTTAATTATTAGTGTACGCCTTTGCATAATAATGATTGATAGCTTCCACAGAGACAAATCCAGGGGGGTTGGCAGGGGCCCTGACCCCCCCTAAAATAGAAAATTATTATCTAGGCCTTTTAAAAAGTTTTAAAATTTTAAATTAGTAAAGATAAAATTGTACTTTGCCCCCCTAAAATTATAAAAATTTGATTTAATCATTTAAAAACTATAAAGATATAAACTATAAAAAATTAAAATTTCATTCGACCCCTAAAAGTTTGTTCTGGCTTCGCCCCTGATCACTCAACTATGAAAATTTACAAAATGGTCATTCAACATAATTTGTCAACATATCTTTAACATGATTTGTGTTAAATTAAATATCTCATAAGTAAAAGGGACTAAAATGAATATTATACCTCTTAACTAAGGGGAGCTAAAGTCATTGCTCGCGCACTCTAACTACGCCATTGCATAACAATGATTGATTGCTTCTAGATATCCTAGACTTAAATACCATTTTTTTACGTGTTTTGAAAGATACACTCATTTTTGTTTATCAAATTGACCGATGATAACTTTTTTTCCTCAAATTGTTGGATTATATCTTTGCAGCACATCTGTAATAACCAAATTTGCTTGGCCCATTAAAACCTAATAAAAAAATAAAAATATGACAGTCCTTTTAAATGTCCATTTACAAAAAAAACTCAAAGCCCAATCAATAAAACAAAAGCCATTAAAAGAAAAATCCAATAAAATAAAAAATCCAGTCCAATTACAAAATCAATACCAAGCCCAAACAAAACTAAACAAAAACTAAATCAACCCAACATTAAAACCCACTTATCCTAGCCCGATCAGTTAACCCAAATCCCAGCCCACTAAACCAAAAAAACCCTAAGCCCACAACAATTTTTTAAAAAAATGAAAGGACTTCAGCCACTAAGTGCCTCGTCCGCCGCTCCTCACGCGTCTGACCAGCTCCAGGCGTCGACCCTTCGCATGCGTCTGGCTCCCCTGTCTTGGCCACCGTCCCCCATGCACCTCTAGTTTCGCGCGGTCACTGCCTTGCCCATACCCTGCAAACAAAGACAACAAAAACAAAAGAGTATGGGAACAAGAGTAAAACGACAAAATAGCAACACGCAAGCAAGAAAACCAAGAAAAACAAAATCTGTAAATCGGTTATAAAACCGAAACCATTGTAAACGAGAACCTTTCTTCCGGGGGGGAGGACGAATATCTGAAATCAAAAAAAGAATAAAAAAAGAACTCTTCCTCTCTTACGCATTATCAGAAATAAAAAAAAAATTAAAGATTGATTCTCGTTTTCTCTTACGAATATCAGCAATAAAAAAGAACAAAACTCGAAAGGTTGATTTCATTCTCGATCTCACTATCTGCTGTTGTTTTTCTATTTATTTTTATTTATTATTTTCAAGTTTTAAAACGAAATAATAAGAGAGGGGGGCTCCTTCTGTTTTTACGAATTTTTAGCGAAATGTCAGAAATCAAAAGAGAATAGATTTTTTTCTCGAAGGTGACTCTCGATTTTTTGGTTTTCTTCTGATTTTACTTTTCATTTTGATACGCAAAAAAAAAGAGGAAAAAAAGATACTTACATTCGTGTTTGGTCTCCGTTGATTGGCTCGGTTGAAACGGGGCTAACGACCTCCCTCTTGCGCATTGGCGACCACCGGATGGTGGTGGCTCGACAACGGCGTGGTATTTGGGTCTAAACCCCAGCGAAAGAAAAAATGATGGGGGGGTGGGTTCTCTGTTTTTGTTTGGAAAAAGAATTTGTAAGCTTAAAAGAAAAAATAATATTAAATATAATAATGGTTTTATTAATTTTTAAAGTGGGGTAGTTAAAGAAAGTAGAGGCCAGCACATTGAACGGTTGGAAAGTTGAATGGGTGTCTTTCCACCTTAAACGGGCAATTTGCATAGCCAGTCCCTCTGATTTCTGCTATCTTTAAGTAAATCATATTTTATTTCTTTCATTTTTCCTAAAGTTTGCGCGTCATTCCAATTCAGTCCGCGCCTGAGCACCGTTTTTCGGGGGGTTGGGAACATTTTTGCTTTTAGCCTACATTCACGCGCATCGCACTTTGGTCCTTATTCGTTTATCTATTTACGTATTTTACCTTTAATTTCACTGCTGTCCAGGTTTACTCCAAATTTGTTTAATTTTTATTTATCTCTAAATATGTTGCGTACTTATTTATTTTAAAACTTTTATGTTTTTTTTGGAATTTTTTTTATTATAATTTATATGCATACCGTTTGTCTTTTTGTGTAAAACTTTTATTTCATTATTAATTTCCAAGTTTTTATACTGTTTACTTTAAGGTTCTTTCTACATGCACTACCTTTATTTTTTTTTTATATTAAACTATTTTGTTTATATCTCATATATACTATAGCCTTAGATTACTTTTGTATATATTACTTACTTTAGGCTTTTATATGTTATTTTAAATTGTCACGTATATATATTATTTATTCCAAGTTGCTTTGCTTCATTGTAAATTGATTTGTGTGTTAATTATTTTAAATTTTATATACCTCTTACTTAAAATCGCTTTTTATAGTATCTATTTTAAATTTATTTTTCTTATTTATTTGAAACCGTCTTATTAATCATTTTAAATTGTCTTATGCTATTTATCTCATTCTTTGACTATTAATGTTGGTATTTGAATAACACACATGTGTGATTATTGCTATTGCGTGTGTTATAATTCGTTTATTGGTATTCGCATGCTATTAGTATTTGCTTGTATAACATTTTGTTCATATTTAAAAAAATAAGGCAATATTTGTGTGTTTAGAAGTATGGAAAATTACATCCTAACGCGTTAGGTGTTGATTTTTCGTTCAACTAAATAACCAAATACCCTTTTTACATATTTTGAAGATCAAAGATGATCTCGATGTCAAAGTATAAAGGCATTATATCCTAACGTGCTGGGTATGATACTCTTATTTCTTTGAAACGAGTTAATCTTGAGATTCAATTCAGATTTGATAACTTTTTCTACCTTAAATCTTTTCAAGCCTTTGACATTAGGACAATATTAATCACTTGGGTACCAATTTTGGGCATGACGAGGGTGCTAATCCTTTCTCGCACATAACCGACTCCAGAACCCACTTTCTCAAGTTTCGTAGACCAAAAATGTCGTTTTAGTAAACAAAATGTTTTATTAAAACAAAGGTGATCCGATCACACCAAATAAAGATCGGTGGCGACTCCCTATTTTTAAAAGTCGATTCTCGTTTTTTTTTAAAATGGTTACAACAACATCTTTAACAGAAATTGAAAGATATACTCATTTTTACATCTAAAATTTATCGGCAATAAGTTTTTTTTTCTCAAACCGATCGATTATATCTTTTTTATTTCTCAAAGTCTTATGTTTTTCCTTTCCAATTCCTTAATTTAATGAGGTTGTGATGTTTGTGGAGAGAGATTGTTATCAGAGCTTAAGGTTTTATGACTTTTTTTTTTTAATTTCATGTCAAATATTACTCTTTAAAATTTTGTATCTCCAACATGGTCTCGTTCTATATACTTCAATTCAAAATTTCTACACCATCATACTACATCAGCATTGTTATTTTTTCTATTAAAAAACAAGCAATTTGGCTCGAAATTGAAATTGTTAAAAGGGCAAAAAAGCCCTTGAAATATAGAATAAGGATTGAAATGCTTAAAGGTGTAAATGTTAAAAGCTTTTATTTTGTCATTATGTCATTCATTTAATTGTCTTTACAAATAACTTAAGAGTTAATTGCACCAAACATCCTTGATTTATAAATCTCATTCTAAATTGGTTCATAAACTTTAAAACATATTCTAATTACATCTTCAAACTATTGATGTTATATTAATAAGGTCCTTCTGTTGCTAAAATCATTAATTTAACAGTTAAATGAGACGTCAGATCTATGTGACATAATTTAAAATGAAAAATTTAAAGAAAAATAAATATTGTAAAAATGAATGTAAAAATCTTGATTTTGAGGTTATCAACGCTTGTACAGAAACAATCTTTCACTCTTTCTCTCTCTCTCTCTCTCTCTCTCTCTCTCTCTCTCTCTTTAATTTACATTTTTTTTAGTTATTATTTTAAAAGTTACGGGGTAACATTTTACTTTTCTTTAAAATTTTCATTTTAAGTTATGTCATGCATATAAGATTTTAGTGTCATTTAATGGTTAAATTAATGTTTCAATAATGGAAGGATCTGATTGATATAACATTGATAGTTTGGGGATTAATTAGAACATTTTGAAGTTTGGGGGCCAATTTAAAATGAAAGTCATAATTTGGGATGTCTGTTGCAATTAACTTATAATCTAATAATTTTTTTTGGCATAATGATTCATTTCACCCTCTAACTTTACAAAAAAAAAAAAAAAAAAACCATCCATTTAATTTTTCATCTCTTTGAACCCTTGAGCTTGCATTGTTTATCAAATCACCCCAAAATGGATGGAAAAATCAAGTTTGTTCACTTTATTGACATGACATCCACATGGCAGTCCACGTGTGTGCCACATTAGTCATTAATTATTTTTTAAAAATAAAAATATTTTTATAATTTTAATAAGTTTTATTTTTAAAAATAATTTTTATATTTTTTTGAATTTTAAAAATTAATTATTTGCTAACATGGCATACATGTGGACTGCTACATGAATGCCACATCAGTAAAGTGAACAAACATTAACTTTTCTATCAATTTTGGGATAAATTGACAACCAATGCAAATTCAAGGGTTCAAAAAGGTAAAAAACTAAATGAAAGGTTAAAATGATTTTTCTTATAAAATTAGAGGGCCAAATAAGTTATTATGCCTACAATATTCTTATTCAACATTTTATCTTCTCATAGTTTGTTTTCACGATAATATTAAACAATTAAAATTTTAACAACACTTTTTCAAACACTTTTCGCAAGAAAACCTTTTTTTTTATCATTTTAAATTGCACTTTCAGGAAAAAAAAAAAAAACTCAAATTCAAAGTTCAAATCCTAGAGGTAATATTTTAATAACTGGACCAATGGTTGAATTAGCTAAACCACCAGTTCCCGGTTTGACCGCCCATAAAAATAATTAAATAATTAAAATTTTCATAAAAATAATAAAAAATATTTAAATTATAAAACTAGTTCAATCTTCAATTCTTTTTCCTACTTTTTATCGACTCGAACAATTTGCTCAAATTTAGTTCAAGTTCAACCCTATGTCCGAAACAATATGCGAATCAATCTTCAACCCAACTGATAAAAATAAATTAGAACACTATCTAAATATGACGTTGTTGGTAATGTCAAATATGAATCTCGAAAAACTTAATTGCATTATTAAAAAAAACATACACATTTACACGTTCCATGTAAAGTGTTTATGGGTCGAGTTGGACTTGAGCCGAGCTCATGCAAGGTATCTAGATCAATTTTTCAAAACTGAGCCCAACCTAAAAAATGAACTTTTTTTGTTGCCTAAGCCCGACCCAATTTAAGAAAGGTAAACCCAAGCCCCACCCGACTCAGCCCAGCCCATCCCATATTTGATTTTTTTTAGATTAGTTTTTATTTGAAAGTCAATTTTTAAAAAATATAATACACTAAATGCACTAAAAATTACTATGTTTTCCAATACATTTAAAAAATATTTATATAATAAATATTACTATAAATATAATAAATATTTTGTTGTATTAAATATCATTTTTAAAATTTTATATTTTGGGTCGAGTAAATTTTTTTAAGTTTTGAATAACAAGTTTAATTGTTATTAAACTAATGATTTAATATAAATATAAATATATATAAAAATTAATTTAACATGTATAATTAATAGAATGTTTTTCATAACATGATATATTCGAGTCAAATCAAGTTCGGACTAAAACTTTTTTGCTAAATACTCTATTCATATAAAAAAACGAGCTTCATATTTTACCCAATCTCGTCATTTTTTGTACCATGAGGAGGTATAATGTGCATAGGAAAAAATTAATTGTATTATTAAAAAAAACAAACAGACACAAACTTTTACGTGTAACACGTGAATACGATTTAATGTAAAGATTCCCATTTTTCTTAGTAAAAGGACTTGATGGATAAGACTTGGACCATTTTCACTGTCCTCTACATATATAGGAAAAAAAATGTAATATATAAATAATTTTTTATTTATATAATTTATATTTGAAATTCGATATTGTCTTCCTAATCTTTTCAAAGTATTACATGTAACAACCATAAATAATATTTAATATAAAATTAGAACTGTAAACTAGGATCTGTCATATCAAATCATCAAGAATAAATCAGAAACAAAACTAGTTGCGAAAGCGTACTTGAATTCATTGGTTTCTTGAAATCTACAGATCTTGAGGTTTTGATGGCTCTCTCTTTTCTAAAGATGGGATATTAGAAAAGTTACATTGTTGTGTAATTGTGGGATCATAACCCTAATATATATAGCTTTAGCACATTAACCCTAATTTTTAATCACCCCATCATCAATTAGAAATTAGTTACTAGAGTATCTACACATATTCGACCCATACTTTATTTAATAATTAAAGCCCAATAAACTTTAACTAAATTAGATCACTTTTAATTTGGGCTAACTTATTATGATAGTAAATAATAACATATAATTATTCTTATTATATTATATACTTTATTATTACATTTAATACTTAAAAGACTCTTTCATACATTTTATTAGGTATCAAGGAAAGTCAATTCTGGCCTCAAAGGATACGCAATAAGTGGAAATATTACTTTGTCGATTTATGGCAATATTATTTTTATCTGTGGTCTCAATCAAGAAGAGTTTGTATAAATCAATTATCTAAATATTCTCTCGACTTACTGGTCTATCTTTCAAGTGTGCAATTAAATCCTTTAGTGGATGGAGTCAAATGCTAAAAAAAATTCAATTCTAATAGATAATGCTGTGAAGACGTTGGATACAAGAATTCTAATTATTTCACTCACTGAATCATTGTCTAAGGCGAAATTTTGTAACACATTAGGGCTCCCATTAGTAAGCTGACGTGGTCCGGTTCCCCTAATATTATTAACCACTTTGTGCGTATATCCAAAAATCTTTCTCATTATCACAGTGGATCTTCAGTGGTACGGAGTCAAATGTTAGAAAATTCATTTCTAATAGATAATGTTGTGAAGACGTTAGATACAAGAATTCCAATTATTTCGTTCATTGGATCATTGTCTAAGGTGAAAATTTTGTAACACATTAGGGCATCCCATTAGTAAGCCGACGTGGGCAGTTTCCCCCGATTATGATATTATTGACCAATTTGTGTGTTTATCTAGAAATCGTTCTCATTATCACAGTGGATCTTCAAAAAAAAAAAAAAAAGTTTGTATTGAATAAAATATATATTTCAGTTTTCTTGTGTTAAAACTTTGGCTCGTAAACACAAATGGTCAATACAATAGCCATAGTTCCTCCCCAATCCATAAATAGGAGAGTAATGCACTTCAACACACTCGAACTCATGTCCTCCTATATTGACAATAATAACGATACCATTTAAACTAAGACTCAATCGGTACATCTAGCACTTACTGAACTCTAATAATTGTGAGAAAATAAATTTTTGCTATTAGATATTTAGGATCAATGCATCCATGAACATCATTGATGTACCCTCCCACAAGCTAGTTTTAAATTTAATAATTTTTGCTATCATTTTCGGCACGGCATTTAAATTTATTTATTTTTTATGCTTAAAACGGTTTGTTAGTCCGTGGACTTTGATAAAATTTAAATTTTAGTCCCTATGAAATTTAATCCTTCGGTGATTTGATTTAAAAATTACAGTCTAATAATTGAAATTGTAAGTATTTTTTTTTGTCGAAATTTATCAAGTTGACATATTGATTAAGTTGTCCCATTGTGATGTGTCATATGATTGACAAAAATTAAACATAGTAAGTTAACAAATTCTAACAAAAACTACCAACAATGATAATAAATAGAGTAAGACTTTTAATTTAAAAATTAAGAGTATTGAATTTTTTATTTGACATAAATAACTTAACATTTTTTCTAATATCTACATTATAAAATTGTATATTTAATATAAAATACATAATATATAAATATATATTACAAAGTAGAAAATAAGTCAAGTCAGGTTATGCTTGAGCATTAAATGTTGCAATCAAGCTCAACTCATATTTTAAATGAGATTAGTTTTTTTTCTCAAGTTCGTTTTTCAAGTATAATTAGATTCCCCACTGATTCCGATCATTTCAATCGGTGCACACTATTCCAGTAATAAACTAGTGCAACCAACTCCTTTTTCCGCATCGATCGCGGGTGCTGAAACATTGTGCACATGCTGGTGCATCAATAATATTAAAAAATATAAAATTCCTAACTGTTTACTGGCACGTACATAAATATTTTATATTTCAAATTTATTTAATATCATTCATTTGATATATATAAATAATTTTATATACATATATTAATTTTTTTTTAAAAATATCGATAAATTTAAAATAGTACACCAAAATAGACCGATATCGATATGACTAATTTCTTCGTCAATGCGATATCCACTACTTTAATCTAAATATTGTCATATTTTGTGTGAACAGGAGTAATCCAATTCTTAAAACAAATTTAATTGCGACAATAACAATATCCATCAATGGTGTTCTGATAGGTGTTTAAATGAGTCACGTTGTGGTGAAAAAAGTAGGTAAAATGAAGAACAGCACGTGGTTCACAATTGGTCAACCCAAAAAAATCCAGTTTTTTGTCTATTAGCTAAACAATCCATGTTTTGTCTATTAGCTAAACATTGTTTTCACACTTACCAAAAGAATGAACTTCAATTAATGTAACCACACAAGCAATACGTGTTTTTTTACTTGTTTTTTGTATAGTTTTCTGTACCACGAAGGTTCCTTTTGGCATGCATTAAATATGTGAAAATTTAGAAGAAAAAAAAAATCTCTAAAAAATGTAGTGAGAACAAACGATGAAAATAAGTTTTAAGCCTTATTTGGTGGAGCGAAAAAAATTGGAAAAGTTAAAAATTTAAAAAGAAAGATAAGATAATTTTTCTTTATATAGCTATATATATTTGATAAGAAAAACTGGAAAAATTGAGAGAAAAAAAATATTTTTTTTTCTATCTATTACTTAGTAGAGTTGAAAAATGAAAGAAAATAAAATATAACATTTAAAAGATGTAGAATTTTGAACTAACACCTCTTTTTTTCTCTACTCTTATCATTCTAATTTAGAATGTTTAATTTTTAGGCATTAGAATAGAAAATATCATCTCTCCAATTTTCTTTCTTCTCATTTTCTTCCTTACCAAATATACTCAAAATTTATTTTCTTCACTTCATTTCCTTCTTTCATCGTGTTACTTGATAGAGTGAAAATAAAATAAAAAGATGGAATATGTATATACTTTTTCTTTTAATAGATGTGTTTAGTAGAAAAAATGAAAAAATTTTTAAAAAAATTTCTTTCCATCTAATGCTTAGTTAGAATGGAAAATAAACATTTCTCCTAATTTTTTTTTCTCTCGCTTTTCTTTTTGTACTAAGTACACTCAAAATTTACTTTCTTTTCACTTTTCCACCCAACCAATCACACTCTTAAGTAATTTACAATAATATTAAAATGTTGGTGGTTTTTGTTTGAATGATCTCTTTTATATTTATTTAAAGGCTCCAAATTATATTGAGGCTTTGTTGAAGGTAATTGCCTACAAATGTTGGGTGTATTAAGCCTTAATTAACTCAATGAAATGTTCTCTTTTAACAATGTTAGAAAACAGTGACAATGATATTAAAAATATAGTTGTGTTGACTTCTTTGGGAAAATTCTACGAAGTGTCGTTCATTGATCCATCAACTAGTCTTCTAACAATAGAAGGCATTATCCTCCAATGGAAATTTTGTCTCTCGTACTCTACTTAGAGCCATCACGTCGTGAGCGATTAGTCGGTGAGCTCGATTCATAGAGCTTAAGTGGTATCATGGTTGCAAGTAAATGGCTTAAGTATTTTAGGTTGGTAGTTTGAGTCCTTGCACGTCCAAGTGAGCTCCATAATTATTCACACGTCTTATACTAACACTTTTCCTAAGTCTTGCAGGTCCACCAAGCGCTCTTGGCTTTATGAACCAAGCCCACCAAACAACTGCTCATGACATGCTAGCTCTCAATAGGATATAGGGGACAACCTCCACAAGGGAACAATACCTTCAATTGTTCGAGGACCAATCGATTGCTCGACGAACACACTTCAAAGACTTCTCCCACAAGAGTCGACCCCCCAATTGTAGTATCTATACATTTATGTATACCTTAAGTTATAATGTTATATTACTAACCATCATATTCTTAATAACCGGTAGAATCTTAATTTTTCATGTATACCAAACATTATAATATTACATTTTTTACAACCACATTCTAATTTGACAAATAGGCATAATGGGCCTTGAGATTAAGGGCCAATTGAGCATTGTTTTAAAGAAACATTTTTAAGACAAAAAATATTTTTGATATAAAAAGATTGCTAAACAATATGCTTTTGAGCTTTTCAAAAGTGCTTTTAAGACAAAAAAAATACTTTGCAAAAGCACTTTTTTAATCAAAAGCAGAAGCAGAAAATTTTAACTTTTCCTCAAAAGTGCTTCTTAAAAGTTAATTCTAAACTTAAAACCAATACAAAGAATCTTAAGTTTAGAGGAAACCTAATCTTGAATGGGAGAGGAACCGTCAAGAACCATCCTCGAAAAACCCATGGTTTTGTTCATGGAGACCACTTCCACGGCAACAAGAAAAAAACAGATAAACCACCATGGACGTTGGTAAGAAAAATGACAAGATCACAAGCCAACCGACCCAAAGACGAGGCTTCAACCACCAAGTTCTCAGAAATGGTGCGTCTCGCCATTTCACAGCCTTTGTCTGGTGGCACAAAGGGTGAAGTGAAAACCTGCATAAAAGGTCATCGGCAATAAGCCGGAACAAAAACTAAAGAAATCCCACTAGAAAGAGAGGGCATGAGAGCCACACTTTGACTACCAAAGGCCATCAATGACACACGACGACTCTCAAGTAGACATGTTCATGGGCTAGATTATCTATCCAAGCCCAAAGACCCACCCAAAATTTAAGAGGATTTAAGTAAAAATATTAAACTCAAAAAACAAGCTTGGCAAAAAAAAAATTGTTTAAAATATGACCAAGCTCAAGTTCGAGCATTCAAGGCTCGATATTGATACCTAGCTTGATCTGTTTTCAACATTTATATATAATACAATAATGTAAATATTAAAAAAATGTTACATGTCTATATATAAAATTTTAATAAATGAAAAAATATATAAATATATTAAATATTAAACTAAAAATAATATAAATACTTTTAAAAAGATAGGCAAGCCTAAGATATACTTGGGTTAACCATTTACAAATATGAATAGATTTTGACAAAATTTTAAACCCATATTTCAGGTCAAACCGAATTTGAGTAAGCATAAAATATATTGACATAAAATGTATTAATAACATGTTTAAACACAACCTAACCTGAATCTGACCCATGAACATATCTATTCTCAAGCCATCTAGTGATAAAAGCAAAAGGAGAAAAGGAAAGTAAAACAAGGAAGAGAAGCAAAAGAACAAAGGAGGAAAAGAGGGGGCATGAAACAGAGAGCAGCCGACATAAAGGTCAAAAGAAGACCGTGTGTGGCGAAGCACCAGAGGATGGCCGTGGCCCGTGAGGAGAAAAAGAGAAAGGAAGGGAGAAGACAAAACCAAAAGGGGAGAAAAGAGATGCGAAGACTAGAGAAAAAGGAAAAGATGACCAACAGTTTATTCTGAGAGATAAATATTTAAAAAAGTCGTTAATAAAATTACTTACAAATTATGTCAATCTCTCGAAATAGAGCCGTTGGTCATCCCTTCTTTTCTCTCTAGTCTTCTCATTATTACAAATAGTCTTCCCTCTAGTATTATTACAAATATTTATATAAATATATAAAATTCACATTATTAAACTTTTATATGTTAGATATCATATTACATACAAAATAATTATCAATATACTTAGATTAATGTAAAAAATTATCTAAAATAAACGATAAAATTTACATAGTAATAAAATCAAAGACAAATATTATGTTATGCGTTATTTTTTTATTAATAAATTTTTAATTTGACATATTTTTCATTATTTCTCAAACATCAAATAATCGAAATTTATTTTTATTAGATATAATCTTTTAGCCTAAAATACTAAATGGTCCTTTTCTATTCTAATCTTATTGCTATAATTGTGTTTAAATTCAAACACATAAGGCAGAATTGATTTCAATCTTAACGCAACTGCTATTTTTAATATGACTAAAGTAAATATCATAGTCTACCCAAATGAACCCTAAGAAATAACTAAGGTTAATGTCATGAATTGAGTGATACTAATTCAATTAATGAATTAACAAACAATCAAAGCGTTAATAGAACAAATAATAATTAGAATTTCATCCACTCAAAATATACATAACTATACGAAACAGAAGACCAGATTATCAGAATGAATAAAAGGCATTCAAACTAATACCGGATGACATCCTGGAGGCAGTCGTAAAAGTGCGCAAGCTTAATCTTCTCTCGGCCAGAGAAGATTGCCTCCGCTGCTCCACCTTGTTCTCCTTGAGCTGCCATCTCAATCAACATATAAAGCTTTTTTATAGGCATCTACAAGAAAGAAACACGGGAAAACAGGTGAGAGTTGTATATTGACACAAACTCAATACAGAGAGGCCGAGTTTCATCGGTTCAGTTTATGGGCTCAAACCATTGTCTACACCGTGATAGATTGAATGTTCCAAATAACAATAAATAGAATGTCCACCTAGAATCTAGGATCAGATTTCCTCGAAAAGGAATTCATCATGGAGATCATATATCTGAACCACAAATTTCTTTGAAACAAAACAGATTATGACACTTGACAGATGTTTTCCACGCCATGTTTAAACATGCAAGCATGCACTCATCTATCTCCATCTATTTTGCCACCGACTCTTCATTTTTCTCAACGTACCCATGTCAGACACTTATGTTCCATACAGGAAAATCTTAAGAAATCTGATCATAGTTGTGACTCTTATTCAATACTCACACCTCGAATTTGAGTGACATTAATCTCGAGCCTACCTGAATTCTATATTCCTCCAACTCCACAATCACTTCAAACATGCACAAATGCACATTCACAAGTGAAGAAGAACAAATGAAAAGAGGTGCTTATAAATGAAATAAAATGGGGAAAGTTGTTTAAACAAGATACTTGACAGTTCACCCGATTGAAGATGCAAAATTAACATCCACCATGCAACTTCAAATGAATAACGTCCATTTTTATTAAGATCCATCAGATTGCCATTAAAATTATATTTGCATAATGAAGGAAAATACCAGTAACGAAACATTTGAAGAAAAACATTGCAATACGAAGAATGTCCTCAAATGTGACAAGAGGGTAACTATGTTTAAACTCACATCATTCAGCGCTTCAGCAGCTTCACTGATATCTTCTTCAGCAAATACATTCAGTTGTTCCAACACCTGGGGTAGAAAAAGCAGATTAAATAAATTTAAATCCATAACTAAAAGAAAAATCATTTTGCTTCAGAGTTCAGGACAAACATGACAGTGAAGCATTGAATCAGAATGTCTCTGCTGCTTTTTGGTCGAAGAGGAGATCAATAAAACTATCTAATTGCAAAGATATTTTTTCACTTTTCAGTTCAATTAACTCCCAAGTGTCTCAGCTGCTTTTATAAAAGAAGGCAGCTTTAAAAGTTACTAAGTGCATTTTAGTACCGTTCCCTAAATTTTTCTGCCATTGTGGTATATAAATATTAACATTAATTGGCGCAGATGAGCACCAACAAGCCAAAATATCATACCCTTAGATGATTTCTGCGAAGAAACAAAATCTATTACCTTCTTTGCATCATCTGTCTTCAATGTAGGAAGATGGTAGGTGACAGAGAAAGCATCACAAATGCCAACTGAATCTAAGAAACCCACCTCACTAGTTGTACCTATCACCAGAAGTTTTTTCCCCTGCAAAAATTAAATAATTGCACATTCAAATGAAAATGATTAGATTAAAAACTAAAAATTGAAGTTAACAGAATTCTTGATTGCTTGTTGGGCATCTGATTTGGTTAACGTATGAATCGTATCATATCTTCAACTAGGCTTATGATTTAACTAGTAAGCAGCACAGGGTTCCTTGATCAAGAGGGGTGCAAAAGCAGAGGTTCATTTTTTTCCAACAAAAATAAGTGTTCCCCATATAACCATTCCGAGTACTCGAGTACAATAAAATACTTGAAAAACAAGGGAACAAAAGGAGACCTTAGGTGGAAGACGTTTGAGAAGGACCAACAATGTCTGAGAAATTAAATTTGAAAAACGGGGCCCAATAGCAACATACTCCAGTAGCCTGCAACAATAGTTACAATTATTTCTGTCTACATCGCACATTTCAAGTCAAGATGAGTAGCATAAGTTTCCGAGTCCCCCTACCTTTCTATGTCATCAAGGATAATGATGCTCAAGGGTGACTTGTATGCATCCTCAAATACCTGTCACCATATAATAAATTCAATAACATTCTTAAGTTTCTTTTTTGTCCCCTAATACAGATTATTCTAGCTTGATTTTTTATTGGTAAAAACACTTCTCCAGTCCTTCTCAATTTCGATATTGAGCAAATTGGTCCCTATAAAAGAAATTGAAACAATATAATCCCTGTCAATTTCAAAAGTGAGCAACTAAAGACAATTAATCACAACAAACTAACATTTTCTGTCAAATGTACATAATTTTGGTTAATATGATAACAAATTAAGCCCTCAATGTTTACATATTCCGTAAATTTGGTCCTAATTCTAAAAAAAATATATCTTAAAAAGAAGTATAAAATTTTTAAAAATCTAGAAAACTCAAAAAAAAACTTTAGCTTCAAAAAAATATATAAACATAGATAGAATGTGTAAAACTTTGAGGGCTAAATTTATTATTATACCAATCAAAATATGTAAAATTGATGAAAAACATTTCACTTTTGAAATTGACAGGGATTAAATTGCTCCAATTTTTTTGAAAGGGACCAATTTAC
Organism: Gossypium bickii; assembly: GCA_025503065.1. NCBI lineage: Eukaryota > Viridiplantae > Streptophyta > Magnoliopsida > Malvales > Malvaceae > Gossypium > Gossypium bickii. Next base: position 879,966 of record CP106714.1, on the reverse strand, counting down.
TCAATATTGAAATTGAGAGGAATCGGAGAGATCTTTTTACCTTTCTTATACATAAACATTCATCAGTTTCCAAATCTAGACCAGAAAATCTTGTATATGTGAGCATAAAATAGCTTACACAAAAAGTAAAGTTTAAAAATTATTCAAATAAAAATGTTCATATTGCTTTCACAAACCTTGACAATCTGTGCGCATTTTGTACTCTCATGAAGACCAATCATTGATTCAGCTGACACCTAACATATAATAAAAACATGAACGTTAAACCAAAAATAAAAGCAATATATTCATACATGCAATAGGGCAAGAGCTTACTATCTTGACATATGGGAAATCACTGTCAATGCCAACAGTAGCTGCCAATGCTGTTTTGCCGCTGTAAAAGTCAACCTAGTGTGTTAGGTTCAGTTAAAGTTAAAACAAGAAAATGTAAAACAAATAGAAATATATGATGCCTACCTTCCACTTGACCCTTCTAAAAGACAAGTAACAAGAGGACTTCCTTTGCTTACTTTGACCTGCTCTACCAGTAGCATGGCTCTCTGATAAATATGCTTGTGTCGATCACCACAATACACCATGCCATTAAGCCTAAAAATTATATCATGTGAAATAATTCAGGAAAAGGTATCAAAAACAAAAGATATGAGTTTCTGCTAGGAGAATTATAATAAATCTGGATTCAAACAGAACAGAAATCAACATCTTGTAATCAAAGAACTGAAATCTGTACTAATTTGAACTGAACAAATCACCTGCATCGCTCAAGGTCATCAGTGGAGGCTCCAAATGCAGGAACGATTTCTAGGAGTGCATTGAGAAAATCATCCATTGTAACTTTAATGTTCTCTTCGTCCACTGGCTTTGTTAGATCATCCATACTTACTTGTCTATTCAAAGCAAAAGACACTGCACTTTTCACCACACCTTCAAGCTCGGCTCCACTGTAATTCTTTGTACGAGCAGCTGAGTAACGAAAAAAAAAGTAATTAGAAACTTGTAAGGCCTTACCAAATGCAGGATACAGGGAAAATCAACATCAACACCGTGCTGATATGCTTAGGAAGAAGTAGTAGCCAAGCCAGGCACATTGAGAAGATAATTGTAAAGATTTTACTCCAAGTTTGATCACCCTGAAGACCCTGGAGAATATTTCACTATCTAATGAAAAAAACCTAAGTAGGAGTAAAAGACAACTTTAAAAATCAACCATCAAGAACTGTCAGCCTTCATATTTTTTTGGAGCAGATGGACAGTAGAATAAATGAACCCACTTTTGACATTCTAACAGTTGATTCTCCCATAGAAGAAAAGAATGTAAATCCCACAACCATAAATTACTAACAAACATACCAAGCTCTTGAAGGTTAACATCAGGAGCAAGAAAAGAATTCTCTTTCATCTTGTTTGTGTGGATCTGAAGAATCTGCAAACGACCATTTTCGTCAGGAAGACTAATCTCAACTTGAACCTCCAAACGTCCTGGCCTACAGAAGAAAAGTATTCAAAGATTTAGCTGAGATCAAGAGACAAAACAGTTCATAATGTAACTGCATCAATCATCACAAACCAAAAAGTTCGCAAAGCACACAAAATTATGCACATAAAAAATTACTTAGCTTGCAATGCAGCATGCTTATTCCAGATCATAAGCATAAACCTTATTCATAGGCCCTCAAATTCTCCATAATAACTAACAGTTTGTTGTAACTATAAAATGCATCAATATTTTGTTTCTAATCTTTGGTTGTTAATCAAGCTTCTTATATAGAGGAAGATCCAATGTGACAAAGAGCTAAACAGATAGTTTGCTTTTTGCATGTGTGTGGGGGAGAGAGAAAGGAGGGATGGAGGACAGAGGGAGCAACCTCAAAAGGGCTTCATCAAGCAGATCCTTTCTGTTGGTCATTCCAATAAGCAAAACATTATTTAGAGACTCCACTCCATCTATCTGAAAAGCAAATTATTACTTTAGTTAAAAGTGTCATATTAATAAGACATGGTTACCACAAGAACCAAGAAAATGACACAAGACAAAGAGTAATGATTTTTAAGACTAGGAAGCTGTCTCTGGGTCTAGTTACTGACCTTGGTAAGCAGCTGGTTCACAATGCTGTCATGAACTCCGGTACCATCTCTAGTTGAGCCTCTTGACTACAAAGACCAAGTAAACCACATAATTCACTAAGGCAGTTCAATAATACAATTAAACAGATTCAAATTGTCTAAATACTCTTTAGAATTGAATCTTTATACATAACTAGGCCACATAATATATTCCTTCACATATCAAGAAATAAGCTTGCATCTAACTTAAATAACTCCTTTGTGAAATTTCCCCTGATTTTATTAGCATCTTAAACACAACAACATATATATAAGGATACAAACATAATTATTTATCAACATCAGAGAGAAATTCTAGGACTTAAAAGCTATAGCTCTTTGCAACAGTTTTATCATCCACTGCTTCTATTTAAAGAACACAGCTTAGAGAAAGTTATAATGTAAAGACTCTCAAAAAAAATTTTACAATGTAAAGGAAATTAGAAGCATCAAATAAAAGAAGGTGAAAGTATTACTGATCTGAGGGATGCCTAGAAGAATATTAAAGCAAAATTGTACCTTACATATAGCATCAATTTCATCAAAAATTATGACATGCAAATCACTTTCGTCACCTGAAAAGTTGAATGAACGTGAAATGTCACTATTTTATTAAAAGAGTTACTCAAAACACCAAACTAGCGGGCAAATTTCTCTTACCACGAGTCCTTTGATCATTCTCAGCATCTGCAAATAGGTCCCTAACATTCTTCTCAGTTTCACCAACAAACTTGCTCAGGACTTCAGGACCGTTAACGATCTAACGTATATATTCACCACATTCACAAACATAATAGTCAATAAAGTCAAATGCAGCATCTATGAAATATTTATGCAACCAAAAACCCTTAAAACAGGACAAGACACAATACAGCAGAATTTGCTAAAAGTAAGTTATTCACTCATATATGAAAACATCAACAGCAGCATGGAGACGACAGTGAAGTATGTGCAGTTCATGGTCATATATATTGAGATGAATGTTGACAAAAACATAAATTTTGTTCCATCTGAAACATGAATAATCAGAACTAAAAATGATCAAGAAGCTAAGCTCAAAGAGATATAAATTGTGTTAACCAAAAAAGCAAACTAATCTCCAAACCTTTGGTTCCTTTCCATTCAACATCTTTCCAATTTGACGAGCCATGAGAGTTTTGCCAGTACCAGGAGGTCCATAAAGCAGCATGCCTTTTACATGTTTAATCCCCAACCTGGAAACTCAAAAGCTTTCCCATCAGAATAAATAAATAGGTATATGACACATAAATAATATGCTTTCAAAAATAAGTTATATTACTTGTTAGTCACATGAGGAGGAAAAACACGGGACGCGAAAGCTCTCCGAAATATATCAGCAAACTCTGCACTTAAGCCACCAATACCCAATGATTGTAGATTAAACTCTTTCTGCCTAAAGATGCTACTACTGGCAGCTTCACGTTGATTGACGATCTGCATTGCAAAACAGGTCAATGAGCCATCAAAGCAAATTGAATCAAGTTGATTAAATTATAATCTTGATATGTAAATATCTCACAAATCTGATATCTCTGAGGGTCAATGATGTCCATCGATCAGAACTATATTAGAAATATATATATCTACATATATATACACACACATTAAGCAAAGCAACTAATAACATATTAGTAAATAACCTTTATTCCACTTGAATTTTGTGCTTCGAAGATAAAGTAGGTATCATTGGAAATCATCCCCCTTTCAGGAACAATAGAAGTTTCTTGCCCCTCTAGTTGAGCTTGGTTGATTGTGAAAATATAATTATTACCATGATACTCAAATGTAACTTTTTGCCCAGCTGTCATAACCTGCAAAAAGAAAGTTTTCCATGAGTTTAACAAAAATCATCCAACCTGTCATCTATGGATAGGAACAAAGTTTTATACATGTATGCATGGAGGAGAAAGGAATCAGCAAACAAGCATTTACCCTTGATATAAGAGGAAAATAAGAGGGCTAATGTCATCAAGTAAATTGTGCTCTAAGTTCAAATTGATGTAGGAGCGACAAGACATTGATGTTTGCATTTCAAACAAAAATTATATGACAGTCCCTTTGTTATAAAACAGGGAATTGATGAAGGGAAATATAAATTTCACAGTCAACCAATCAAAGCAAAAAATATAGCTGACAAGCAAGCATTAACAACAAGCAAACAGCAGACAACTCTACCTGATTCACAAACCTCTTTCTAAGCTGGTTAGCCAGATGAACAGCATCAACCTACAAAAACAATACACATCATTTACTCCACTGGCATCAACTGAGCAATGTAATATATCATCTAAGATAACAAACTTATCATAATGCATTGAAATTCACCTGTTCATTTTTAGTGCCCTTCTTCACAAATTCCAACTCAACCCTAAGCAATGCAAGGTTGAAATTTTCAGGTGGAACAAATCTGCAGTTTGAGGAAAAGTTTGTTAGTAACTAGCAACAGTTTGGGCATCAAAAATTGAAAGGTATAGTTAATTAACCTGCTCACTGATACAGTGTCACCATTAGAAACCTTCACAAGGCGACGATGAATAGCATTAAGGGCAATATATTTACTGCGTATGCTTTCATGAGGAGTATTTATAGGTTAAAGGCAACAAAACAAGTATACAACCAGCTACAGAAAGAAAAAGATCACAAAATTCGAATACAAAGAACAACAAGCTTAAAACTGAAAATAAGATTTCCAAACATGGATAATCATCTTATTTTAATCGAAAAGAAAAAGCAAAAAAAATAAAAAATAAATTCCTATTCTTAATTAAGTGAAAAAAAATTAATAAACAACTTACATCTACTAAATTATCCATCGCAAACAACATAGACAAACTTTATGACTTCAAATTTCATAATTTCACTCAAACTTGCAGAGTATATTTAATTTTTAACAATACATAGAGGTTAACAACTAATTTTCAACACAAGTAAGCAAGGAAATGACCATAAAAAAAATTATGAAGAATGCAACAATAACGTATCATCTAAACTAAAAAATAAGATTTCCAAACATGGATAATGATCTCATTTTAATCAAAAAGAAAAAGCAAAAATAAAATAAAAAAAATTCCTATTCCTAATTAAGTGAAAAACAATTAATAAACAACTTACATCTACTAAATTATCCATTGCAAGCAACATAGACAAACTTTATGACTTCAAATTAATAATTTCACTGAACTTGCAGAGCATATTTAATTTTTAACAATATATAGAGATTAACAACTAATTTTGAACTCAAGTAAGCATGGAAATGACGATCAACAAAAATAATGAAGACTGCAACAATAACGTATCGTATAAACTGAGATTTAAACTGTGAATCAATTCACCAAAGAAAAAAAAAAGGATATGAGATGGAAAGAACAAAGGCATCGCCAACATTAACAAGGAAGAGTCTGGAGCCAGGGACGGCGAAGCTCTGAAGATCGGACGGTGAGCAGTAAGCAAGATTAGTAAAAGCGAGATCTGGAGACGGTGTACTGGTGACAGTCATGGTGGCAACCATAGATGATTGCGATCCGAACCAGCCCGCCATTTTTTCCCCGTTTGCTGTTTGTATGCGAAATGTTGATGAATTTTTTAATTTGTTTACTGGAATTTAAAGAGGAAATGAAAGAACATTAGTTTACTTCGGATCAAAGAAATTGACTAGAAAATGAAAGGGTTAACTTTATTATAAGTCCTTACACTATAGCTCAGATTCTAGGGCAATTGACCCAAAAATACCAAAAAATAAAAAAATTTACGGAAAAGGGCCGGATTTGGGAAAAATTACGGAAAAGGGCCGAATCCCCCAAAAACGCCACGCCGCGTCGGTAGCGTTTTGGGGATAGGGACCAAAACGCGCCCATTTGGGCGCGTTTGTCCACGTCGCCCAAAAACGCCGCCCGCGTGGATGCGCGCTTGCGGCGTGGACAAAACGCGCGTCAAGCAGGCGTTTTGGTAGGTTAAAAAGGGATTTAGGTGAAGGAGCCCTTAAGAAAAACTTTTAGCAAAGCTATGGCATAAGAAATGCCTTGGTAAAGTGGTTTTCGTGCCTTACTTAAAGGGTTGGGGAGGACGCCTCTAAGGGGCATGGGTTCGAATCAAGGCGCGGCTACAAGTGTTTTGTTTTTTTTTTTTTAGATGGCGTTAAAATTGAAGGAGGCTTTAAAAGAAATTGTAGGGGTTTAAGTCGCAAAAGCGCGCCTGGGCGAGTGGCACAGGGCGTTACAGAGTGAGTGAAGCTCCAGCGAGTTTGGGGTTCGAGGAATGGACTCAAGCAAATGGGCATTTTATTTTTCGCCTTTGGCGTTAATGCGTGAAGGAGCCAAGGAATGAGTGTTTAAAAGATCTTGTGGTCGGTTTATGTCACGAAAAGGACGCCACACAGAGAGTGGCTTGAGCGTGGGGCTTCTCCATCGTCGCGGGTTCGAGACACGGGCCGCAGCATGGGAGTTTAATTTTATTTTTCCCAAAGCGCGCCTGCCGACGCGTTTTGTCCACGCCATCAAGCGCGCGTCCACGTGGGCGCGTTTTTTTGGCGTGGACAAAAACGCGCCCGGCGGGCGCGCGCTTTGGTCCCTATCCCCCAAAACGCTACCGACGTGGCGCGTTTTTGGGGATTCGCCCTTTTCCGTAATTTTTCCCAAATCCGCCCTTTTTAGTAAATTTTTTATTTTTGGTATTTTTGGGTCAATTGCCCCATATTCTAAATTTATCCTAAACTAAAAAATTCAATTTAATGATAATATTTGGTACACTAAGTGAAAATATATATATATAATAAGACATATCCTTAAATTGTATTTTTAAAAAAATAGAAAAAGACATGTCCACAAACAGGGTTAAAAATTTTATATTTATCCTTAAATTGTATTTAAAAATAATAATAATAATAAGATATGCAACAAAATTTTAATTTGCTTATGGAGTTAAAATTGTTTTATATTATAATTATATTATATTTTTTAACATGTTGTATCTAAGTTATTCATGCAAATACGAACATGTTTAAAGTTTAATTTACATTATTCAAATAGTTATGATGATAAATTTAGCTCTTTATATTTACTCATTTGTCACTTTGATCCTACTTTTTTATTGCCTTGGCCATCGACACGAGTGTGTTCTTTTAGATAAAATTTTTGGCTAAAACATTAAATTTTTAACGACATTGATGCAACAACTTCCTTAACAGTCAATCTGTACTTCGTAAAAGAAATAATAAAAATTATTTTTTAAAAAATCATTAAATTTTAAAAGCTTTGTAAAAAATATTTAAAAATATTTGTCAATAATGAAGTATACATAGACTGCTGCATGATTTATCACATCAGTGTCTTTAAAATTTTCATAGTTCATTCAGCTTCTTCGAAAAATAAAAAATACTTTAATTAAAATTTGAAGGTTAAAGGTCAAATCGATTAAAAATTAACAAGTCCAAAGCGACAAAAAACTAAAATGATAAATAAATAAAAAAGGTCTAAAGTGACAAAATGATCAAATATTAGGAGTTAAATCTGTCATTATGCCTTTTAAATATGCTCAAGGTTAAATCCAAGTTAATATTTAATGCCTAAGCTGGTGAGCTAATATATGGAGAAAATTCTTTAATTTTTAAAAATTATTGTTAATGTATGGTAAAATTATACTTTACCCAAATGAAAATAATTTATTTAGACCTTTTAAAAATATTGAAATCATAAATTTATAATAAAATTATATTTTGACCTCTTCAAATTTTATAATTTAATTTTAGCACCTAAAAGGTTTTTATAGGGGTCGAAGGCAGCAAATTTTATAGGGGAACTGAATTTAAAATTTAACTTTTACGATAGAAAAAATACAATTTTACAATTTGAATAGCTTATACTTTTAAATGATTAAATCAAATTTTCATCATTTTAAAGGGGTGAAAGTACAATTTTATCATTATTAATTTAAATTTTTAAAAGATTTAAATAAAAAATTTCTATTTTAGGGGGCCGAGGCCCTGCTAACTCCTGACTATGCCCCTATGAACAGATAAAAAATCAATGGAATTGAATAAATAGCTTGTTAAAAATCATACCAAATTTAAGCTAATTTAAATATTTAATATTATTATTAAATTTAAAAATGAATGGTTACATTTCTTTTCTAATTTTTATTTTTATTTATTTTGTAATGATTGATCAATGGTTCAACCAATGAACTGAAAAACTTGTTATTACTTAAATGACATAATTAATTACTTATTTCCAAATTTACCCTTGAGTCAGAGTATATAGTATATCAGTTAAAATAGGTAATAAGTTGATCTATTTTTCACAAAATTAAAATTTAGTCCCTTTATTTTTAAAAATTTAAAATTTAGATTCAACTACTAGCATTGTTAATTTTTTTTAAAAAAATTATTGCTGTGAGATTTTGAAATTAAAAAATATTTACTTAGTAACATATTATTTTTTTAAAAATAGCATTGTAATTAACTTAAATTAAAAAAATAATTTTACCATTGTTAACAGTTAGATTTAAATTTTAAAATCTGAAAAAATAGAGGATTAAATTCCTAGAAATAAAATTATAGGGACTATATTTCAAATTTACAAAGAGAACAGGGACTTACGGCATATTAAAACCTAAGATTTCCCCGACATTGGGATAAGGATCCGATCCAGTCCATCCGGGTCATCCATATTTAATCGTGTCGTTTCACCGCCCGCTCTTAATAGACTCTAAAATTCTCCCACTCTCTCAAGTTAGGGTTTTACTTTCAAAATTTCCCTTTAAACGAAAGCAAGAAAAAATCCCTGTGCGAAACAGAACCTTAAAGAACCCTTAACTATGGAGGACGACAGTGAGTACGATCCACAGCTAATGGAAGATGAAGACGACGAGGAGATCACGCAGGAAGATGCGTGGGCGGTTATCTCTGCTTACTTCGAAGAGAAAGGTTTGGTGCGTCAACAGCTCGACTCGTTCGATGAGTTTATCCAAAACACGATGCAGGAAATTGTCGATGAATCGGCTGATATCGAGATCAGGCCCGAGTCACAGCATAATCCTGGTCATCAGTCTGACTTCGCTGAGGTTCTTTCTTTTTCTATTTTGTTGAATGAATGTATAAATTTCGTTTTATAGGTTGGATTTAGTTTTTATTGGAATTTGATTGTAGGTTACTAATGAAACGAGAAAGTTCTAGTTTAGAAACTGTAGTAGTTAATTGTGTCGTTATTTCGAAGTTCATCTTAAAATTCGTTAATTTCATGTTTATATAATAGGTTAAATCTTATTAATTTAGCGCTAGAACTCAATTAAAAAGATAAGGTAAGTAATCTTGAAAATCATTAGTGAAGAGAAAATTTAGAACTGAATAGCAAATTAACTCCCGAAGCTACCTTACCATGATAGTTGAAGTCCTTGAATACTAATATCTTACATGTTTTTCTATGGAGGAAATTGTTTCTTTTCAATGTATATTTTGTTTGCTTGGCAGTTAGCCCCTTTAACTCTATATGGATCTAAACAAGCTCAAAGTATCTATTTGCTTAAGTTGGTTGTTTCTTTTGTTTGGTTTTCTAAATACTAGTGTCTATTTGCAGACTATCTATAAGATTAGCTTTGGTCAGATCTATCTAAGTAAGCCTATGATGACTGAGTCGGATGGTGAAACTGCGACTTTATTTCCAAAAGCTGCAAGGTTGCGGAATCTCACTTACTCTGCTCCATTGTATGTCGATGTAACTAAAAGAGTTATTAAAAAAGGGCATGATGGTGAAGAAGTCACTGAGACTCAAGATTTTACCAAAGTGTTCATCGGAAAGGTTTGATTTCTGACCTTTCTACTTGCAAATGGGGAATTTGATTTTTAATATTGACTCTCGTATTCCCATATTTCATGTTGTTAGGTTCCTATAATGCTTCGTTCGAGTTATTGCACACTATATCAAAATTCAGAGAAGGATCTGACTGAGCTTGGGGAGTGTCCATATGATCAAGGTGGGTATTTCATTATCAATGGGAGTGAAAAAGTTCTAATTGCTCAAGAGAAGATGAGCACAAATCATGTCTATGTCTTCAAAAAGAGGCAACCAAACAAATACGCCTATGTAGCAGAAGTTCGATCCATGGCAGAGTCCCAAAATAGGCCACCAAGTACCATGTTTGTGCGGATGCTTTCGCGGACGAGTGCCAAAGGGGTAAACATAGTTCTGGCATTTGGATGCTTTTCTCCACCATCTTATCATTCGATGTGGTAGTTAGTTGTAAAAGCTTATGATTTTACTGTTTTGTTGGTTTCCATGTATAAACTGCAGGGCTCTTCAGGGCAGTACATTCGTGCTACTCTTCCATATATTCGTACTGAAATTCCTATCATAATCGTGTTCCGGGCTTTGGGATTTGTTGCTGACAAGGATATATTAGAGCATATATGCTACGACTTCTCTGATACCCAGATGATGGAGCTTCTTCGGCCTTCCTTAGAAGAAGCATTTGTGATTCAAAACCAGCAGGTTCTGTTCTTCTACTTCATCTTTTTCCAAAGTTCTCACTAGAGGTGTTGCTTAGGTTGAAATTTTGATTATAATTGAGTGTTATTTGTCACTTTCATTGCTTCTGTATGAGCTATGTTCTGTGCACTGATCATTTCTATTGCCACCTAGATTTTCATGTTTACCGAAGTTGCACTTTTCCAGTGTATACATCTGAATTGTTGTGTGTAATGATTATGAGATGATTAAAGTTAGGTCATGAATTGAGATGTTAGTAATTTCTTATGCATATGTTTTCATGTGGCATACCTTATTGAACCTCACTAACGTGGCTGTGTTGTTCTCCTCTATCTCAGGTTGCACTAGATTATATCGGTAAAAGAGGAGCAACTGTTGGTGTTACCAGAGAAAAGAGGATTAAGTATGTGCTGTGTTGCAAATTTTCTTGGGTGATGAAATGTTTAATGTGAATGTTCATAATGCTCATTAAGAAGCCTCTGAGCATCTCCTTACAGGTACGCAAAAGAGATCCTTCAAAAGGAAATGCTTCCTCACGTTGGTGTTGGAGAGTTTTGCGAGACAAAGAAAGCTTATTATTTTGGGTAGGTATAGAGGAAATTGCTGTGATTGTGTTATTGTGTTCTTATTCATTCCTAATTATTGCTCTTTTTTCCAGGTATATCATTCACCGGCTGCTTCTTTGTGCACTTGGCCGAAGGGCAGAAGATGATAGAGATCATTATGGCAACAAGAGGCTGGACCTTGCTGGTCCTTTACTTGGAGGCCTCTTTAGGATGGTTTGTTTTTTAGTTTGATAGTTATCAAAATTCCAATGCTCAGTATCATTTTGACTGGCTATCTAATCTTTGGTTGTGATTTCTGCTGCTGCAGCTTTTTCGGAAGTTAACTAGGGATGTGAGATCTTATGTGCAGAAGGTTCTTTCCCTTAACCATTGGTTTTTTAGATATCACTGCAATTTGGCTTTTATTTTTCCCGGGTTTGCGCTTAAAAATTTTATTGCTGGATGCTAGTGTGTGGATAACGGAAAGGATGTAAACCTGCAATTTGCTATCAAAGCAAAAACTATTACAAGTGGTCTTAAATACTCACTCGCTACTGGAAATTGGGGGCAAGCAAATGCAGCTGGTACAAGAGCTGGAGTGTCACAGGTTAGAACTGGTTATTGACTTTTTTTAGTGCAAATTTATACTGAATTTCCCGATCCCAAAATTTAATCCATAGCATAAAGTACCTATACCTCCACTGCTTAGCCTTTCTCCGGTTGGAAGTCCTCATATGATGTTCTTGTTCAATCATTCTAGGTGTTAAATCGTTTGACATATGCCTCCACGTTGTCCCACTTGCGAAGGCTCAATTCTCCCATAGGACGTGAAGGTAAGACCATCACTGCTGTATATTAATCATCTGCCCTGCCTACTTCAACATGCATTAGCTAATTAAGCTTTTCTTTGCCAGGGAAATTGGCTAAGCCACGTCAATTGCATAACTCACAGTGGGGAATGATGTGTCCAGCTGAAACACCAGAAGGACAGGTGAGCATTTTAAGTAAACTGCCAGATATATTGGTTGAGTTACTGTCCCGTCTTACAATGTTCCAATCATAATTGTTATTTGTGGCTGCATCAGGCCTGTGGACTTGTAAAGAATCTTGCCTTGATGGTGTACATAACTGTTGGATCAGCTGCATATCCTATTCTTGAATTTTTGGAAGAATGGGGTACAGAGAATTTTGAGGTATATACTCATCATAGTTTCTAATGAATTTATACCTCCTCTTTTTCCCCCCTTCTTTTTCCTTATTAGGTTTACCTGGTTTGACATTTTCATTCAATATTCAGGAAATTTCACCTGCAGTTATTCCTCAAGCTACGAAAATTTTTGTCAATGGTTGTTGGGTTGGTGTGCATCGGAATCCTGATATGCTTGTAACCACATTGAGACGGCTGAGAAGACGGGTATTGTATTCTTTGTATTGGGATCTTGCGCATAAAACTTTAGTGAAACTGTTGCAATGATCTTTCTGCTTAAGTGGGATGTCATATAAGAGAAACTGGTATGTTGTTTGCATGTTAATCTATGATGCGAGATTGAGAGTTGAGCTCCGGCTTGAATGAAAAGGATATACCGTGTGACATTTTAAGTTGAATAGAATGATGTTTATGTGTTTGGTTGCTGATGGATCTTTAATTGTGTAGGTTGATGTCAACACTGAAGTTGGTGTTGTTCGAGATATTCGTTTGAAAGAACTTAGAATATATACTGACTATGGCCGTTGCAGTCGGCCATTGTTCATTGTGGAGAAGCAAAGGCTTCTAATAAAAAAGAAAGACATCCATGCATTGCAACAAAGGGTGAGCCACCTGTAACCTTCTATATTTCTTGAGTTTAACTTTATCTCCATCTTGTATATTAATTTTTTTTCTTCTTGCAGGAGACCCCTGAAGATGGTGGCTGGCATGATCTTGTAGCCAAGGGATTTATTGAATATATTGACACAGAAGAAGAGGAGACAACTATGATTTCCATGACCATCAATGTGAGAAACAAGAGTCTTATTGGTCAAAATCTATAGTAGTAAATAGTTAATGAACTCAGCTAATTGCTTAAATTTTGTTCCAGGATCTTGTCCAAGCAAGAATCAATCCAGAGGAAGCTTATTCTGAAACTTATACCCACTGTGAAATCCACCCTTCACTGATTTTGGGTGTTTGTGCTTCAATTATACCATTCCCTGATCATAATCAGGTATTCTTATGCCTAAGATGAATATCAATTGATTGAATTGTTTAAATTTTTTTTCCATTTTACTCATTTATTATCTCTTGTTTCAGTCCCCACGTAATACCTATCAATCTGCTATGGGTAAGCAAGCAATGGGTATATATGTCACCAACTACCAATTTCGAATGGTATGTATTGCTTCTCATTTACACGATTACTACTGTCATACCTGGGAGATATCGTGATTTATCCTTCCACGATTACTACTGTCATACCTGGGAGATATCATGATTTATCCTTCCATTTTTTTACTCAGGATACATTGGCCTACGTTCTCTACTATCCCCAAAAGCCACTTGTTACTACACGAGCTATGGAACATCTCCATTTTCGGCAGCTTCCTGCTGGCATTGTAAGTTTGAAATTTTGTATTATCTGTTTTCTTAGTTACTTCTCTTTTGCTATACCTTACAGTTGTTTTTTTGCCTCTTTTTCTTTCTCAGAATGCTATTGTGGCCATTGCCTGCTATTCTGGATATAACCAAGAAGATTCTGTTATCATGAATCAATCATCAATAGACCGTGGATTCTTCCGATCACTTTTCTTCCGTTCTTACCGGTAAGATTCTATTCGTAACTATTTTTGCTATTTCTTTCTTTAGATATTAGCCTTTTGGATCTCATATTTGACCTTTTTTCTTATTCCATATTAATGTTCATTGTAAATTTCCATCCTTTGCATTTTGCAGGGATGAGGAGAAAAAAATGGGGACCCTCGTCAAAGAAGATTTCGGCCGACCAGATAGGGCTACCACTATGGTGAGGACTGAGCATGACTTCACTTGTTTGTTAATTTTGGTCACTTCAAAATTTGCTATAACATGAAGCCAAATCTAGTAATTTAATTTAAAATAAGCAAATGGTTCAAATGTGAAACCAATTCAAACTAATTCTTCTATTTATGTAATATTAAATCGAGGCATGGCTTTTTGAATGTTGGCATATGACACAAATTGCTTTTTGCAGGGAATGAGGCATGGCTCTTACGATAAATTGGATGATGATGGTCTTGCACCTCCTGTAAGTGCAAATTAGCATGCTGCTTCTACATCCATGTCGTTGTTGTATAAAATCGGTTGACTTAACCATTCATTCCTGAAATTTAATTTATTGTTGTCGGTTAGGGAACAAGAGTTTCGGGTGAGGATGTAATTATTGGGAAGACCACACCTATTTCACAGGAGGAAGCTCAGGGTCAAGCATCACGCTATTCAAAACGTGATCATAGCATAAGCTTACGACACAGTGAAACAGGCATTGTGGACCAGGTAAGTACTTTTCAAGTTGTTGTTACTAATACTTTTAATCACTTGTGTATCATGTTAATTAATCTGTTTGAATGGTGTAAGTGCTTGTGTTTTGGTTATTTCATCATTGCACTGACTAATTCCTATTCATGTGTAGGTTCTATTGACAACAAATGCTGATGGATTGAGATTTGTGAAAGTAAGAGTAAGATCCGTTCGGATTCCCCAGATTGGAGATAAGTTCAGTAGTCGGCATGGTCAAAAGGGAACGGTTGGCATGACTTACACCCAGGAAGACATGCCTTGGACTGTGGAAGGCATCACACCTGATATCATTGTGAATCCACATGCTATTCCTTCCCGTATGACAATCGGTCAGCTTATTGAGTGTATTATGGGAAAAGTTGCCGCTCACATGGGCAAGGAAGGTGATGCAACTCCATTTACGGATGTCACTGTAAGTTGCAATCTCTTAATTCTTGGATGTTGAATAATTCCGTATTTTCTCGAATTAAGTTTCTTGATGTTCTCAGACCATGTTAAACGCATATACATGCTCTGAGACTATGGATACATTTTAATTCTTTTGGTTTGATGTTTTAGGTGGACAATATCAGTAGAGCACTTCATAAATGTGGGTATCAAATGCGTGGTTTCGAGACCATGTATAACGGGCACACAGGCAGGCGGCTTACTGCTATGATATTCTTGGGACCCACATATTACCAACGACTAAAGCACATGGTCGACGATAAGATCCATTCACGTGGTCGGGGTCCTGTTCAAATTCTAACGAGGCAACCTGCAGAGGGACGTTCTCGTGATGGTGGTCTTCGTTTTGGAGAGATGGAACGAGATTGCATGATTGCACATGGTGCCGCCCATTTCCTCAAGGAAAGATTATTTGACCAAAGTGATGCATACAGAGTCCACGTTTGTGAACGATGTGGATTGATTGCTATCGCAAATCTAAAAAAGAACTCGTTCGAATGCAGAGGATGCAAGAATAAAACCGATATAGTTCAGGTAACCCTTTTCTTTCCCTTGTTTCATTTACATCTTTCTCCATTGTCATTCCTTTTGTGTATTTTTGTTGCTAAAGAATGCTCCTTCATAGGGGTGTAATCGAGCTGAGCTGAGCTGAGCTTGAATATTGCCAAGCTTGATTGAACATACGATTTTGGGATATAATTGAGCTACTTGAGTTCAAGCTCGATTAAGCTCGTCTACCGATTTTTGTACTCAAGCTTGAGCTCAATAATTAAGCTTAAGGTTAAGAATATATATTAAAGGTAATAATGTAATTTAATAAAATGAAAATATGAAAAGCTCAATAAGTCTCACGAGCCATTCAAGTCAAGTATTACTAAGCTCGAACTTGACTCGATAATTATCAAATTGAGTTCAAATTTTTTCGAGTCAAACTCAAGTAATTTGCAAGCACCAATATCTCATTTACATCCTTACTCATATATACCATATTGTAAGGATGGTAACAGGTCTGTTCAAGTTGGTAATTGTGGTTACTGTTGCAGTAATCTTAGTTTTTAAAAGACTGAATTGAAATAACTGAACTTTGGTTCGGATCGGTTTTTGATTTTCTCGGGCTAACGTACATGATACTGGTTGACAGGTTCATATTCCTTACGCTTGTAAACTGCTGTTCCAAGAGCTTATGGCAATGGCAATCGCTCCAAGAATGCTTACGAAGGAACCGCCCAAAGACCAGAAGAAGAAAGGAGCGTGAGCTGCACGTGATCTAAAATCAGATCAAGCTTTATTGCTCCTTATTTAGAATTCTCCCTTTATAATAATAAACACAGTGGAGATTCTGAATAATCTTATGAAATTTTTTATTTCATTTTTTATTTGTCTACATAAATGTTGTACTACTATTAGTTGAATATTACATATATTATGTATTGCTAATCTTGAATTTTTTGTGGGTGCTATTACCAAATTTTGTAAAAAAAAAAAAATTATATACAAACTATACTTTCTTCTAGAGTGTTATAATTTTTTTTTACTTCAGCTTTTTGAAAAATATGTTTACATTTAGGAGTTAAATTTTCATCTAACCAATAATTTACTTGTTGATTGATCTTTACATGAAATAGTGACATGCTCAGAGCATAAATCGGCACATCAAGACCAACAATTTAGTCAGCGAGGGGTTACGATAGCAATGCTCTTGAGAAGTCATTTAGTTTGCAGAGTCACTTTTTTGCATAAATATATATTTTTTTTTTTTTTACTTGGTGTATTCTTGATATATCATCTTTCTCGACAAGTGGCTTACCTATATATCATAGGTTCGGGGTAAGACACTCTCCCTTGGTGGGTGATCTATTTGCCCATGGTTGAGGCGTTCTTGGAGCAAGGCACTTACGGCAATTGTTTATCGCACATTAGTTTTTGGTAGAGAACGAGAGGGAAGATCTCTTAATATCTTTGGTTGTCGGGAGATGACGAATAATATTTTGATGACTTTTTTTTGGAAGGAATTGATCCTCTCAACAACACTTGGATACCAATACTAGGAAATGTGCAAATTTTTCAATGAAAAACAAAAATTTCATGTCCGAACTGCAATTAATCTAAATTAGATAAAATGATTTTTTTAATATATAATTAGGATAGAGGGAGAGGTTGTTAAAGATTGAACACAGGATTTTTTGCGGACTCCACTTCTGGTGGATACCCAACCAAATATAAAACAAGAAACAAATCAAAATTACACAAGGCGATAATGTTGCTTGGGGGCTTTCAGTGTATAAGACTGGTGATAACCGTTATACCATGATAACAAGGTAAATAGTAGGAAGATTTAAAATATATTTTTGTTAGGAATCAACCCGATTAAGCAACAAGTAAAAATAGCGGAATAAATTAAAAAATTAAACACACAAATTTAACGTGGAAAAACTCCTCCAAAGAGGATAAAAAATCACGGGCAAAGATAATTTTACTATAATGGAAAAAGAACGAATAGTACAAAAGATGGAGATAAAAAAAACTAAATCCCGAAAACTCGAAAACAAAGAACTCTCAAAACGTAAACACAAAATTCTCTAAATGTGTTAAGAGTTCTAATATCTAATGGGTGTGTTTTCTAAGGTTGTAAAAGAGTCTATTTATAGGTTAAATTCATAAGTCAAATAATAATAAAATAATCTAAACTAATCAGTGTTTGATTGAAACAAATAACCAGAGTTTAACTAGAAGATTACTTCTCAAATTTAACTGAAATAGTAGTCATAATTAATAATTTTAATAAAAAAAATCTTTATGAAGATATATGAAGATATAATTTTATATCAAAATTTAATTACAACAAAACGAGGTTGCCGCTCAATATCAGATTGGGGACCTTCAACGTGTAAAGACTGACGTGATAACCCCAGCAATGAAGCGGTTGAGTATTACACAAAAAGCAACACTAATAATAACAAGACAAAATTAAATGTCAAGAGATTTTGGTAAAAGTATGTTTTCAACCCTTCACTATCTTAATGCGGTGTAATTTGATTATAATTTATTTTTATAACTTCATTACTTAGTTAAAATAGTCAGTTCTGTTACTTTTAGGATCAGTGTACTATCATGGTTCTTTTTTCTTTTCTTTTTTTTTTTTTAATAAATTCCTTCCAGAACAAAAAAAATATAAAAAAAAAATCATATTAACATGATTTAAAAAAGGTGTTTTTAAGAAAGTAACCTCAATTAACAAGTGATATTATAAAAGTAAAGTAATTTATAGCATGGAACAACAAAATTTATAGCATGCTTGAAAGGTGGGATCTTTTCAACGCTTTTATGAGTTCTATAATCACCCTATTTCTCTAAAAATTGATTAATCCAAAACTCCGTGGTATCTAATTGACTAGTAATATCAACTCAATTAAATTCTTAAATAGTACAAATAAAAAATAAAAAAAAGATAAAAATTACCCTTGCAATTATAACTTTTTTTAAATATGTAAAGAAGAATTAGTATCGAATTGACTTGTGACAACAATTTAGTGACACATTTAAATAATAGTATCATTAAATGTCGAATACAAAGACTTCAAAAAAATAAAAAAATAAAAGCTCGTTATACCCAATCAACACAATTAAGTCTATCCAGGAAGTTAAATAAGCAAAAATAAAATGATATTTGAAATCCAATCACAAATCACATGAAATTCTATTATGAATGAAGTCACTAAATTACTTGCAATATAAATACTATGGTAAATATGGAACGCATAAAGAATCAAAATCTCTCGAGGAAAATAAAAAGAATGGGGAAGAATAAACCTTGGTAAATGTATCATAAGCAATTACGCTGTCGATTTTGCTTCTGGTTCTGCTTCGGCACCAGATTCGTCCTTACTAGCCGTAGTAGCATCATGTTTGGGGGCAGAACCGTTTGCCATGGCATCTTTCTCGGGCATCACTTTCTCGGCAGAAGCAGTACCATTTGAAGGAGCTTCTTTTCCATTTTTAGGGTCGTTTTTGCCATCCTTTCCTTCTTTACCTTCCTTTGCCGGAGGAGGTGGAAGCATGTGAGGCGGGGGAGTATGCTTCAGCTTCACGAGAATGTGCCGCATTCTTGAAAGATCAGTCGGTTTTCCGGGTTTTGGTCCTTGGATGACAGTTATTGAGGGCTTATTCTCTTTGTCTTTCTTCCCTCTTTTCTTTTCAATATTAGGGACCTCGCGAGGAATGAGTTCTGCTATTGCTGTCCAGTATTGTTTGTCCGCAGTCTTATGGAACTTCTCTTGGTTAGCAATGTACAGCTGCTCCAAGCACAAAATATAAAAAATATCAAGATCAAAGATTTAATCTACGGTCAAAAACCATTTCCGGTCGCATCATTTTCATCTCGATCCCAGATATAATAAATGGCCACTGCAGTCAAATTACAGTAAATATCGACAGCAGAGAGAACCAAAACTAAAGTCTTAACATTGTATTGCGACCGCTATTTGAATCTATGATGAAGATATAGCATTCGCATGCATATGCGCGAATATGACAACTCATATTGTTGGAAAGATTACCTTTTCTCTTTCTCTGTTATTAGTTTTGTTGGTCTCAATTGTTTTTTCCCTTTTCTCATAGAAAGCTCGCTTAAACACTTCGGCTTCTTCGATTATCTGGCTCCTCAACTCTTTCTCCTCCTCCTTCTTTTCCTCGAGCAGAATCGCATTTTGACTGCAGCAACAAATTGAATATCAGCAAGATAAATCTTTTAGGCTGCCAAGTAACAATTTAATCGAACAAATATATACCATAATTTCATACATCTTTCGAAGACAAAGACAAAAAAAAAATTAGTAAAAATGAAGAATTTGATAATATCAGTAAACCATATTTGAGTCAATCCCAAAAAAGGAGTTCATTGCAATGTCCATATCAGCTAAAGTTTTCGGGAGAATTGATCACCCAAGTTGACATTATATCAGAATTTTGAGCTCAAATCATTTTTCAGCTTCAACATTTCTTCTCCACTTAGGTCCCCATGCAACCTGTAAATAATTCTTCCAGTTTGCAGGCATGTTGAAACTTAAATATGATATACGGTTACTGGCTTAACAATTTAAAATAAAGCATTTAAATCTTATGTGCTTTTTACAAATATAAGGATATTATCGTCAGAATCTACAATAATGCATATGATTTTCAAAAGAAAAAGATTTCAATGAAATGATAAAGTGTTCCAAAGCTATTCAAACATCTTCTGATTGGTAAGTTCAATATGGATCTGGATCTTATACATCAATTATTAAACAAATCTATGGCTTATGCGATCGTAAAAGCTAAAACTGCATTCAAAAGGTTTCCTAATTTGTTCATCAAAGCTAACGGACACTCATGGATTACAATGGGCGGAGTATGAACTAAGAACAATGTAAATTGAAAACTAGAACTTGAACTATTTGAACTTCATACCTAAAAAACAAAAAGCTTATATTGACGCAAAAGTTAAAACCATGGTAGATCTAAAAACACGCAAGGATCGTTAAGAAATTTGGATTTATAGTAAATCTTAGTTCAACTAATGGAAAATTTTATGAATCCGAATTGAAAGTATTGCAGATCTAAGCTGAGAAAAATTGGTAAACCAGTAGATCTGGTCAAATCTACACAACAAAAGTCAACAAATGGAGCGATTCAATTTGAAAAGAAAAGAAGAGAAACTACTACTACTCACCGCCGCCACTCGCGAAGAACGAAGCCTTCCTCAGGCTCCATCTCAGTAGGAGGAGGAAGCACCGGTCCATCAGAAGCGAAAACGTCATCGTTTCCAAGACCAAATCCATTGTTTCCATTTCCGTTCTCAACAGGGATCGCAGTAGCGAATGGAGATTGCGAGTAGGCAGGAGTTGGATCAGAGGATCCGAATCCGAAGATATCAGCAGAGGTAGTGACGTCATCTACCGCCACATCGCCCCCGTCCCCGGTAAACTGCTGGTCATCGGTAAAGTTGGAGTAAGAGCCGTAATTCGAGTAGCTCTCATCGCCGACGGCGAAAGGATGGTTATTAGGAGCAGCGTGAATCTCTTCTCCTTCCATTCCGTACGCATCAAAGGACGCCATCTTTCCTCTATGAAAGCAGAGAAAAGGAATTGAAATGGAGAAATATATATAGAACGCGGTAATAACAAATAGGTCTAATTCTTAATTCGGTCCCTCAACTTCACAAAATATTTGAAGGGTAAACTACCCAAGTTCTCTAACGATTAACGATTAGTAAATTTACGTTTTGGCTACTCAACTTTAAAAAGATACAAAATAGTCACTTAACTATTCAAAAGTTTTTATTTAAGTCACTCAACAGAACCAATCGAACGCTCTCCATCCCCTTCTTTCCTACAAATTACTTTTTTTTATAAAACGGCTTTAAACGTCACAAATCTACGAATCAAAATCCAAACAATTTTGCTCTTCAATCTCTGACTTTGACTGTTAGATCGCCTTGCATCTAAGGTATGTTTTTTTACTCGTCAATAGGTACTAATCCAGTATACCAGTCGTCGAATCATCGCTTAGAGCTCACTAACTAGACTTTTTCTATAAAATAACTTAATAGCCAGTGACTTAAATGGAAACTTTTGAATAATTTAGTAATCATTTTGTAACTTTTTAAAGTAAGGTGACCAAAATATAAACTCACTAATAATTTAGTAACTTTAGGTGTAATTTACCCATATTTGAATTTAATTATTGATTTTTTTGCTAATTATTTGCATATAAATTGATGGACGCTTGGTTATTTTACCTATTCATTTCATGATATATTAGAACGAGAAAAAATTTTCTATTTGGTCATGGGTTGTTTTTG
This sequence comes from Gossypium bickii, assembly GCA_025503065.1. Lineage (NCBI taxonomy): Eukaryota > Viridiplantae > Streptophyta > Magnoliopsida > Malvales > Malvaceae > Gossypium > Gossypium bickii. The sequence goes on along the minus strand of CP106714.1, from coordinate 857,997 downwards.
CCCTATGGGTGTTTGATGTTTTATTGATTGTATTGTGAGTTAGAGTGATTTGTGACAATTGAGGCTGGTATTGTGGTTGTAATTACTTCTCTATGTAACGGTAGATTCGGCTTAAGCCCACAGGTAATCCGAATAATAAGATCATTCATTGGATAAGGCTCCATAGACATATGATTGTTGTGTCCAAATTATGTTAACAAATATTGTGTCTTAATTCTCTCATTACTTTGCTCCTAGCATTACTTTGCATTCAACATTTCTACCCGTTTCTGTTCTAACAACAATTGGAATGAAACTACTTTCAAGTGCAAAGTAAAAACGTAACTTAAATCATTCATTTCTAAACATTTCATAAATCATAGCATAATACTTTCAAACACATACATATTGTCCCTTATTCGAGCCCTCAAGGCCTTAGAATCACTTTAGAAACAACTCGGGACTAAATCGGGAACATATGAAACCTTAAGGAAAAAGTTGAAAAAATTCACACTACAGGGGTCACACAGCCGTGTGTCCCTATTTCGAATGTTATACGACTTGAGACACAAGCTCTGATAAGGGTTAGGGGTATTACATCTATAGGAATAAATCTCAAAATTACACGACTTTTGGTTTAATGTGCAATTGTATATATGAGCTTTAGTTTGATGCAATTATACACATGACACTTTGATTGTGTTTAAAATGTATACATAAAACTTTAATTTTGATTCAATTATACACATTTATAGAAATAAATAGATCAATTTATTTTTATATTGAATAAATATAATTATTTTTGCATGTAATATATAAATATAAAATGATGCTATATCAATAATTATATTAATAATTTATGAGAATTGAAGCAAATCAAAACTTCATTTATAGAATTACACAAAATCAAAATTTATATATATAATTGCACATTAAATTAAAATTTATATATAATTTTAAGATTTATTCCGAATAAAAATTTTTAAATTTCCGATATTCAAATTTAATTTAATTGAGATTCAAATAATAATGTTCAAACAATAAACAGATTCGGAAATTATATAAATTTGTATAAACACATGTACAATACCATTCCTACTCTTAAGTATTGGACAATGAGTAAAGCCAACTCGTCTGGGATAAAAAAAATTTTTTTGCTTTACATCAATATCAACTCGATGAACTCGGCAATTGAGTTAACTCAGCAAATTTCACCATTGTCAGTCTATGGTAAAAGCTGGCTACCGTTAGTAAGCATTGTTGATTGTTAAGAGTCTCGAAGCTGTGCAGTTGTTTCCATCAATGTCCGCGTCCCATTAGCACTGCTTTAGTAAAAGTATCATAAAAATTCTTATACAAGGAGCTAAATCCTCTACTTAAAAAATGGGCAAACTAATCTTCTATACATTAAATCAAAGAGTAAATTGGTCTTTAAAAAGCTTTATCTATTTTCACGGTTAAAAACGAGTACATGTAATGCCACATGTTACTGTTTTAGTTATTCTATTAGCCATGTCAATTTTTAATAGTAGAAATAAATGAAAATTTTAAAAGAAAAAAACCTGTTTGCTCCTGAATCTAATGTACAGGAACTAATTTGCCCATTTTTTAGTAAAGGAGGCAAAATGCAATCTGACACCTCCATAATATTTTTACTGCACTGCTTCTGCAAACAACCGAGCTGTGTGGAGACTTTTGCAGCATCAACAAAAAAAGAGTGCAGACTGTTGTGGCACCCGCTGCACCACCCTTTGCTGCGTTGTTGGGCTATTAAGCGTTGAGGGGGGAAAACCCGATACATTAGCACATTCATCATCTGTTTGAGCTTGGTTGTTGCCGAGAGGGAAAGACAAGATGGTGAGTTCGTGCATGTAAATCTTTGCATTCTATCTGTAAAACACCTCTCTGCTTGCTTTCTGGGTGGATTTCAAGTCATGACATCTCATCCGTTAGGCTTTCAGACACAATATGAACAGAGAGCGAGATTACAAGAAAGCTTTTTATGTCTTCAGGGAACCCGAGGAGCATTCTTGGGATATCTACTGTAAGAAGCCGTCCACTGTGGAACTTGTGGAGACTCTGGCTTTAGACGCTTACCTTGTATACCTTGCAACGAACTGGTCCAAATAACCAATGATATAGCGAATAAGAACGTTAAATGGAGCAATATTTGTTTTTCCACATCGAGCCATAGGTAATGGAAAAAGTAAGATCTCACACCTCGGAGAACTCTGACGATTATGATGCGTAAATTGACTAAGCATTGATCTTAGACTTCCAAGGGCCTTTTCAGCAGCCTAAGAGGGAGAAAAAAGAGCATGTCAACCCAGTTCCTTTGCCCAGTTCCTAAGGGGCAGAAACTATGGATAGTAAAGAAAATGAATATGAACCTAAACAAAAGTATAGGTACCTGCATTTTAGCCTCTTCCCATGTCAACCCAGTTCCTTTGCCGAAAACCTGCCCATCTACTTCAACCTAAATGAAGCCAGAATAGACAAACTGCTATAGTCGTGGGAGAAAATTAACTTAAAAATCACAATTTTTTTATTTTTGTCTAAAAATGACCACTATATCTCTTTTACCCAAGAATGTCTGAACCAGACTAAATGCCAATCGAACCGGTTGGACGAGTACCGGTCCATAGAATGACTTTGAACCAACTAAACCGAGAACCAATATGGACCGGTTGAACTGGCAATTGAACCAATTGAACAGGATTTTTTTGAATTTTTAATGATTTTCTAATCAAACTGGTGACCTGACCGGTCCGGTTTAAAAAACATTACTTTTACTGCAACACCAAATAATAACTGAAGATTTTTAACCAAGAGGAAGGAACCCCAAGAAATTAAGAGATCAAATAGTTCAGGCTTTTAAAACACATAGTTCAAGTTTATGGTCTTCAATTCTCATTGTGTGTTGTTTCTTTTTCCTCGGTTTACAAGAACTGATCTTGGACTAGATCACAATGAAAAAAAGTCATTAAATGCTAACCTGTGCATATACTTCATCATTCTGCAATGGATTAAATGAAGACGGAGGCTGTGCTTGAAAAGCTACCCTGAGACCCTCCATCATGCACTGTAAACAAACCACAAATTAGCAACCCGAAATAAAGATTACATCAGTGCTAGTAATCAAACATTTTAAAGACTAAAATAACTAATGAGTTCCTGAGATCTCTCACTAATTCTTTAAGCGCAGCGATTGAACCCATAGATCTCTTGGAGCCTTCGAGCCTCGGGTCAACAAGCCTAGGTGATTCTGATGCAATTGAAAATGACATAAATTCCTCTTTAGATGATGGTTGGTTCCCATATGAATTCATATTACCAAGAAAGGCAGTGTCATTCATGTTGGACAACCTACTTACATCAGCTTGTGCAGAACCAGAATCAGGCTTAATATGAGACAAATATGTATCTGCAAGTATAATGTAAGACAGTTAGAATGGCTCCAAAAGAATCCACTACAACAAGAGAGCCTGAATGAATCAATGAACAGCGACCAAAACAAGAAACATGCCAAAAAGACATTCCTTTGAGATCTTGCACCATGAGTATTTATAACATTGGCCTACTATATTACTGGAAAATATAGCATTCTTCGAAGTAGTTGTCTTTCAGTGTCTACCCTCTTTATATCCAGTTTATATCACAAAGTTCAATAAAGCAAAGATTAGGTGTAAGATTATTTCTAGGTTTAGCTCTTGTGCATGATTATTATTTCTCTAAAAACCATTAGAGTGGATATCATTCGGTCAAATTTATATATACCGCAGAACATACTTCTAGATAAGAATACAAAAAGGAAGATATATTACCAGCTAAACATCTTATAGAATCCTCAGCAGCCTGACACTGGGCTTCTCTTCTTGTTTTACCAATCCCTTCACCAATTTTCTCCCCGGCAAACCAAGCCTACCACAGATAAGAAAGAGGATAAGCAAAGGAGAATTGTCTCCATATTGAAATACCAAACAAAATCAAACCCCAAAATACTAATTATACTAATAATAATCATATATATTCTAAAAATCCAAATTAATTTGAACAACAGACCATAGCATGAAAAAGGCTAAAACTAATTTACAAGTCAAAGAGTTTATTAAACCTCAATGGAGAATTGCAGGTCAAGGCTAGCAACCAAAGCTGATCTGAATTCCACCTACAAGTTTTAGAAACAAAATTTAGAGGCAGTAAGCATACAGAGAGCTAAAATGAAGCATATAGCTATATCACATTTGTAAACGTAAACATTATGGTCCAACTCAATTATACAAATTGCTTCTGAATTACCTTGGCTCCACACTTCATTGCAATATCTTGTAAAACTGCAACTGGGGTTTCTCCAATTGGATTAGTATGTCCTGATTCAAAATCAAGAGCGTTGTGGAAAGAAGATGATCTACCAAGTGGTATCTCCTCACCTTAAAATATAGAACATCCATATATAAATATAATGAAATCAGACAACAAAAGTATGATCATTCAAGCTGAACAAACATCAAAGTAAACAACCTAGAAACACTTCAGCCTGCTAAAAAACTTATAACAAATATCAGACAAGAATTACTAATCTATTAACTTCCATTGAAAAGAAAATTCAAGTTTCCAGGAAGAAATACAAGAAGAGAATTGAAATCAAATGAAAAGAATAACAGTTTTGGCAGTAACAAGGACGCATTCAGTAAAAGGAAACTCAGCATTCATCTCAATGTAAAATTAATTGCTTCAGCTTACCTGAAAAAGAATGATAACTAGATGTATTGTTTAACCCTAATCGGTCATCTCTTCGAAGTGCCTGCAAATGAGTTATGCTCTAAGCTAATTAAGTTTCACCAAGTAAAGGTAACTTTAACCTTCCACTTTAGCATAGAAATGAATAGCTACATGCCAGATTGCCACAAAGAACCAATTACCTCTTTTTGAAATCTTCGGTTTTCATGAAGAATTCTATCAGATGGAATAGAATTCTCAAACTTGGGAAAAAAGGGTGGATGTCGATGTTTCTCAATATTCATTCGCTCAGGATCCAAAGGAAAATCTTTGGGAACTGCTCGGTTCAGTTGCCGTTGGCTCATCTCCTCCTCTGCAGGAAACCAACTTCCACAGGATTGAGCATGCCGGATTGGAACTTGCATTTTAGGTCCTACAGGTGGAAATGCAAGTTCTGGTGTGTGATCTCTGGTATCTTGCCCATGCTGCAGTATCAGAAGCCTCCTCCTTGTATCAGGATCTAATTCTGATTCTGGAACCTCACCTTCTTCTCTTGCTGGGGAACTTTGCAAGCTTTGTTCAAGGGCCACAACAGGAGCCATTGGTGTAATCACTTGAGCTGCCTCAGGAAACTCAACTATTGGCAATGGAACTGAACTAGAAGATGGTATGGTGAATTGTAGAGAAGGAGCAAGACTTGGATCTAGGTTAATGGCTGCTGAAGAGACAGTTGATGCAGCTGAAATTGCCTCCTGCATGAACCAAGCAAATGAAAAAGAAAAAGTTTATAAATTAAATTCACACATATATGAAAATAAAGAGAAAACAAACATAGTGTATATAAGCCTAGTTCCATGAATCAAAAGAGCCTAAGAATGTCAATTACCTTTAGTCTTCTTTCAACCTCAGCATCTGCCATGCCATCAAACAGAGGTTGATCTTTGTTTCCATTTGAAGCAGAACAGTCATCCTGAAAGGCATAGCAGATCCAAATGTGACTTATAAATATTGAGGAAGTTAAAGAAAAGGCAAAAAGCTGTCATGGCTAACCTCAGAGACCAAATAGTTGCCCACATCTGGAGGTGACGGAATATCTTTAGTATCATCTTCATATGAAATTTCAGGTATTCTTTGTAAAAGGACTTCATCATATTCTCTGTATCAATTTCCAAAGGTATTTCATATTTTCAAGAAAATTTTGGAAGGCATAAACAAATGTGACCAATTGAATTGCTCAATCTTTAGTTTAAGGAAGACACAGTTATGCAGTTGTATAAGTAATAAGGAATCTTAGTTTTATTACCTGAAAAACCCGCCTCTAACATTGCAAGCAACATTTCTTGCAACACATAGAATTGGAATAGTATTATTTGCCTACAATATAATGAGTTCAATAAGTACATATTGCTAAAAAGATGTTGAAAACTAATGCTAATATTGCACTTGTATGTTGTTGTAAAAAGCCCATAAAGAGGGGAGACAATTTCTCGTCATGCATACTTCAGCTTGAGGGGCATGGTAAGGGGAAAATGCAGGAACAACATGCACACGAGGTTGATCTTTCTGATCCCAAACTTTTACGCGATCATCAATAACCAATGCCATTTTTGGATGGCATATTCCATCTTGAAAGACATTGAATAATGATTTCCTATAACCTATTCATACAAAAAATAATTAGTAGGAAAAAGGAAAAAAACACCCCCAAAACCATTTCAGACACAACACAGATCCAATTGCAAGTTTTGCATGTAAATCAGCTTGATCAATATAACTAGCTTACCAGCCTTAACACAAACAATACGATCCAACAATTCTTTTGAATTTATCAGATTTGACTCGGGATCAAGAAGCCTCCACATTTCCAAAGCATAATCCCTTTCTGCCATTGTACAAACATAAACCTCAAACCGTTTTCGTCCTCTTGCAGTCAAGTAGCTTCGGAGATCCTCCCATGCAGGTCTCAATCTCACAAGAACACTAGTATCACGAATCTATGAGAAATATAAAATCAATCAATTCAATCTGTCCATCGACAAAAAACCATAGGAGAATATGAAAAAGCCTCTATATGATCAACTGCATACAATTCAAATAGTTCCTCATTTACAGGATGGAATAGGGCAGCACTGAACCATCAAACACAAGAAAAGAACAATTGAACATGCAAAATATCGTCACTGGAATCAATAAAGCCTATACCTGTGGATTGATGCGAGTCAGAATAATGTTTTTCTCTTGTAACCGAATGAGCGGTCGAGTAATAGGTTGATGACTATCAGAATAGGCTGGAACAATCTCTGACTGAACCTTTATCACCCTCCCATTTTCAACAACCTGATCATTCTCTACATACTGCTTTAATATGGTCTTATCATCTTGATAATGCTTAACCTCTGCCATCAGAGCTACAACGCGTTGTGGATCAACCTCGGTGTTTATCTTTCGTTGTAAAGACTCTATTCTGTCCTCAAAGGAGCGCATTGTATTTGCAACAATGAGAGTTTCATCCAGATCAAAGACAATTCCTAGACATCTTAGGTTCAGCATGACAAGACAAGAATCATAGAGTCCCCTTCCTACATTGAATCCCCAGAAACAGGGTCTGTCGCTATTCCTAGAATACATTGCAACCAAATGGAGCTCAGAATCTCTCATAGGCATTACTGCAGTCTGGAAGCACCAAATAACACCACCATTAATTCTCACAATAATTCCAATATGAAACAAAAATGAAGTGGCATAAACATCATAGAAGCTTTCCCCAAAAAATTGTAAGATATGATCCAAGTAAAATTCATCCACAAGGGACAAGCTTTGCTAATTATAACAGGCTTACATGGCAAATGCCTGTAAATCAACAAAGGTAAACAACTCAATAGATTCAGGAATAAATAAGGCTTCTAATAGTTCAAGGTTCTGATGATTTTAAAATAAAGTTAAGAGAAATTTGTTGCAGTTCACGAGTTCATCTCCATGCGTTCACAACAATTGTCAAGAAATTAATAATCAATAACATCATAATTCCCCAAGAAAACCAGTTCATATTTCTTTTTTCTGGATGCATATTCAGTTTAGACAGTTCACTGAAATTCTCAGTTCTCTAAGTTGATGCAGTGTTTCAGCAAAATTCGTCTAAATTTCAACTTGGGGTCCTCTAAAAACATCTGTCCAGTAAATTAATAAGTTCCTGAGCAATTTTAACATAATTTCCTGAACTTTTTCTTTGTTTCCCTCTTGGGTTTTAGTTTTAGCTCAGTTTTTCTTTTCTTAATACTGGGTTTTTGTTTAAGTTTTGATGGGCAAATTGGTGGGTGGGGGCTATACCTTGTTGTTTCTGATACATTCAGAGTGCAAAAGATGAAGCCGAGGCATATCTTCAGAAGCAGAGTAGCTGCTGTCCTTTGATGGTTCCATTTTGAAGCAAATCCCGTTACAAGTAATGGTATGAAGCACTGCCAATGGAGGACATCTCTCACTGCTTTGCGTCAAATATTCTATCCTGATTTCCTTCATTTCTTCTTCCTTAAGCTGCTGTTGTTGTTGTGGATAAATCTCCACATATCCCAACACCTCTTCCCTTTGATACACAATTGATTTGTGCATGCTCATCTTCAGTTTCAGATCGTCAATTTCTCGTCAAAATCTCGTCATCAACAATAACAAAAAAGAAACTTTTACGAGTTTTTTTTCGATCGATTCGGTTCTCTTTAGATTTTGACCAGATTTTTCTTTCTATTTTGCAGATTGCGAGTCCAGTAACAACAAACAAAAATCAATTTGAAGGATCAAAAGCAAAAATTAGGGTTTTGTCTTTATTTGGTCAGATTCATTCAGGTAGATCTGCGCTTTTTGGAGAGTTCGATCTCAAAAGTTCTTTTAGAAAAACTTAATCAAGGATCTCGCTTGCTTTTTTCTATGCATCGATTATTTTGTTGATTTTCGATTTTTTTTCCCCTAATTTTCTCGTCTAAGAGAAAATATTGCTAAAAGAAAACAACGAAAAAAAAAAAATCCTAGATCCAGAAATTTGTTGATTCTCGATTTCCTTTCCCTAATTTTCCCGTCTCAAAGAAAGAAAAACAGCGGGGAAAAAATCTAGATCCAGAAATTTGTTAATTTTCAATTTTCCCCCTAATTTTCCCGTCTCAGAGAAAAATATTACTAAAAGAAAAACAACAGGGAAAAGAATCGAAAGCCATAAATTTGTTAATTTTCAAATTTTCCCCTAATTTTCCCGTCTCAGAGAAAAAATATTACCAAAAGAAAAACAGGAAAAAAAATACCCTAGATCCAGAAATTTGTTGATTTTCGATTTTCCCCCTTAATTTTCCCGTCTTAGAGAAAAATATTACTAAAAGAAAAACATAAAAAAATAGATCCAGAAATCTGTTGATTTTCGATTTTTCCCCCTAATTTTCCCGTCTTAGACAAAAAAATTACTAAAAGAAAAACATGAAAAAAAAAAAACCTTCTAGATCCAGAAATCTGTTGATTTTCGAAATTTTTTTCCCTAATTTTCTCGTCCCAGAAAAAGAAAATATTACCAAAAGAAAATATCAATGATTTTGGTGATGAAGAAGCGAGATAACCCTAGATCCAGATAATCCTATATTTCTGCCCTTAATATTAAACAATTATAAATTTGTTGGCCAAAAAAGAAGAATAAACCAATTTTATATATTCGCGTAAAGAAGAGCCTTTCAGCATTGAGATGCTGGGGCTGATTTTCAATTTTCCCTTTTAACTTTTTTTAAAATCCTATGTACTAATATGACGAGCTGCTGGGAGGAAAAGGACTAATTTAGTAATTGAGGGACGTAACTGAATATGAGGATAAACTTTGGGAGTTTAATGATGTTTTTGAAATTTTTGGATTAGGTTAACGTCCCGGATGATTAACGTGGTGTGTTGCTATTGGACAGTCGCTTATACGGTGGTTGTTGTAGTATGTTCTAGTGATGTGTGCCCGTGACTGCTCGTGTTGCTTTAGATTTTCGTGATTTTTAACGATTTTTATTAACGAGTTGCTAAATAATATTAATATTATTTTATTTGAGTTATGTTTTGAAAAATTTTGAAATATCAAATTTTTTACTTTCAAAAAATAAAATAAAATAATTTTTTTTAAAATTAAAATTTTTGGATTCAAATCTCATTACGTGTATATATTTTTATAGGTTTTATATAAAATATAATAAAAAAACACTATCTAAATAATTTTTTTTCTTTTGTAAAAATAATGTGGTTTTTACAATTTCACGATTGAATTGAGACTCGATTGATGAAAAGTAGCAACTTATTTATTGGCACATTGAGAGAGGCTTTTCACCCACATATCAGAAGACACTTTGCCAACCATCAATGGAGCTTCTCATCGTACCCAAAAAGGCCCATTATTTGCACATTAAGGAGCATCTCGCCTCTTCTCATGAAGCCACCTTGCTCGCACCCTAAAAGGGAAAGAGCTAGCTGAAACACTTCCTATAAGTTTTTAAGTATTTTTTAATATTAAATGAATTGGATAAAAGTCTATTTTATAGATAAATGAACTGCAAGAAAGATCAAGCACGAAGCATGTCAATTAGTACATTTGGACAATAAATTCATCCTACGAATATGGAATGTAAGTCATTTGAAAAGGTATTATTTGCAAGCTACCCGTCGTCCGAGTATGTAAACCTAAGTATGTTCTTAGAAATAGGACAAAGTATTTATTAAAAAATCATACTAGGTTGTCTAAGAAGTATATTGTCACAATGAGAATATCTCTTCATAAGCCATGGCATCTCAAGGGCTTTAGTGTCGTTTATAGCAAAACCTCTTAAGGCTCTAATGCCTTATTGGGCTAGACCTTTTAATGACCGACTACTAACGAAACAGATCTCTAAAAACAATGTCCTTTTGAGGGCCCCGATGTCATTTCCATCAAAGCCTTTTAAGACTTTAATGTCTCACCGTGATAGGCCTCTTAAGGCCTCAATTCCTCTTAAAGCATCATCAAGCTAGGTTTCGTTTTAGGCATATGCCTTCCAAAAGCCCTAATACCATATTTGACTAAGCCTCTTAAGGCTCATATACTCCATCAAGCGAAGCTTTAAAAAGTCCTAACTAAAAAACAACTGTCTAACCCCACTAGGCATAGCCTCCTAAGGCTTTAATATATAACATTACAACATGTCAAGTAAGATAGGAATATTTCTAAACAAGTCATAACACTAGAATGCAAATTTCTATTTTAAAATACAAATTTAGTAATATGATAAAAAATAAAAAAAACATTCTTATCCATTAAAAAGTTTTTCTAAATTTGTACTACTGGTTTCTAAAGAGAGGATTGTCATGATTTTCAGCTATTTCCTCCTGAAAAATTTAAATACAATTAAAAATATAAAAAATCATGAAGAAAAATCTGATTTGTTATTTTTAATTAGATTTTAAATAACGTATTCATAATTAATTATAGTGATAACAACAATTGTTGAAATTTTATTTTCTTTTCAAAACCAACCCACAAAATATTTTTTTTACTTGCACCAAACAAATAATAGATAGATTAAAAAAAATTAAAATAAAAATATCATAATATCATATTACCCCATCGTCAGTTAATATAATATTCGATTATTTCTTAGAACCACGACTTTAATTATCATTCTTTTTAATAATTCAAACTTATTAATGTTAAAAATCTCCATTTTTTATCGACAAATTTTCTTAGATGTTATTGATTGAATATGTCTAATAACTTAATGTTATTTATAACGCTACATTTAAATTTTAATTGATATATAACTCTATTTTACATAAATAAACACTTTTTTAAAAAAAAAAATTGTCATGTGAAAATTTTTAACTAATAATTATAATTATCACAGAATTTTCTATATTTTATTTTTAGAGTTCTAACCAAGTAATAACTAATTAATAATTCTAAATTAAATTATAATTATTTTTAAAATTAATTTAGTAATATGATGGAAAATAAATGATAAGCTATACTCAAGGTCACTAAACTATTAGTAAGTTTAAGTTTTGGTCACTCAATTTAAAAAAGTTATAAAATAGTCATTAAACTATTCAAAAGTTTTTATTTAAATAATTGGGCTGTTAAATTTGTTACTATATGACTTTATTTGTTCGTGTGAAAACTCTATTTCCCCTTTTCATTTACACTTCAATTCTTTTTATGAAACAATATTAAACGTTATGAATTTATGAATCAAAATCTAAATAAATTTATTTTTCAATCTCTAACACTGACCATTAGATCAATTTGGACCCAATATTTGTTTTTCTACTCGTCAATAGATACTGTTCAACCGTATTGATTGTTGAATTATCGCTAGGAACTCGCCGGATGCTTAACAGTCTAGTGATTTAAATAAAAAAATTAAATAGTTTATTTAATGAAAATTTTCAAAATTTTAATCACTATTTTATAATTATTTACTCAAATTGCGAGTAGTTTAAACTTAAAAGACTTGATTATTTATGCTTTCTGCCCTAAAATCTCTCTCTCTCTCTCTCTCTCTCTCTCTCTCTCAGTTCACCAACCAAGAAAGGTCTCTTAATTTCAAACTCTTGTACTCGCCAGATTTGTTGGGTTATCAATTATTTGCCAAAAGTACCATTTTCTTCATTTTCAATGTCAAAGCCTAAATAGCGCCGCCGTCCAACCATGATCGTTAGAACCTACGGTCGCCGCACCCGTCGTTTAACCAGGACTTTCTCCGACTCCCTAACCGACTACGTTTCCGACTCCCCTCCACTCTCTCAAGAAACGGTGCCGTTGGAGGACGTGTATAGTTTCCCTTTCGCCACTCAAGAGTCATCTTCCTTTTGGCCATCATCACAAGAATTCAACGACGACGTTTACAAGGACCGTGTAACGACAGGGTTGGAAGCATCCCACGGTGGTTTCGGTTTCGACGATTTGGGAAACGACGTCGTAGGGAGATCTAAGAAGCAGAAACAAAGCCAGGGTAAGAAAGAGGTTAGGGATTCTTCAATTCCTTGGATTTCGGTCACTTCGTCTTTGATGGAAGCACAAGAGTACGGGGAAATGATGGAACATGTTGATGAGGTTAATTTCGCTCTCGATGGGTTAAAGAAAGGTCAACCAGTGAGGATCAGAAGAACGAGTCTTTTGTCTTTGCTTTCAGTTTGTAGTACGGCTCAACAAAGGCGACTTTTGAGAACTCATGGGTATGTCTTGAGTTATTGTCTGAGGGGTGTGTTTTTTTTTTTTGGGGGGGGGGGCAAATTTAGTGATTTGGGCATCTGGGTAGTGTTAATTTTGCGGGGATTATTGAAATTCGGATGTAGATTCTAGTATGATTCAAATGGACTAGTGATTTTGGGCATCTGGGAAGTGTTAATTTTGCGATCGATTTTTGAAATTTGAATGTAGATTCTAACATGACTGTTATTTTTATTGATTCAAATGGACTATTGATTTGGGCAGCTGGGAAGTGTTAATTTTGCGATGGATTTTTGGAATTTCAATCTAGATTCTAGCGTGAAACTGCTTTATTGATTCAAATGGATTAATTCAAATGGATTAAGGGGTGTTTTTGAGTCGTGGTTTTAGCCTTTTAGGGTTATAGATTAAAAATGTTGGGATGAGTTTGAAATTTAAATTCCTTTTGGTGGATCTCTATATTCTCTGAAGTAGTGTTTGGTTGGATTTCAGAGTATGAATTTAGTTCAAAATTAGTCTAAGTTGTGTGATAAAACATGTATATATATTAATCTGTTCAGCTTATTTGGCTTTCTGAATTTATACTTTTAAATTCTTACAGTAGATTTCATTCCCTATCTAAAAGAATGATATAGATAAAAAGATTGAGTGGGTTCTCTGAGTAAATATATATATTTAACCAAGGATATGCATGATGGTTCTATTGTCTTCTGGAGGGTAGAATTACTGTGATTTACTTTGCATTCCTTACTCTGGCATTGCAAATATGTTCATTTCAGGATGGCAGAGACAATAATTGATGCTCTTTTGGGTCTCAACTTTGATGACACCCCAAGCAATCTTGCTGCTGTTGCTCTTTTCTATGTCTTGACAATTGATGTAAGTTTTTCAGCACTTGAAGTTGCAAGAATATATTAGATATCATTTATGCATCATAAGTTGTAGCTTATATACTTTTTCACTTGTTTGCATCCATTTTTTAAGATCACCTCTTGGATTTAGTTAAATCAAATGTTTGGAATATGTTAATAATAGTATTAATTAAGATTTGTATGAATCTATTATGTCAGGATCAAGATGAGCGTCTCCTAGAATCACCTAGTTGCATTCGCTTTCTAATTAAATTGTTGAAGCCAGTCGTCCCCACTGCTAAAGAAAACAAAACAGGGAAAGTAGGTTTTAAGCTTTTGGCACTATGCAAGGATGCTGGCATCTCACGAAATACAAATAAATCGTCGGATTCAAGCTCTGCTGAGATTATTTCCAAAGTTGAGGAAATTCTTGTTAGTTACAAGGAAATGAAGTCAAGATGTGGGGATGATAGTGATTTAAGAAGGCCAGAATTAAACCCAAAATGGATAGCTTTGTTGATTTTGGAGAAAGCTTGTTTGTCAAAAATTTCTCTTGAAGGTATTGTATAGAATATCCGGGATTTTTAAGCATTTATTTATAGATTGTCTTATTGGAACTGTAATGGTAGCTTAAACGGTTAAACCAAACATGCTCACTTATATGTACTTATAAATACATACTCATCTGACTGGTTACTTTTTTCACTCTTTGCTGATTGCTTTCTTTTCTTGCTTTTTGCACTGTTTTGTTCATTCAGATGCAACTGGCATGGTAAGGAAAACTGGGTGCAATTTGAAGGAAAAACTGAGAGAGTATGGAGGACTTGATGTTGTCTTTGAAGTGGCTTTGGAATGCCATTCTGTTTTGGAGGTGTGATCTTGTATGTTATATCTCATTTCTGTTCTATTGCATTTCAACTGAAGGAGATTGAGTAATACTGCTTTAAATATTGAGAGAGTCATCTGTTCTCTCTCTTACATTAATCCATTCACTAGGAATTAGCAAATTTTTATGCATATATATATGTTTGACATCATTCATTGTTGATGGTGTATGATATAACGTGATAACTTCTCTGCAGGGTTGGCTGGAGCAGAGTTCATCTTCTCCTCTTATAGAAGATAAAAAAGATGTGCAGAGCTTGGTGCTGCTTTTAAAATGTTTGAAAATCATGGAAAATGCTGCATTCCTCAGTAGCGACAATCAGGTACTCAAGTCTTGATTTTGAGTTGTTTTGTATTTTATTTTCTTTTTCAACTTGGTTTGTATAGCTTAAAACTGCCATTTATATAAGCTCTTAGAATCTAAATGCCTCACCCCCCCCCCCTTTGATTGCAGAGTCATTTGATAGAAATGAAAGGGCAATTGAACTCTCATGGATCTAGAATATCTTTTACAAAGCTTGTTGTAAGTCTAATCAAGATTCTCTCAGGTAACTGGTGGTGCAATTACTACTTTGAAACATCTCTTTTCTTTTTGCATCCTCTTTTATCTGTTGAAAGATTTTTGCATTGTGATTTACCTATGTCATTGTTTCCAGGGCTTTATCTTAAGAGTTCTTCTGCATCGTCCAGTACTGGTAGGGACTGTAGTAATTCTAAGGAAATGGCTAATGCTGATATTTTTGCTCCAACTGCAGAATATAAAGGTATTAGGCAGTCTGATTAATATTGATAAATATACCTTTCTAGTGGCTGCTACTGGACTTAATCGATTCTTTTTAACTTTGCAGTGGATAGACGTGATGTTGTCTCCACCAGTTCGTCCGAAAAGTCCTCTAGCTTGGATTGGTCCTTCTCTGGAAAGAGCTTCAATACATCCCAGAATGATCCAGGGCCCTCAACTCGGTGGTTGGGTCATTCTGTGTCTAGTTCCCAAACTGCTACTGCATCTTCGAATGACGGTTGTTTACCAAAGATGAGAGTCCATTCTTCTAGTGGGAAATTAGGAAGTTCATTTGATAGAATACCTGGAACAAGCAATAGATCAGGGACTCTTTGTGAGAGATCTGATGGTACTAAAAATGGCAACCAGCAACTTTTAGAGGATAGTCAAGATCCTTTTGCATTTGATGATGAAGATTTTGTGCCTTCGAAGTGGGATGTACTATATGGGGAAAAAAAGAAATCCAGAACCAAAAAACATGGGAAACTCGGGCTAAGAAAGAGAGAAATCCAAGATGAGCATCATTTCCAATTTAAAATGAGCCAACAAGAATCAAGTAATGGGGAAATTTGCCAGAGAGAAAATGACGAATATCATCATTCTAATGTAACTTCTTGTTCTCAAAGTACTGAAGAAGAATATTCCAGTCTTCTGTCAGACTGCCTTCTTGCTGCTGTCAAGGTATTCTTGAATATGTAGTTTACATTTCATCCTACCATTGCAGTGCTTGTTTTTAGCTTTAATGGGTAATCATCCAAATGTATTTGTTGGATTGAATTGGCCTGTGTACTTCGATATACAAAATTAAGGTAAAAGTACCATGGAGGCCTCTATACCAGTAGTTAGATTGCATTTTGCCCCTTCTACACAAAATCTGGGCAAACTAGTCTCTATACATTAGATTAAAGAGCAAATTGGTCCTATCTGTTAAAAATTTCATCCATTAGTACTGGTAAAAACTGTCGTGGTTGACAGAATGTCTGACATGTGACGTGCCACGTGTATCTCATGCTGATGTACAGGGACCAATTTTAACAACAAAAAATGGATGAAACTTTTAACAGAAGAATCAGTTTGCTCTTTGATCTAATGTATAGGGACTAATGTACCCATTTTTTGAGTAGAGGCGGTAAAATGCAATCTAACTCCTAATATAAAGGCCTCCCTATATGTTTTCTGTTACACTAGTGTATGTGTGTGTTTTCTAATATCAAATAGTGGGGCTGTTATCTTGGCAGGTTTTGATGAACTTAACAAATGACAACCCTCTTGGCTGTGGACAAATTGCTTCTTCTGGGGCCCTAGAGACCTTGTCTTCATTGATTGCAAGCCACTTCCCTTCTTTCTGCTCATATTTACCTCGCATCAATGAAATGGAAGAAACTTCAAATGGCATACCTCTTACTGATTCAGAGTTGGATTTCCTCGTAGCAATACTTGGTCTGCTTGTAAACCTAGTGGAGAAAGATGAATACAACAGGTTAGTTTACCTCTTTCATGTTCAGTGCAGTGTTTACAAAGCACTGGGACATAACAATTAAGTGCCATGTTTCTATGCAGATCACAGCTTGCAGCAGCTTCTGTTTGTTTACCAAATTCGAAAGGGTCAACAGAGGAGAGTCGCATGGCTGTGATTCCATTGCTATGTGCCATCTTTCTTGCAAACCTTGGAGAAGATGATGCAGCTGGCGAAGTTCTGTCTTGGGTGAGGACTTCTCTATAAGATAATCTGCCCCCCATCTCTCTTTCCTAGTGGTGTAATTGAGCCAAGCTGAGCCAGAATACTGTTAAGCTTGAGCTCGAGCTTGGCTCAAACTTGATCGAACATCTATTTTTAAGCTTGAGCTCGGCTTTAGATATAATTGAGTACTTGAGCTAGATTAAGTTCATTTACCAATTGTTGTATTGAAGCTCGAGCTTGGCTCGATAATTAAGCTTAGGGTTAATAATACAATCACATAATTTAATAATATAAAAATATGAAAAAGTTCGCGAGCTGTTCAAGTCAAGCATTACTAAGCTTAAATTTGGCTTGGTCAATAACTTGAGTTGCTCGAGCTCGGTTTGATAATTACTGAATTGAGTTCGAACTTTTTCCAAGTTGGACTCGAATAGAGCTTGCGAGTACTGGTGTCTCATTTACATCCCTACTCTTTCCTCACTACTCCTCACAACACGGAGCATTATGTTTTTCGTGGTAGTGGACTTTAATATTTTATCATGTTTGACATGCCTTAAATCTTCATTGTATTGTATCATACAGAATAATGAAGCAGCCTTGCTACAAGAAGAGAAAGAAGCTGAGAAGATGATTTTAGAAGCCTATGCAGCTTTACTACTTGCTTTTCTTTCTACCGAAAGGTTGGTGTATTCCTTTTTATCTTCCCTGGTGCTCCTTTCAGTGTTTTATTACTGAACTGTTTTTTTTTCTACTTTGTATTGGCAGTAAGCGCACACGAAATGCTATTGCTGATTGTCTCCCAAATCGTAGTCTATCAATTTTGGTTCCAGTGTTGGAGAGATTTGTGGTATGTCTTTAATTTTAAAATACCATGAAAATAATGAAATTAGCAGCTACATTATCTGTATGTTGGCATCATATGAGAGTTGATTATAACTTATTCATCACATAGTTAAGGCCAGGAATTTTGAGCTTTTCTTTTTCTCGGCATAAGTAGCGAGATATAGCCCTCCAAGGATCCTTCAAAAAAATGAACATACCCGTGTTCAATATTCACATCTGAGTCCAACTAACATAGATTTTGGCTATATGGTTTTGTTAGTTGGTCATGATCATTTTTGCATGAATGTACTTGAGAGGTCCCTCTATTATAGGGACCTGATCAGTAGTGTCTCTACTATTAAATAGATCAATTTAGTCCGTGTGCTATTAAAAAGAATCAAATAAGGCTAAATTGGAATATAGTTAACATTTACTATTTAAAAAATATCTTTTATTGTTTAATGGAGTTAATATTTTTAAAGTTTTTATGGTTCTGTAAATGAATCTTTTGTTTGGAATTGAATTGCAATTGAAAAAATAATAATTTTCAAGACATTTTTTATACTATAAATGGAAACTTTGTTACAATTTGGACTTATTTGATTCTTTTTAATAGTATAGGGACTAAATTGATCCATTTAATAATAGAGTGATTAATTTGATCCAATCCCTGTCATTTTTGTTACATGGTTTGATAATGCCTTTCCACTAACCTGAAACTATTTACTGGATAACTTTCGGAACATCTTGATGCAATCTCGTAATCTATTAACACCCTTCCATTTCTCGTTATGCAGGCGTTTCATTTTACGTTAAACATGATTTCTCCGGAGACTCATAAAGCTGTGAACGAAGTGATCGAGTCGTGTAGGATACCATGAGAGATCTAATGAAAACTTCTGTACAGCCAACGTTCTCCATTTTAGATTAGCGGCACCACCTGCAGATGAGGACGGGACTTGCCGGAAAACTGTATCGAGCTAAGCTCTCTGTTATAGTGCATTGACCCTTTTGTTTTTGCTTTTACCCCACCCACCATTCTTCTTTTTTTCTGTATTTCTCTTTTCTGATAATATTATTATTATTCTTTTTGTAACCCTATTTCATCTTCTTTAAGCAGGCCTATACACGTATATGAAAGTGAAAGCATCTTCAACTAGTTTTTCTTTGCCTTGTGTATGTAACGTATATATTGCTAAACTGTGTGCTTCTAGATTTTGTTGATATTTAGATCTTTTTATGAGGCAGATGATTTCTTTTGACTCGTATTGGCTTGGACAATGGAAGTTTTACCTTGAATTATTTCGGTTTGATCTAAGGACTTTATTTAAATTTAATTATAAAAGGTTAAATCTCTACTTGGGGTATGAAGTTGATAGGGATTTGAACTTTTTTGTACGATAATTGTACTTATAGTTGTTTTCACATTGGAGTTTGAATTTTTTTTTTTTTGTTTAAATTAGTCCCTGAACTTGACATTGTTTTCATATTGGAGCTTAAACTTGATAATTATTTTTACATCGGGGCATGTAAGGTTTTTATGGAAATATCACAAATTAATTTGGACAAATCAAGTCTCAATATAAAAATAATTGTCAAGTTCAGGGTTTAACCTGACTAATTTACCTATATAAATAATGAAACGGCCATTCGGTCAGGATATTTGTAGTTTACACAATGTTACTTTTTCATCAATCCGGTTTTAATTCAATTGAGAAATTATTGAAATTTCATTCTTTTTATAAAATAGTAAATATTATTATGATTTTTAGAATATTTGTTATTTTATAATTTTATAAAATCTACAAAAAAATATACTTAATGAAATTTAAACTTAAAACATGGTATTACTTTTATCACTTTATTTATTATTTACAACAAATTCTTTTGTAAACATATTTAAGTTTTTTTCACTCATATTGTGGGTGTGTTATGATCTATTATATATTTATATTATTATTTTAAGTCACTTATGGTGTTAGAAGTTAATTGGGCACTAATTGAAAAATTACCAAATGACTAAACTTTTAAAACAAATGTCATGTACTAAAATGAGTTAAAAAGGCAAAAAAATCTCTTTTCTCTCTCTTAATTTCAAAATTGAGTAAATTGGTTTTTCTATAAAAAAAATTGAGCAATTTAATACCTGTCAATTTCGAAAATGAGCAACTAATAACAGTTAATCACAAAGTTAATATTTTCATCAATTGTACATGATTTTGATTGCTATAATGACAAATTTAGCATTTAAAGTTTATACATTTTGTCATTTTTGTCCTGGTTCAATTAGTTTATCCTACAATACGTGTAAATGTTGAGACTAAATTTGTTGAACTTTTTAGAATTAAGGCCAAAATGACAAAATATGTAAACATCGAAGGCTAAATTTGTTTTTTTACCATTCAAAATTATGTACAATTGACAAAAGACATTAACGCTAGTTGCTCACTTTTGAAATTAACAATGATTAAATTATTGTAATTTTTTGGAGATGGACCAATTTGCTCGATTTTGGAATTGAAAAGGATTGGAGAGGTCTTGTTTATTGGGGTTAAATCACTATTTAACAACTCCTACATTGGAGCTTGAACATTTCTTTTTTGTTCAAGTTAATCCTTGAACTTGATAATTATTCCCACATTACAAACTGAACTAGGCAATTGTTCCCACATTGGGGCTTGAACTTTTTTTTTGTCCAAGTTAA
This sequence comes from Gossypium bickii, assembly GCA_025503065.1. Classification (NCBI taxonomy): domain Eukaryota; kingdom Viridiplantae; phylum Streptophyta; class Magnoliopsida; order Malvales; family Malvaceae; genus Gossypium; species Gossypium bickii. Next base: position 837,372 of record CP106714.1, on the reverse strand, counting down.
TCTTTGAACTAGACAATTCTTCCCATATTAAAGCTTGAATTTGACAATTGTTCCTAACTACATCGACAATGAACTTCAATTAAAAACAATGTCAGAGGTCCCTAAGAGACCCTTCAATATTAATGATGCACAAAACCAATCCTCCAACACTAAATCAATAGATGCTAAGGTTGGCCCGACCTCCTTCGGAACTTCCTGAAAATGAAATGTCACAAAAACAAAACAAAACGAAACAACTAAGAAAAACACTAAAAAGCTACTAGTACTACCATCGTTATTGCTTTTAAAGAAAATAGAGTAGACTATTATCACCACCGCCACTTTCAAAGAAAGCAGAACTATTTTTTATTTACACGTAATTCCGCTCGATAGCCCGAAATGAAAGGGGGTTAGCAACGGCCTTGCCCCCCTCCCAAATGGGAAATTGCTTCTTTAGATTCCAAAAAATTATAAAATTTCAAGTTAATATACGGTAAAATTATAATTTGACCCTCCGAAATGTTAAAATTTCAATTTAATCTTTTTGAAAACCACAAAGATATAAGCAATACAATGATGAAATTACATTTTAACTCTCGTAAAAATATATAACTTACCCTTAAAAAAATTTATCATTTCACTCGTATTGAAAGCATCTAATGAAATTCATCCAAAAAAAAAAAAACCACCACTAAAACCATTAAAATGCCAAAAATAGAGAAGAACCAAAAGAAACTTTCAAAGAAGAATGAAGAGAAAAATAATAAAGAAAATCTATGACTTTTTTTAAACGAAAATGCCTTGGCTTACGCAAAAATGATGTATCCCTTATAATGGTAATAACAATGACTAGTTCCCTTTCACCCAATTGAGTTATACAATCAACTAAATCACATTACATATGTGAAAACGAGTGAAATTGCTTTTTGTAACAGAAATAGTGACTAAAACATTAATTTTTAATTATGCTAGCGTGACAACTTGACGGCAATATATGTATACTTCATACTGAGATGACCCTATTTGTCTTATATGTCACGTTAACAAATAATTTAATGATTACAAAAATAAAAAAAACGTTAACAAATAATTGTTATGCGAGCTGTAATTTTTTAAAATTTAATAATTTAGTCAGTATTTTCATTAAAAAAAGGGTCAAACTCAACTCTTATTAAAAGGTTAAAGGCCAAATTTTACTTAAAAATAATAATAATATAAATTTTTATTAAATACAAATAACCAAATAAAATTGGGAAATTCCATTTGATATACGAAATCTTCAAATTTATACAATAAGAAAAGTACTAAGTAGTTACCAATTAGCTAACTCCTTCTAACCTATACAATAAGAAAAGTCCTAACTTCTCAAATTTTTATTTGTCTAATTATTGTTTTAGTCCTTTATTATGGTCTAATTATTGTTTTAGTCCTTTATTATGTTGAAACTTGAGATTCAATCTCTCTATATTAATAATTTAATCCCTTTACTTCTGTAATGTTGTTAATAGGTCTAGATCGATAATAGCATTAGTCGTTGCTCTTAAAGTGATCAGTTTGCCTTTTTTGGTAAGAAAAACAACCTTTTTAAGTATTCTATTGGCAAATAAATTTAGGTTTACATGCAAAATGTACCTCAAACTTATGGCAGTACTTGAAGTTATTTTTTATTATTGTGTTGGAACTTGAGATTCAATCCCTCTGTGTTAATAATTTGATCCCTCTACTTTTATAATGTTGTTAGTGGATCCAAATTGATAACAATATTAGTCGTTGTTAGAGTGATTATGATAGATTTTTTTTATAAGAAAAATAACCTTTTTAAGTATTCTATTGTCAAATAAATTTAGGCTTAAATGCAAAAATAGTAACTAAAGGTTTTTTTTGTCAAAATAGTACCTAAAACATCAATTTCGTCGCATTTTACCTCAAAAAATGATACCAGTTAATAAGATTATGGCATGCGACATGTTCTTATTAGACATCATACACTTTTTGGGTAAAACGAGACGAAATTGATAGTTTAGGTATCACTTGACAAAACAAAAAGATACGTAAGTGGAAAAGCTTGTGTAGTTTGGGAGGCAAATTTGTAGTTAAGCCATAAATTAATTATTGGTTGAACATGATTAATTGGATTTTCATACGGCCCTTATTGTATCATTGAATAATAAAATTAAAAAAGAAAAGAAATTTCACTCCATGGTGTTTTACTAATAACATTACAAAAATAGAGGATCAAATTCAAGGGCAGAGCTAGAAATTTTTTTGAGGGCCAGAATTAAGTTATAATTTTGATAAGAGTTAAAATGCAATTTCACCATTGTATTAGCTAATACCTTTTTAATTTTTTAAAGGATTGAATGAAAATATTATAATTTTAGGGGGCCAAAGTGCAATTTCACCATACTAATTTATGATTTTATATATTTTAAATGGTAAAAATATATTTTTTTCAACTTTTTGGGGCCAAGCCCCTGCCTCCCCGCCCTCGCCACCCTTGACCAAATTCTACCAAATCAAAGGAAAATAATAAATAAAACTTTACTTCCAATATAGTATAAGGACTAAAAATGTAATTAGACCAAAACATTGAAGCAAAATTCGTTTATAAAAAGCCATGCAACGTTGATCAATCACCATAGTGCTCAAGTCCAAAACAATGGCTACCATTTCCCCATCCATTACCTCTTCGTTCCTTCCAAAAAAATCCAAATTTTCTATAATTAAAAACCCTAAATCCAAAAACCTTAAATCAATTCCCTGCAAAGCCATTAATGGTGAACAAGAACACCCTAATCACAAGTTTGATCGAAGGGACGTTCTCATTGGCCTTGGAGGCCTTTATTATGGAGCAGCTAGCCTTAACGATGCAATGGCGGCCCCGATATCTGCCCCAGAGATGGAAAAATGTGGTCGTGCCGATGTACCCCAAGGTGTCCAGACGCCCGATTGTTGCCCACCGGTGTCAAAAAAGATCTTAGATTTTAAACCGCCATTTTCAAATTCACCAATACGAGTCCGGCCGGCGGCGCATTTAGTCGATGATGAATATATAAGGAAATATTCTAAGGCGATTGAGCTTATGAAAGCTCTTCCACATGATGATCCACGTAGTTTCATGCAACAAGCTAATGTTCATTGTGCTTATTGTGAAGGTGCTTATGATCAAGTAGGGTTTCCAAAGCTTGAACTTCAAGTTCATAATTCATGGCTTTTTTTCCCTTTTCATCGATATTATTTATATTTTTTCGAGAGGATTTTAGGCCATTTGATTGATGACCCGACTTTCGCTTTGCCGTTCTGGAACTGGGATTCTCCTGCCGGTATGCGGATGCCTGATATGTTTACGGATACTAACTCATCTCTTTATGATAAGTTTCGTAACTCGAGGCATTATCCGCCAACAATGGTGGATTTGGATTATAACGGTGAGGACGAACACGAAACGAAAATGAACAAAGATCAAGTGAAAAGTAACCTAAGGATTATGTATAGGCAAATGGTTTCAAATGCTAAAACCCCTAGACTTTTCCTCGGTGGACCATTTCGAGCTGGTGATGAACCATATCAAGGTTCGGGTTCTATCGAAAATGTTCCGCATGGACCTGTTCATGTATGGTGCGGCGACGATAAACAACCCAACGGTGAAGATATGGGAACTTTTTATTCAGCTGCGAGAGACCCCATTTTTTACGCTCATCATTCGAACGTTGATCGAATGTGGAGTGTTTGGAAAACCATAGAAAATATCAATAGAAAAGATTTCAATGATCCGGATTGGCTTAATGCATCGTTTCTTTTCTACGATGAAAACGCGAATCTGGTTCGTGTTAAAGTTCGTGATTGTCTTGACCATCGAAACTTAGGTTATGCCTATCAATTTGTTGATCTTCCGTGGTTGAAAGAGAAGCCAACACCACGAAAGCTAACAAAGAAGAACAAAGCCCCGCCGCCGCCTGTTTCGAGCACGGAATTCGTTTTGGATAAACCCGTGAGGGTGAACGTCGAAAGGCCGAGGAAATCGAGGAGCAAAACTGAAAAGGAAGAGAAAGAGGAAATATTGGTGATTGGCATTGAGTTGAAGGGAGATTTGTTTGTCAAATTCGACGTTTACGTGAACGACGAGGATGATGCAGGTTCGAACATTGGGCCTGACAATACCGAGTTCGCAGGAAGTTATGTTAATGTCCCAAATAAACATAAACAGGGGAAGACATTGAAGACGTGTTTGAGATTAGGATTAACAGATTTGTTGGAAGATTTAGGAGCAGATGATGATGATGGTATTGTGGTGACTTTGGTGCCTAAATATGGAAAGGGTAACATCAAGATTAGTGGCATTAAGATTGAGTTTGATAATTAAATTAATTAATAATTATGGGGTTCAATTATTCTTGGTTGGTTTGGGAAAATCTTTGAAATTTTCCTTGACTTTTCTTTCATTTGTATAATGTATTTGAATTATATAAATTATTTTTTATATAATTAAAAATGAAATACTATTCTTTACAATAATTTTATATAATTATATAAATTTTATTTATTTAAAATTATTAAAAATAATAATTATTATCCACCTAGGTCTTAGACTTTGTAATTAATATATATAATCTAATTCAAATGTGCAATATTTTCCATTAAATATAAATACAATCTATTTATGAATTGAGAACATCGATATTATCTAATCAAGAGGCGAAATTAGTAATTTTATTTAAGGATGGAGTTAAAATTATAAAAATTTAAGAGATAGAGCTAAAATTTTTATGTTTAAATTAAATTATTTTAAGAAGGGTAAATTACTTTCATTTGATCGAAGGCTAAAAACTAAAAATGTTTGGATTAAATGTTTTGAATTTTGGGAGGGGTTAAATAGTAATTTTTCCCATTTAGGCAGCCCTGATCTGATTGGTCAAAAAAAGCAAGCTACGATAGAATTTTGTAAGCTTTAAATACTCGTGTTGTTGTATTTATATTATTTTTAGGTCAATTTTTGTTATTAGTCCCTATACTATTTGTGAATTATAAATTTAGTTCTTGTACTTTGATTTGGTAAATTTTAGTCTCTATACCTTTTGAAATTTAAAATTTCAATCTTGACTAGTTAAGTCCATTAGGTTAAATTATGCTATTAGCCTCGTAAGTTGTGGATTTAGCCCTTGCTCTTCGATTTGATTATTTTTAGTCCATATCCTATGTTTTTCAAATTTTCAAATTTTAATTTTGACTCAAATGATAGAAGTTAAATCCAGTAATTAAAACAATTGTTGCACACACGTTAGTGAAATAAATAGTAATGTTACCGTAAGATATTTATTTAAATCACAAGATCAAACCAAAACAATATATATAAGATCTAGAAAACAGAAAGTGGAAATAAAAAGTGGATCGAAATTTTATACTCGTAGGTAGGCAGAAAAACCAACTGGTAGTTGAGGCCTGTTTTCATAGTTTCTTTAAGACAGATTCGGCCCCTCCTTTGGTGCCGGAGAAACTTTGGTCGACTGTCTCCCATGATACAACAACGAGATGAGCACGATGAAGATGAATTTTTAATTAAAAATAAAAAGGTTTAGTTAAAATTACGAACTGCTTGAATTTGACTTGTTGGACAACTCGAGCTACTTGAATTAGGACTTGACTTGACAATATTTGAAACAATTTTTAATTTATTAAGCAATGGTGAATATATTATTTTTAAATACATTCACAAAAATAAAAATATATAATAAATAAAATTTTAACCAAAACCCAAATTCAAATAAAACTCAATTCAATTTAATTGACTTAATCGACTAAATTGACGATGTTAAGTCCATTCAGTTAGGTCAAATATGATCAAAATAGATCAATTGATGGTAAAAATACCATGAAAGCCTTGTATTAAGAGTTGGATTATATTTTGTTTCCTTTACTCAAAAAATTGGCAAATTAGTCAATGTACGTTAGATCAAATAGCAAACTAATCTTTTGCGTTAGATAATTCATCCATTTCTAATGCTAAAAATTAGTCTTTATACATTAACATGAGGTACACATAGTAAGCCATGTGTAATTGTCTGGTTATTCTGTCAGTCACGCCAATTTTTAACTGTAGAAATTGATGAAATTTTTTAATAGAAATGATCAGTTTGCTTTTTAATCTACCCTACAGGGACTAATTTACCATTTCTTAAGTAAAAAGTGGAAAATGAATATGACTTCTCGTACATAAGTCTCCATGGTACTTTTACCATCAATTAAATTATGAAATTAATTGATTAATCTTTGGGCTAGAAAAGAAAAAAAAAACCCAAACAGAGATGTTTATGGATTGAGCCAGCCTAAGTTTGGACTGAGTTCAAACATGATATAAACATATTTTATGTTTATTCAAGCCTGACTCGGCCTGAAATATAACCTAAAGTTTTGCCAAAACCTGTCCTAATTTGTAAATAGCTAATTCAAGCTCATTTTAGGTCTACTCATTTATTATTTTTAAAAATAATTATTTTAAATTAATATTTTTATATTTTTTTTTTCCATGTATTAAAATTTTATAGATAGTTATCTTAATATTTTCTAATATTTACATTATACCATTATATGTTTCTATAGATTTAACTTTTTTATGTTATAAATTATATAATATATATAAATAACTTAACATATTATATTTATAAACATATAAAACAGACTGGCTAAACTCGGGTCTTAAATGTTTGAGCTTCACTCATATTCAAAATGAATCTATTTTTTGTTCAAACTCTTTTTTCAGGACTCAAATACTCTCAAATTTCAATGTAGCCTTCGCTCTTCAATGGGCAACCCGGCCTATAAATAGATTATTCCCAAAACCTCACGTTTCAACAATGTCGGTTCAGGCCCATCAACCTATGAACTAATCCAACCCATTTAATTTGATACATAGTTTTGCATATAAAATCCATTACAATTTCAGGTTTTTTTTTTTTTGTTTTTTTATTTTCCTTCTAAAGCAAGCTCTCTAAGATAATCTGTTTTCAAAATTCCAGCGAATTTATGATTCTTTTTCTTTTTCTCCCCTTTGGTTCCATGGAATTTGGAGGTTAAAACTTGGAATCTTTTTAAAAAATTTTGAGTCTTTTTTTTGGCAGGCAGGGATTTTTTTTTTTCTTGTTTGGGAAATCAAATGGGAGTGAAGGTGTTGTTGCACTGATGTCACTGTTTTGGGTTATGATTCGTCAACTAGCTGAAATTCAAGAACAAATGGTATCTTTCTTTCTTTCTGTTTTTGTTTATTAATTTTGATTTGATAATTATGGATAATTTGATCAATCTTTTTACTCTTGTTTTAAGAACTTGAAGTTGTTTTAGTTCATATATATATATATATATATTAGAAGTTAGCTATGCCCTATATAATATTTTTTTTTTCTATTAGCTGAAATCCAAGAACAAATGGTTTCTTTCTTTCTTTCTGTTTTTGTTTATTAATTTTGATTTGATAATTATGGATAATTTGATCAAATTTTTTTACTCTTGTTTTAAGAATTTGAAGTTGTTTTAGTTCATATATAAAATTAGAAGTTAGCTATGCCCTTATGTAAAGAATTTTTTTTTTCTATTAGCTGAAATTCAAGAACAAATGATATATTTTCTTTCTGTTTTTGTTTATTAGTTTTGATTTGATAATTGTGGATAATTTGATCAATCTTTTTACTCTTGTTTTAAGAATTTGAAGTTGTTTTAGTTCATATATAAAATTAGAAGTTAGCTGTGCTCATAGGCCATATGTAAAGAATTTTTTTTCTATTAGCTGAAATCCAAGAACAAATGGTATCTTTCTTTCTTTCTGTTTTTGATTATTAATTTTGATTTGATAATTATGGATAATTTGATCAATTTATTTACTCTTCTTTTAAGATTTTGAAGTTTTTTTTAGTTCATATATATTAATTAGAAGTTAGCTATGCCCTTATGTAAGAATTTTTTTATCTATTAGCTGAAATCCAAGAACAAATGGTATCTTTCTTTCTTTCTTTCTGTTTCTGTTTATTAATTTTGATTTGATAATTGTGGATAATTTGATCAATTTTTTTACTCTTGTTTTAAGAATTTGAAATTGTTTTCGTTCATATATAAATTAGAAGTTAGCTATGCCCATATATAAAGAAATTCTTTTTTGTATTAGCTGAAATCCAAGAACAAATGTTATCTTTCTTTCTGTTTTTGTTTATTAATTTTGATTTGATAATTGTGGATAATTTGATCAATCTTTTACTCTTGTTTTAAGAATTTGAAGTTGTTTTAGTTCATATATAAAATTAGAAGTTAGCTGTGCTCCTAGGCCATATTTAAAGATTTTTTTTTATATTAGATTTGTTAAAGCATATTATGTTGATTATGTGAAGGTAAAAGAGTGGTTCGAGAACCGACTTACCCTCAAAGTTTTGTCCCGACATGGAAGACAGCTTAGGGGTGTCTTTAAAGTCACTAAAGTATGTACTCTTGCTCTCCAGTGGCCTTAAGAGGCATCCTTAGGTTCTATTTAGGGTTAGGGAATAAAAGACGGTGAGGGTGTGTTAGTTCTTTGGCAGCATCCAAAGGGGACAATTCTTTTGTGTTATCAAAAGGGATGACGCCAAGAGGTCAGGCAGGGGCCCTGGCTCCCCCAAGTGGCAAAATATCATTTAAAAATCTAAAACTATAAGTTCATGTAATGGTAAAATTTCATTTTGGACCTTCATGATGATAAAATATCAGTTTAATCTCTTTAAAAGTTATAAAATAATAAGTATAAGCAATGATAAAATTGTACTTTGATCCCCTTAAAAAGTTGATAATTTAATTTTGGCCCCTTAAAAGTAAGTTTTTGGCTTCGTCCCGATATGCTCTAACAATATCGAATCAATGAAATCTTTAATCTTGATGAGGTAAAATTCCACTCTAAGCTATTCTTGTTTTCATTTTTTCAAATTTTCTGCTTTCTTTTCATTGAAGTATGCTAAGAAACACAGTAGATTTCCTTTTAATGGAATATTGAAGGCATTGGAGGATTAGTTTATGCATTTCCTTTCGTTGAAGCATGCATGAAAAACATAATAGATTTCCTTTCGATGGAATATCAAAGCCATCGTAGGATTAGTTCGTAGGATGAAGTTTTTTTTATGTTTCGAATTGTTTTGTTGTTAGCCTTCCTCCAAGAAAGTGATTACGAGGGAAGAGTGGGAAAAGAGATTGAATCATATTAGAATAAGGAAAGAAGACATGAATAAATTGGTGATGAACTTTCTTGTTACTGAGGGTTATGCCGAAGCTGTGGCAAAATTCCGGATGGAAACGGGAACCGAACGTATCCTACAAAGAAAACAAATGCTTACTCTTGTGCTTTACTTACTATGTTCTTAAAGTAGGAAGTTCTGTTTTCCTTATTGTGGATTAGCTGATATGGATGTTGCAATGATCATGGATCGTATGGCTGTTAAAAAGGCAGTACAATGTGGAAACATTGAGGATGCAATTGAGAAAGTTAACGATCTAAATCCCGAGGTAAGATGTTTGATTACAATATCAATGTGTTAGACTAAATATGAACTTGTAGAAATTGACTGCTTCGATTTGAAATGACCGGTCCCGTGTTTAATGATGCTGTAAAGGAAAAAATAATGGCATTCTATTTTGAAACTGTCTACACTTGTTAAAATTCATGTTCATTTTGGGTTTTTTTGGTCAGATATTGGATACAAATCCAGAACTCTTTTTCCATCTCCAACAGCAGAGATTGATAGAACTGATTCGGAATGAAAAAATAGAAGAAGCCTTGGAGTTTGCTCAAGAGGAGCTAGCACCTAGGGGAGAAGAAAATGTAACCTCTTATTTTACTTAACGTTTTATACGTATAACTGAATTAATCAGTTTTAGATAATACTCAGATCTAAGATGATGATTTTCTACTGCAGCAAAGCTTTTTAGAAGAGTTGGAGAGGACCGTTTCACTCTTGGTTTTCAAAGACGTTTCGAACTGTCCAGTAAGAGAGCTTTTGGATATTTCACAGCGCCTTAAGACAGCAAACGAGGTCAATGCAGCCATTCTTACTAGCCAGAGTCATGAAAAAGGTTTGCATACTATCGATAACATTTGTTCTTTATCATGGGAGATTGTTCGTAAGTTGTATACCTTCTTGCCTTGGCCCGAAAGATCATTTTAGCAAGTTACTTGTTCAACAAGTAAAAAAAATGCAAATATATTCTCCGTAGCATTGTGCTAGATATCGTTTATGCTTTTAGTGGTAAGTAGCAACGACTCTGCAGCTCTGGTGCCTTATTGATCTGTTCATCTTTCAACTGAATAGGGTCGTATTATTAAATTGAATATAGTGCCTAAGTTCAAAAAGGATCGTTGATTGCCCTTCTATGATGATTGTTTTTCGATTCTAACCATTTTTACTCATGTACATATTGACACTTGCATGTCTTGGTTTGATTTAAAACTCGAGACTATTTCTTCTCTTCAGACCCAAAGCTTCGTAGCTTGCTAAAGATGCTGATATGGGCACAAAATCAACTAGACGAAAAAGCTACTTATCCTCGGATAAAAGATTTTTCGAAAGCCACACTTGAAAATCCCGCAGTTTGAAAGGTTAACAAAATCATTGTAACCTCTTCATTGTGATTATAGCTCCGAATTTATTGGACGTCATTGATTAAAACATGTTTTTTTTTTTTTTTTGGAAGAATTAGTTGCCTTTGTTCATAGGTGTAGTCAAGTGCCCCTTTGTATATTTGATGATCATGCATTTTTTCATAGGGATTCCATTTAACATTTTTTAAGCAAAAAAAAAAAAAAATATTACTGGAAATTTGTTTTTAATTTCGTTGACTGGTATCTGGCATGTATATAATGAAATATATATATGTGTGTGTGTATATATTTGCCTGAAATGCTGTTTTTGACAGATAGTTATTTGGCCTGTCTATGGAAAAAGATTGAAACAGTAGGGAATGGAGTTTTGTAATAATATTTTTTTGGTTAAACCACACCCAAGGTCACTAAACTTTTAGGAAGTTTACATTTTGGACACTCAAATTTAAAAAGTTACAAAATTGTTGCCGAATTATTCGAAAGGGTTTTTTGTTCATAGGTGAAGTCAAGTGCCCCTTTGTATGTTTGATGATCATGCAATTTTTTCCCTCGAGTAGGGATTTCATTTAACATTTTTTAAGGAAAAAAAAAGCTTAATCAATTGAAGTTATTACTGGAATTTTGTTTTTAACTACGCTGACTGATGTCTGGCATGTATATAATATATACATATATATTTGTCTCAAATTTTGTTTTTGACAGATAGTTATTTGGCCTGTCTATGGAGAAAGATTGAAACGGTAGAAAATGGAGTTTTGTAATAATAATTTTCTTTTTAAAAAAATATGGGAAAGTTGAAGGCATGTCGGATTGGGACCAAACTGACAGTCAAATGATTTGTGTCTGGTTTTAATGTAAAGATGGGGCCTGGGGGGATGGATGGGCATGAGATTTTAAACTATTAGCACCAACATGTGAACCCACACATGGATAACATGCAAGCAATTGCAAAGTAAAATTTTAAAAAAATCTAAGCAATAAATAAAAGGTAAAAAAAATTTTTTATGTAATTTTGATTCCATGGACACTGGATTTTCTTAAAAATGAATTAGTTTTATATCTAATTAATTCGAGTTTTAAAATATATATTTTTTTTAGTTTAAATCAGTTCTGAGTTGAAATTATTTCGAGTTTTAATCAATTGAGTTTGAATTTCGAAATTTTTAGATGAAGTTATAATAATTTAGGGTTTTGATTCTTTTAAATTATGTTATTTCAATTTGCTTATTAAATTTAGAGTTGTTTTTATTTGAATTGTTTCGAGTTTGAATCGATTTTATATTCGAATATAGAGAGGTAGTGCTTGATCTATCCATGTGGATTTGCAGGAACATTGTTATTCTTGCCTTCAAAATTCAATTTTCCCCACACAACAATTTAAGTCTGGCTTTTATAAAAATTGACTTTTGATCAGCTTTTGCTGAATTTTTAAGTTCAACTTCTTTAAAAATTTAAAAGTTTTGATAAAAATATTAAACTCAAAAAGAAATTATTTGTCTAAAATATAGAACGGATCAAACTTAAGTAGAATTGTTCATGGGTCCGGTTGGGTTGGTTTTTGGTAAAATTTTAGGTCCAACTGATATGTTCGGGCTCGACCTGAAAAATTGACCTAAATTTTTGTTTAAGCCTGACTCAGATTATATATGCTAAGCTTGGACTCAGACCAATCTGGTATGTATTAAAGCTTATACTATTGATACAATAGGGAATGTATCAATACTTGCTACAAAGTGTCGATACGTTGGGGAGAGTAGTGATATTCAGGCAATTTTTCTTTAATTTTCAAAACATTGAACCTTAAAACGGTATCGATATCAGGTAGAGTATCAATACTTTTGTGAAAGGTACCAATACTTTGTTAAGATATTCAGGCCGGAGTCCGGTAAAAGAAAATTTACTTGAGGCCTGGCCTGTTTAGAAAATGGATTTCATTTTTTGTCCAAGCTCATATTTTAGAGTTATACTTTTGTCTAGAACCCTCCCAATTTTCGGGTGGACTTTTGAACCTGATCAAATGACTCGATTTATGAACAACTCTAAACTTAAGTAAACATAAACACAAAATATATTGATATTATATATAAGTTTAAACTAAAAACGATTCGACTCGATCTTATCAACAAACACAAATTTTTACTATTTATTCCTACAGCCCAACCATATATTTATGGCAAATTTTATGTATAAATATACTAATCGCATCAGAATCTTTATATACTAATCAAATATTTAATAGAACCTAATGGTTTGGACTTTGATGTGGTCACACATTAAAACTATTTGCCAACACTCATACTAATCATTTCATTTTTGGGATTATTATTTAATATGCTTATTGAGTACATCAACATTATTCGTTCAAATTCGAAAGTTTATTCGGAATTTAAAAGATTTACATAAAAATATTAGATTCAAAAAAATAGATTTAAGCAAAAAAAAAATGTTTAAAATATAAGTTTGAGTTGAACTTGAACAATAAAAGTTCGAGCCCAGCCTGATTTATTTTAAAGTTTGTAATATTTTATATTATGTTATTTTTATATATTATATAATTTATAACACATAAAAATAAATCTATATATAAAATTTATAATGTAAACATTAAGAATGCTAAGATAACTATATATACAATTTTATTAAATAAAAATATATAAAACTAAAATAATATAGATATATTTTATGGACGGACCTAAAATAAGCGGGTTCGGATAAGATTTTAGACTCTTATTCTGAACTGGACTTGAACAAGCATAAATGTGTTAATATTCGACCCAAATTCGACCTAGCCCATGAACACCTCTACTATCGAATCTTATTTAATTTTAGAGTTGAATTGTATTGGATTTTTACGCGGGAGTCAATTCTTTCCCAACGTTATTTTCTTTATTTGCAAAAATCAAACTCAATACCTTATTTAGAGAAAATTGAACTTATTATCACTCAACCAAATATAAGTTGAATTATTCATATTTCTATACATTAAATGAATATATTATTATTTTGGTTGAGTGATAATAAAATATATGTTAAATTTATTTTTTAAAATACATTTTAACTTCATTGATCGTATTAAAAACTCCATTAACAATATATCAACTTTCTTTTTACTCGTAAAATTATGGAAGGTAAATTTACCTAAGGTGACTAATTTATAAGTTTTAAGTTTACATCATCTTTGATTTTATATTAGTTAATTTTTGTACGAATAAAAATATAATATGTTAAAAAAAATCAAATAATTAAAATATATATTAATATATACCGATTGAGTCTTAGGATTTTTTTGAATGAACAGTGCATTTATTTCTGATTAGGATAAAAATAGCGGTGACAGTGAAATTAATTACTGCATTGATGAAATTAAATACTATAGCATGAGATAAAAAGAGAGTTAAATGCACTGCACTGGAATGCACCACCTATCCAAAGGGGGCCTTAACTCCATTGACATGAGTATTGTTGTCAATACAGAAGGATATAGGTTTGAGAACGCTGAAGCGCATTATCCTCCTATTTTTGCTTAGGGCTATGGATAATTTTAGGTATTGTATCAAAAGAGTAGATATAATCGTAACTAAGAAATTATTTTTAATGTATTAATATTTTAAAGATAATTCAGAAATATCATCAAAACATAAATTAACAAATGTGAAATTTTTTAATTTATTAAAATAGAAAATTAATTTCAAGAAATTTCTCAATTTGTCTTTCTTCCTTGTTATAAACATCATTTTCTAAGTACAAAGAAATTTAAGAAAATCAACAAATTAAAAAAAAAAAAAAGGGAACAGGAAAAGACAAGAAAACCTAAACCACGAGATTTTAAAGAAGGGTACAAATCGACACGTGAACACGTAAAGGAAAAAGGGTAAGTAAGTAATTAAACTATTCCGACATCAAGCGTATATTGGTAAGAATAAAAAAGCAGTAAAAAGAACTGCGAAACTCTGTATTCAACTTCTAAGAGTCTTTTCGCGTCATTTTAAAAAAAGTATTTTGATTCAATTATTTTATTTTATTAAGGGAGCTATTAGATTGTTCACATCAAATTTTGATTCCTCGCTTTTCTTGGTGGATTTGCGTTCCCAATAAATTTTTTGATTTTTTTTTTATATTTTCGATTTTTCGCCTTCTTTATTGTTGAATCTTGAGGAATATTTCGAGTGAATTTGATTATAATCTCGATTCCAGTTTTGATTCCGATCTCGTTTTGGATTTAGTTTCCTGGAAAAATGGCGAAGCGTGGATATAAGCTGCGTATCCTTCAGCTTAATTTCTTGTTTTTTCTTAGCTTATTTTTGCATTTTTATTCAATTTCTGAAGTTAGCTCTTAGCTTATTTTGCATTTTTATTTAATTTTGAAGTTAGTTCTTAGCTTATTTTGCATTTTTATTTAATTTTGAAGTTAGTTCTTAGCTTATTTTGCATTTTATTACGAATTTGAGCTCAAATTTGTTCTTTCTTTTTAATTTTTTATTAACTATGGCTGTGTTTGGTATCTAAGAAAATAGAGAGACAAGGGAAAAAGAAATTGAAGTAACAAGTGATGGTTCAAGTGAAAAAATTTGAAGATTTTATAAAGATTTATTATTTAGCTGATAATGTTAGTTTGATCTCAAATAATTTCAATTTAAAGAGAGAAAAAAATCCATAAATCTTTGTTTCATTTATCAAACAAATGAAAAAAAAAAGGCATTTGGGTTTTTTTTTTTTGTAATTGATTTAATTTGTTTACTAAATTGCTTAATTCCTTGACAAAATGAATATAGAGGAATTTGTGGCTCATACGGCTAATGTGAATTGTTTAAGTATGGGAAAAAAGACACGTAGGCTTCTTATTACAGGCGGAGATGATCATAAAGTCAATGTTTGGTCAATTGGGAAACCCACTTCTTTAATGGTAAGTGTTTTTAGGTTTCTCTTATGCTTAGATTCTTGCCAAGTTTAGGGTTTAGTGTGGAATCTGGTATACAATAATCGTTTTTTGATACTCAAATTCGTATTTTGGATCGATAGATGTTTATAAAGGTATCCTTATGTAATAATGTGCAGAGTCTTTGTGGTCATACTAGTCCGGTCGAATCTTTAGCTTTTGATTTGGCCGAAGTTTTTGTGCTTGCCGGTGCATCTACAGGTGTGATTAAGCTTTGGGATCTCGAAGAAACAAAGAGTAAGTGTTTGATTCCTCCTCGAGAACTCCACTTAGTTGTAGTATACTGAATTAAAATCGGGTAATAAGTAACTTGTGAAATGCTTGGTGTTGTTCTTGAAGTGTAGTGGTTCGTGGACTTACTGCACATAGATCTAATTGCACTGCTATGGAGTTTCATCCGTTTGGCGAGTTTTTTGCATCTGGTTCCATGGATACAAATTTGAAGATATGGGATATTAGAAAAAAGGGATGCATTCACACGTACAAGGGTCATACTCGAGGCATTAGTACGATTCGATTCACTCCTGATGGCCGTTGGGTAGTTTCTGGTGGATTTGATAATGTTGTAAAGGTAATTAGAGATTGCAAAATCATCAGTATGAAACGAGTCATCGGTATTATTTATCATTTTATCGTGTCGTCTTTAAATAGGTGTGGGATCTTACTGCTGGAAAACTCTTGAATGAGTTCAAGTTTCACGAAGGACATATTCGCTCCATAGATTTCCATCCTCTCGAGTTCCTCCTCGCCACAGGTAAGATTTCATTATGAATTGATGAGTTTTTCATGGTTGCATTTCTTTTTCTATATTGCTTGTCGTTGCCATCTTGGTTATTGATAGACTTCCTTAGCCTGTATACGGACATGTACTTGGTATTTCTGAATAGTTACTCTCTTCGGAATATTGTAATTTATCTGCAACTGAAACTTTCAGGTTCAGCGGATGGAACGGTAAAATTCTGGGACTTAGAAACTTTTGAACTGATCGGATCTTCGAGACCTGAGGTATATAAGTTTATATGTCTCCAAAATACAACTATAGAAGTTCGCTCTACGGCTCTTTCCTCTGCTGAGGATACTTATTTATGTAACAATCAGTCTTTACTTTGATATGTATAAGTGTCTGATTTTGATACCCAAGTTTGAAAAAAATTCACACTTTAAACAAAAAGAAAAATGTAAATAAAACTTCCTTTTTTGATAATAAACCTTCTTCCATCATGCTTATATAAAATGTTTATGTTGCTTCTTTTCAGGCTACCGGGGTTTGCTCAATTACCTTTCATCCTGATGGGAAAACCCTTTTCTGTGGATTGGATGATGGTTTAAAGGTTTGAACCTTTCATTGTAAAACCGTTCGGTTCTTATCCGAATTAAAAAGCAAACTTCTGAATTTCCGTTGTCATAATTTGTAGGTTTATTCATGGGAACCAGTGGTTTGTCATGATTCTCTTGATATCGGATGGTCAACACTTGGTGACCTCTGCATCAATGAAGGCAAACTTTTGGGGTGCTCGTACTATAGAAATTCTGTTGGAGTTTGGGGGGCAGATGTATCGGTATTTACAGTCATCCTTTTCTTACATTGTTTTCCCTTTATGTTTGATCAATTTTTAACTCGAGTGAAATTTTATCGGTCTTAAATTTTCTTCTTAAAAGCATTGTTTGCACATGTCTCAGCATATCGAGCCATATGGGCGAAACGACCATTCCGAGAAGAAATCTAACCTCGAGGGAAGTTATTCATCAGAGAAAGCAGGGAGCGGCATGAGATCAACTTTGGGACCACGGCCCCTATCTCTTGATTACGAGACCAAGGAAATAAAGAACATATATGTTGACAGTAAGCCTCTTTTCCTTTGTTACCATGATTAATATCGCACTTGACTGCTTCACTGATGACACATAAATATGAAGGCAATTTAATTTCCAGATGTTAAAAGGTGAATGTACTTGAGAGGTCTCTCTATTATGGGGACTTGATCAAATTAGTTCCTTTACTATTAAATGGATCAATTTAGTCCCCGTACTATTAAAAAGAATCAAATAAGGCAAAATTGGAATAGATTAATGTTTACTGTTTTAAAAATACTATTTACTGTTCAACAGAGTTAATATTTTAAAGGTTTTTACGATTTTGTAAATGAAATCTTTTGTTTGGAATTGAACTGCTATTGGAAAAAAAATAATTTTCAAGGTTAACTCTATTACAGTTTGGACTTATTTGATTCTTTTTAATAGTATAGGGACTAAATTGATCTACTTAATAATAGGGAAACTAATTGATCCAGTCTCTATAATACAAGGACCTCTTAGGTACCTTAACCATTTTAAACCCATTCTAATTTCTTAAGCTATATTTTGTCTGTCATGATGTTCGGTTTTTCATGAAATGCAGCTGGCAGTAATACGATTGCTGCACCAAAAGACGGCTCTTTGAGTTCTACAGAAGTGGTACTTCCGTTGGACGCCGGTGGAATAAGTAATCCAGAAGCTGAGGAGCAGAGTCCTGGAAAAGGAGTTAATGCTAAATCTAATGGACAATCAGGTAACAACGCTGTCGTGAAAGAGACTACAAATTCAGGAAAAGAATCTATCACCTTTTCAAGGACAAAACCAGGAATGTTGCTCAGACCCGCTCATGTTAGAAAACCATCGGTCAACAAGTTCGAGGTTGAAAAGCTATCAGCTGTGATTGAATCTGGAAGGTTAGACACTGCAATGGATATGAATTCTCGAACTAGTCTTGTATTGGAAGATGGAGCTAAAAAACCCTGTGATGAAAAGGATTCAAACATTGAAACCATTACTGAGAAACCTGAAAAGATGTTATCACTGCAGACACCCTCTAATCAAGAAACTTGTAAGTTTTATTGTACACCGTGTTATCGTTTGTTGCATATTTATTTCTTTTATAGTTTTTAATGATTAGTGTTCGGGTTTTTTCTCAATCATTTTCAGGTAATGAACCACTTGATCACAACAAAGGCTCAAACTCCGTCAAATTTGTGAATGGAGGTTTGTTCTCTCTTTCCAGCTAAGTCTTCGAATGTATATAAAACGGAATGCACTTTGATCCTTAGAAATTTTGCCCTTGGCAGTGGCTGTTGTTCGAGGAAGAACACGTAGTCTGGTTGAGAGATTTGAACGAAGAGACCTATTAAACTGCAGTGGTGATCTGGCAACTGACAGTATAGCTCCTGCTGTACCTGAAGCAGATAAAACACCGGCCATAATCGTAAGCTTAAGTGACCTTTTCCTGAAGTTTCAAGTTCCGGTTCTTGATTTTATAGATATTAAAAAGAAGCTGTTCAAACCAAACTTTTGCGATTTTGTGACAGGAAGGAGGGACAAAAATATCTAAAGCACAACCTATATCGGCCAATGATGTAAGTACTGCCGAAAGTCAAAGTTCTAGAGCTGAACCAGCTTCTAGCTGCGAGGGAGGCATTACTGCAAGTCCGATTCCTACAAGGGAATCGACCCCTACTTCCGTTGGGATCATTACTGGAGATCAAATTTCTAGAAGGGAATCAACCTTCACTCCCGGTAGGATGATTGCTCGAAATCAGAATTCTAGAAAGGAATCAACCTTCGCCTCTGATAGGATCATTACCATAAATCGAATTTCTAGAAGGGAATCAACCTCTACTTCTGATGGGGTCATTACGAAAAACCAAATTACTCAAAACGAATCGACTTCCATTTCTGATGGGATCATTTCTAGAAATCAACATTCTAGAAAGGAAGCTGCTGCTGCTAATGATATGAGTGGACCAAACGGTCTATATACTGAAAATCAAATTTCTAGGAGGGGATTCAATTCCGATAATGATCGGAATGTTACTAATATCGAAAGCCGAATTTCAAAGGACGAGTTGATATCTACTAATGACGGAAACCTGACCGAAAGTCTCATGCAAACGCATGATACATTCTTAAGTACTCTTCGGTCACGCTTGACAAAGTTACAGGTAAGTTTCACTGTCGGTTCCTGGTAGCCAACTAGCTAATGCTTTTGTTCTTTGGTCGGATTTCGTGATTGATTCGTGGTAACTTGTAGGTGGTGCGGCATTTTTGGGAAAAGAATGACATTAAAGGTTCCATCGGTGCACTGCGTAAACTGCCAGATCATTCTGTGGGTATTTATTGGTATATTTTCATGTTTTCCGAGGCTCATCATCCATATTCTCTCTTGCTTAGACTCGACTACTTCTGGTGCAGGTGCAAGCTGATGTTATCGGTGTTCTCATGGAAAAAATGGAGATTCTCAACTTAGATCTGTTTTCTGGCTTGCTTCCCGTGCTTATGGGCTTATTAGATAGTAAAATGGAAAGGTAATTTTCGAAATTGAAGTTTTTAGTTTTTTCAAAAACTGAACGCGAAACTCAGTTTAGACATGTAGGTGTTATGACGCTCATACGGGTTTTTGGACTTGTGATACGAATATACAGGCATATAAATATCTCATTGGAGATGCTCCTAAAGCTTGTAGCTGTTTTTGGTCCGATGATACGCTCAACCGTCTCAGCCCGACGTAGTGTTGGTGTTGATCTTCATGCTGAGCAGAGGTCTGTCTTTTCACTTTCTTAACTATTTTTATCAGTTCAAAGAAAGCCACTACGAGCTAATCGTTGTTTCAAAATCCGAACATAGGCGAGAATGTTGCAATCAATGTTTTATGCTATTACAAAAGATTCAAAAACTTCTCCCACCACTCGTAAGGTAAGTTGCTCAATTTTCTTAATGGCAGTGTTTGTGAAAAAAGTACCGTGGAGACCCTAGTATTCAGATTGTATTTTGCCCGCTCTATAAAAAAGAGTAAATTAATCTCTATATGTTAGATCAAAGAATAAATTAGTCCTTTTATTAAAAATTTTATCCATTTTTACTATTAAAAATTGGTCTCTCTACCTCAGCATGAGACACACATGACACGCCATGTGTCATTGGTTATTCCGTCAGCTGTAATAGTTTTTAACAGTATAAACAAATGGAATTTTTAATAGAAAGAATCAATTTGCTCTTTAATCTAATGTACAGGGATTAATTTATCTTTTTTTATAATCGAGGGGTAGAATACAATCTGATTCCTAGTAAAAAGATTTCCATGATATTTTTACCAAGTGTTTGTATATCACGAGGCTTATATGCATGAAAAATCCGGTGATGAACTCGAGTAGCCTTAAAATGGGTTCCTTTTTTTTTCCATTGTGGTTTGTACAGGAGAGGCGGTACGATAGCAAGAGGTGCACGGGAATTGAATCTGGCTCTTCAAGAATGACAGATGAATGCCGCCATATAAATCATCTAGCACTGAAACATGAACGATGTGGTTGAGTCGAAACCACTTAAAAAAAGGCCATTTTGCCCCGGCCGTGTCTGTACCGGACTCCGTTGAAGATGGATGAAGCTGCATGTTTCTGTTTTTTGCTGGTAAATTTTCCTTGCTATTCTTTGATTCAATATACAGTGATATTTTGCTATCTTTTTGTTAATAATGTATGTGAGCATGTTCTAATGCAAATATATACTCTTTAGCTATGAAATTCAATGATAATATATCAAATTCCTTGGAATCAATTTTTCTTCTCTTCTTTGTAACAATAAATAGTAATATCTTAATTATATGATTAAAATACAAATTTTTATATATCAAATTCATATTTCTGAAGTTATAATATATCAAATTTTATATAATATTTGTTTATAAAAAACTAATAATATTAAATACCTTAAATATCATTATAACAAATGTATCGATACCATGGAGGTTTCTGTATTAGAAGTTAGATTGTATTTTGTCTCATCTAATTAAAAATAGATAAATTATTTTGGACGTCAAATTAAACAGCAAAATAGTTTATTTTATTAAAATTTTTATCTATTTGTACTGTTAAAAATTAGCATGATTGATAAAAAAATTAAACAGTGAAATATGAAGTGCTATGTGTATCTTATGTTGAATTTAAGGTCTTTTGGATCTTACATTGTCCCGAGATAACCTAATTATTATTATAAAAATGGTTAAATATTAGATTTGGTCCCTCTATAAAAGAAGAGTCCTAAGAACCTTCCTTATGCTGCCACGTGGCAACCGATGCGTTCTTTTTCTCCTTTCTCATTTTTATAAAAATGGTTAAATATATGCATAACTTTAAATTTTAATCTATATATTTTATATTTTAAAATAATTTGGTATCTATACTTTTATAATATTTTTAATTAGTTCAAATAGTTAATATTGGTAATTATTCGGTTAAAACATTGCGTGATTATATGTAATATTATATAAATGAATACCTTAGAGTTTTAGAGACTGACTCGTAGCTTTCAATTCTTTTTTAGGTTTGTGTTGTATTTTTTTTACATTATAAGACAATGGTGAAATTTCAATTTCGACCTTTAGACTATGTTGAGATTTGAAATTTAATCTATATACTTTAAATTTTAACATAATTTCGTCCATTTATTTTTATAATGTCATTAATTAGTGTGAATAGTTAATATCGTTAACTATTTCAACCAAAATGTCAACGTCAGTTTTTTTCAAGAAAACTATTCCAAATGAAAAAAAATTATTTTATTGTGACGAGTCGAATAAGTGTTTTTAAGACAAAAAAAATCATAATCAGTATTTCAACAATGTTTTTATTGTTATATGATTATAAAGTGAATATTTTTTAATTTTTAATTTTACACCAAAGAACTTAATAGTAAAATCTTTTAAATCCGAAAAGTAGATAACTATATTCCTAAAAATAATAGTACATAGACTAAATTTTAAATATACGAAGTGTGTTGAGATTTAGAGCATATTTTAACTTTTAAATCTTTATTTTATAATTTGATACAAATAAATAATCAATCCAAAGCGAAATGTGGACAAAGAGCCATACTAGTTACTATGAAAAATTATATTTTTTATTATTTAAATTTTAAATTTAAACAATATATTTTTAATATTTATATTATATCATCATAGAGTTTTAATCTTTTATGCCATATGCATAATATATAAGAATAAAATATATTTTAAAAATAATTTTTCGAGCTTAATATTCTATTCGAATCTTAGGTTGGAGGTGGATGAAGAGTTACTATTTAATTAATATGAGAATATAGTGCAAACAGGTAACCTGGCTAATATACAATTTTTTAAAAATAAATTAATTTCGATATGCGATATTAGACTTTATTCGATTCTTCTTATCAATATCATTATAGATTCTAATCATATCTGTTCTTTTTAACACAATATTTAGAATTACATATAGTTCCTCTCTAACAATGCGTTTCAGCACACTTGAACTCACGTTCTCCTGTATTGACAACAATGTCCATGCCAATCGAGCTAAGACTCGATCGATGACTTTATTTAATTTTTACATGTATGATCCCAAATCGATTTTATAAAGAGTTTTTGTTCTTTATCCCGAAATAATTTTCTCAATCTATCCTAAGAAATTAAATATTTTATTTTTATTAAATTACATTGTTGCATTAATAATAATAATGAGATCCATAGTCTCACATGAAATATGTGATGATGGACCTAGTATGCATAGTAGGATTCGATTTTATTTTATAAAAAAGTTGATTTTTTTTTTATTGAAAGCGAATATAGATTTGATAATTATAGTATTCTTATTATATGTATGGATAAATTTCAAAATTATACATTAACTTTGATTTAATTTGTAATTTGATACATGAACTTTGATTGTGGTTCAAATGCATACATGAAATTTTGATTTTGATTCAATCATGCACATTTAAAGAAATAAATAGTCAATTTATTTATTTTTATATTGAAAAAATATAATTATATGTGCATGCAATATATAAATATAAAATAATGTTATATCAATAATTATGTTAATAATTTGTGAAGATTTTATCAAATCAAAATTTCGTGTATAAAATTGCACAAATCAAAGTTTATGTATAAAATTACACATTAGACCATAATTTATGTATAGTTTTGAGATTTATCCCTATATTTATCTATATAATGTATATTATAGTCATGTTTAATATAGGTATAACGATAAATTTAGCCCCTAATGTTTACTTATTTTGTCATTTAGGTCTTTATTTATTTTTAGGTCATTTTGGCCCTGACCTATAAACTTTAGTTGAATTGCTTGCTTTTTGACGAAAAATTTGATTGAACTATTAAAATTTTAAGCATTTTATGTATTTTTCATTGCTAACACGGATAAATTTTCTAAAATATTTTATGAACTTTTATTTTAATTTTAAATTTTTTAAATTTTTTGAATTTTTATGAATTATACATGGACTGTCACGTTTGTGATCATATCAATGCCGTTAAAATTTTTACAGTTTAATCATTTTTTATCTAAAAGTAATCAATTTAACTAAATTTTAAAGGTAGAGAGTCAAAATGATAAAAAAAATAAAAGGATAAAAAAAAAGTGGACCCTAACTTGTTAGTTTTGTCTCTTGACGTGACACGTGGTATATTCTTATTCAACTAGTACATTATCTAAGTAAATTGAGACAAAAATAATAAATTAGATACCTGACAAAAATTTGGTTAAATTATACTTAATGTCACTAAACTATTAGTAAATTTATGTTTTGGTCACTTAACTTTAAAATATTACAAAATGATCACTAAATTATTCGAAAGCTTTTACTTAAGTCATTAGGCTATTAAAGCTACTGTATGGCCTTCTTTGTAGGGACCAAGCAAGAAAATTTTTTGAGGAGGGCCGGAATAAAGTTGTATATTTTTGTGATAGCAAAAGTGAAATTTCACTATTTTAATAGCCTATTTCTTTATAAATTTCAAAGGATTAGATCAATTTTTTTTCTCAATCTTGGGGGCCAAAGTGTAATTTTACCATATGCTAATTTAATATTTTTAAAATTAGAAAATGACTAAATGTGAAATTTTTTATTTTAGGGGGGCCGGGGTCCTGCGAGCCCCCCTTGGCTCCGTCCCTACTTCTTTGTTCAAATCCTGCAACAATCCAAAGCTCTTCTTCTCCTTCTCTTTATAGTTTAGTTTTTTTTTCTTTATAAAACAACATTGAACGTTATGAAGTTGTAACTCAAAACTTTCAAATTGTTTAGTAACCATTTTTTAATTTTTTAAAGTTGAGTGACCAAAACGTAAATATACTAATAGTTTAGAGTCCTTGGATGTAGTTTACCCAAAAAAATACATACATGAAAAAAACTATAAAATTTGGAGATTAAATTTATAATTAAGCCATAAAATTACTCAAATAAAATATATTATAATATTATCTTGCTTAAAAAAAAACATAGTTATTCAAATTAGTCAAAGTTTAACTCAATAATCATCAAAGCCTAAATTAATTATTTTCATATAGGTACATAAATTTTATGTTCTTTTCATTTCACTCAACCCCTTCCTCCTTTGCTTGAGCTTAGATATTTTTTTTTTCCCTTTGAGCTTAGATATTTCTTGTTATTTCTTTTAGGGTTAAATTGTTATTTGGGGTCTAAAATTTTTTGATACAAGTTAAGCCCGGATTTGATAATTGTTTCTAGAACTTGAATTAAGTAATTGTTCCACATGAGCTTAAACTTTTTTATTTATTTAAGTTAATCTTTAAAATTGATAATTGTTCTCATATTAAGACACGAACTTAACAATTGTTTTTACACTGGGGCCGAACTTTACAGTTTTTAAGGATTAACTTAGACAAAAAAAATTATAATGTGAGAATAATTAACAAATTCAGGGCTTAAGTTAAAAATACAAATTCAGTCCCAAAAAGAGATTTAACCATTTCTTTTAAATTGAAAAAAAAAAAAGGAAAACAAATTATCCTTTCACCTCCCATGGTTGCTTTTCAACTCACCCATCCCCTCCTTCCTCTGCATGAGCTTACATATTTCATTAATACTGAATTTCACTGAAAAGAGAAGGTTCAAGAACGAAAATCCATGTGAGAGGCTGCGAGATAGTGAAATGAAGTTACAAAAATCGTCAGTTTCAATACACTGTTGTTAAAATCGAAGACGAAGATTAAGTGTAATTGGAGGAGAAGAAATGGTGTGCTGTCATTGTGGGAATCGTCGGCGACCCGTTGCTCGACACCTCATATAAACCCAGTACTTTAAAACAAAAAAACCTCCATTTCCCCATGCAAGCAAATGCAATAAAAACAAAAGGTATTTATTTTTTCACCAAAGTTTGTTTCCTTATATTTTGTTCTTATCGTATAAAGCTTTGAAATTTTTTGAATTTATGTGGCTTTATCTTCTTTGGGAGTTATCTGTAATTTTTCTCTGTTTTTGCCGATTCATTGAAGACAACCCATATTTATGCAAAGGTTTAATTTTCTATAGCTTCAGCTTTGATCAGTCAAATCGTATCCTTTTATTGTTCAAGTTTCTATCATCTCTTCTCAGCTTATGTAATCTCAACAATGGTAGATGGTAGCTTTTTTTTTTTATACTGTTTCTCCTTATTTTTATTCTTGATTTTAATGATAATATTAATGGATCGTCTCTTTGTTTAAGTCCAAATTTTTTCAAATTTTAATTTGTTTTCTTCCTGGAATTGAAGAAATTTGAGGGAGTTTAAGCTTCCTCTTTTTAGTTCAATACTCTTTTTTTGTCTCTAATTTTTTCTATCTAAAACTTTCAACTTTGTTCTTTAATTTTTCTTTCATTTTGTATTTAGATCTCAAATACTTAACCAAAAAAAAAAAAAAAAAAAACCTCTTTTTTTCCCCCTTTTTTTGGGAAGATATTCTATATTTTCTTATTATCCAAATAGAAAATCTGGGTCTTTTTTGTTATTATTATGATTTATAGCCTTTCATTAGAAAATTAAGTTAGGAGCTTATTTATTTATTTTACATGCAGCTTGTTTTGGAGGGTAATATAAAAAGCTTTGATTGTCTATGAAGACATTTAAATCATGGCATGCACTTATCAACAAAAGAAATGCTTTATATGAATTGGTAATTTTCAGTACTTTTGTTATTCATTTTATTTCAGATTTTGAAAAGTTTCAAAGCTTTCTAAAATTTATGATGATGTTTGCAGGGAAAAATTGGATTTAAAATGAAGCAGCTTCCATTTATGGGAGTTATATGTATAGTTATGTTGTTCATTGTGTATAGAACCACAAATTATCAACATCATAAGACTGAGGTATATCAATTTCACTGGTTTTGATTTAGTTTTTAGTTCATTTACTTTCATGTTAGCATTGTTTTTTCATTGGAATTAGGTGTTTGATTATTCAGAAAAAAAAAATGGATTCACTTTGTGAGGCTATATTTGATCTCTTGTAATTTGATTTTTTGTTATTTTCAGATGGAAATGAAATTGTATCGATTCGAAATGGTGAAGGTAAGCTTGTTAATACTAGTATATTCCATGTCTAGGAACTCATGGAACTTGAAAACTTAATGTGTGATTCTTAATTCATTAAGTGCTCGAATCAGTACTAAATTTGGTTGCAATTACCTCGTTGTCATTGTTTTCTTGATGGAAATGACATTGTTTTGTTTCGAAATGGTGAAGGTAAGCTTGTTGATACCAGTATAGTCCATGTCTATGAGCTCATAGAACATGAAAACTTGATGTGTAATCCTTAAGTGCTCGAATCAGTACTAAATTTGGTTGCAATAACCTTGTTGTCATTGTTTTCTCGATGGAAACGAAATTGTATCGTTTCAAAATGGTGAATGTAAGCTTGTTAATACTAGTATACTCCATGTATGTGAGCTCATAGAACTTGAAAACTGAATGTGTAATCTGGTAAAAGTACCATGGAGGCCTCTGTTCTAGGAGTCAGATTGTATTTTGCTCCTTTTACTCAAAAAATGAGCAAATTAGTCCCTGTACGTTTGTTCAAAGAGCAAATTGGTTCTTTTCATCTATTTGTACTGTTAAATACTGGCGCGACTGACGGAACAAGTAGACAATGATATGTGTACTGGGACCAGTTTTTAATAGTAGAAATGGATGAAATTTTTAACTGAAGGACCAGTTTGCTCTTTGATCTAACTTACAGGAACTAATTTGCTCATTTTTTTAGTAGAGATGCAATACAGGGGCCTTCATGGTAATCCTTAATTGATTAAGTGCTTGAATGGGTACTAAATTTTGTTGTGTTTTCCTTGTTATCATTGTTATCTTAGTTTATTTATTATGTTCATGGCTAGGATTATCAGCAGCCTTCAGGGAAATTGAGAAGTTTGCCTCGTGGTATCATGCAAATGCGTTCAGATTTGGAAATAAGGCCACTTTGGATGAGTAGTAGTTCGCGACAGGTTTAATGACAGTATTATTATCTGTTGGTTTTTTTTTTTTTTTTCATTATTGATGCAAAAGGGTCATATTGTTTTACAATTGTTCATGTTGTTGAATTAGTTTTTTTCTTATTACAGGCTAGTGTTAACACGAATAAGAACTTGCTGGCAATGCCAGTTGGTATCATGCAAAAAGAAAACGTTGACGATGTTGTGCAAAAGGTATTGCTTCCTGCCCTTCTTAACTTTCAGATTCGATGAACTACACATTCTTTTTGCCTGATTTTGTTGAATTCAGTTTCTTGCAGTGAATTTTACGATTATTTTATTCCATTATGATGGCAATGTAGATGGATGGTGGGATCTTGATTGGGGTGACAAAGCCATTCATGTAGTAGCTCATAACCAAACAAAGTGGTAAAACTCGATGTTGCTTGAACTTGTGTGATCTCCTCGATTCAAAATATAAACGCTTTTCGTAGTTCAAGCAATAGGACAGTCAGGGAAATACAGTTTTATATCGGATTCTTCTGTCTTGGGTTATCTATTGCTTTATTGTATCCATATTCTTTCTATTGTAGTTACTCGATTGAATTGCCAAAACCAGTTATCGTTGTTGCTATTTCAGGTGGTTTGCAAAGCGCTTTCTACATCCCAATGTCGTGTCAATTTATGACTACATATTTCTCTGGGATGAAGATTTGGGGGTGGACCATTTTGATCCGAAAAGGTAATTTGTTTGTTTCATAATGACAAGAAAATAATTTCCTTTCAGGATAATCCGAATAGTTTGAATAATCAGCAAGTCTTCCTTTTCCAGGTACCTACAAATTGTAAAGACAGCAGGCTTAGAGATTTCTCAGCCGGCTTTAGACCCGGATTCAACAGAAATACACCATAAAATCACTATACGTTCACGAACGAAGAAGTTACATAGGTGAACGGCATGGTCTACGATAATTCATAAAAAACTTACATATTATTATTTCTATACTTAAACGAGAAGTTTTGGCTAGCACAGGAGAGTCTATGAGCTCAGAGGTAAAACGAAGTGTTCAAAAGTAAGTGAGGGGCCACCATGCTCTGGGTGAGTTATGATATCATCGGATTTCTAAGTAGCATGATCTAATGTTCTTTTAGCAATTTTACGACAATTTATCAAATTAATTGAAAAAAAGGGATATGCTTGCATTTTCGTTTTCTGAACTATATCTGAGTTCCTCTGCTATGAGCCAGTAAAGCCATCGGTCATTATCCGGTCACTGGGTACTAATATTTATCATTCATGTTACCTTTGTAGATTTGTGGAGGGAATGGCTCCGGTTTTCACGAGATCTGCTTGGTATTGTGCATGGCATCTTATACAGGTAATCTTTTATGTTGTCCATGTCTGTATAGAACTATAATGATGTCACTGTTGATTCTTTGCTTCGTTTTCTGCCTCGAATTTTCGATCTTTATCAATGCATGCATTGTTTTCTAACTAAGCCTTTCTTTGTGTCTTTTTTCTTTTTCCCATTCAGAATGATCTTGTTCATGGATGGGGAATGGATATGAAACTCGGGTATTGTGCACAGGTAAGATTCGCTTTAAGCTATTTTAGTACTACTTTCCCGTTTTCCAACTACTCGTTCTTTTTATTCATTTCCACGTTTCGTTCTTGTAAAACATATATTTCTGCAGACAGTTGGGAAATATAAAAGATTATTTACGCATGCTATAATATTCAGGGTGTTCGTTCGAAGAAGGTAGGTGTGATTGATAGTGAGTACATTGTACATAAGGGCATACAAAGTTTGGGTGGGAGCGGGTATCCCGCAACAAGGACAACCGTAAAGGTTCTACTTCGACACCTTCATTCATATTTTCTGAACTCTTTGGTAACATGTTTCTGCGAGTTTATTTATTGCGGTTCTCGATGTAATTTGCTCATAACAAGCATAGAGAATAGGTATTTGCTTCAAGGAATCTTTGTCAACGATGTTAAACACCGAGTGCCTAAACCTGAAATTCCTTTCATTGTTTGCTGCCAACATTTGGCAAAGTAACCATATCATTGGTTTTTCGAGTTCATCCTTATTTGTTTCTTTGAATAATTGGAAGCCTTTACTTCTTCCATCTCACTTGTTCTGCACTGAGCTTTTTCTTGTCATATGATCAAGGTTAGATACAAATACCGGCTCATCCGGGGAGTCATGCTGATCTAGATATCGTATTTCACTTGCTTCCTTAATTGATTTTCCTTCCAATGTGCAGAGAAATGGGGCTTCGGGTTTTGATCTACGAACCGAGGTGAGATTATATTTCTTCAATCTACTCCCTTATACGAATAAATGAAATGGCGTTGAACATTGTAGATTGGACCCTTATGCTATAAGAAAGTAGTATAGCTTTAGACAATAACTTTTGATAACCATATGTAGTATAATGCATATTGTGTCCTTTAGGTAAAAGAAAGATCATTGGCACTCGATAGTAATCACCTCGATACCAGACTTTTCTTGTTACAGGCTTCTTTGTCCCCCCGCAACCCTCGAATTTACAATGATTTGTTATATTCGAGCCGAGCCGAGTCCAAAATACTACTAAGCTCGAGCTCGACATCTGTCTTAAGCTTGACGAACTCAAGTAGTTTGAGAGCACTAATGTCTCATTTACACTTCTAACTACTGCACAGATTCGGAGGCAATCAACATGGGAACTTGCAGTCTTTAAAGAGCGATGGAACCGAGCCGTGGAAGAAGACAAGAACTGGGTAGATCCATTTCTAAGGTATCAGAGCCGCAAAAAACAGACGTCAACACATTTAAGTAGTTAGATATGTTTGTTGGGTACTTGCACCTAAGTAGTTCCTCACCCTTACTCTCATTTTAGACTACCTTCTGACTACGTAGAAACGTGTTTTACATTTACACTCGAGTCTAAGTAATTTATGTTTTTTTTTTATTAATTTAATAATATTAGTTTTTCTTTCATAATGGTTTTTTTCATTTTAATATTTAATATTTAATTTTCTTTTATTATCTAATTTGGCATCTAAACTTTGTTTAATTACTTTTTATGCCTAAAAACTAACAACTTAAAAGAAAAAAAGGGTTGGCCAATAAGAACCAATCAAAACTTAACATGTCATTGATGACATGGCACATTGACCAATGATATGCCATGTTGATTCATTTAACTTATCATGCCGCACAACTTGAATCCATATAATAGGGTTGTTTAACCTTTAAAATGTGAAGTTGAAAATATCATGTATTGTTGTTTTTCAATATTAGTGAATTTCTATTCTTTTGTTTGTAACTTTTTTTTCTTAAAAGAGGTTTTCACGTAAAATCTATGTGTTCTTATTTTTTTTCTTATTGCTTTGTGATCATTCCTACTGTCATTATCAAACGAAAAGACTTGATTGACAATCGAATTTTTTGTTCCACTTGAATAAGTCAAATTTTGAATAAGGTTTTACGACATTGCTTATCTAAGTTTATAAATTTGATAATTCATATTTTGAATTGTATTTGTCTTGTTTTTCATGTTAATTATATTTAACATTTTAGGGTTATCTAAATAATTAGATATTAATAGTTCATATGATGATATAATCATATTTAATACATATTCTCATGTTGATGTTAATGCTTTGTTTTTTTCTTTTAATTTTTATTACCATTACAATGAATTATAAGAGGAGGGTAAAGCCCTAACAGCAACACGATGAGCGTGACTCAAACTCAAGTTACACCTAGGACAATAAACACCCTGATCATTAGTCCAACCCACAAAGTTCAAAAAAATTTCTAATTGATTTCTAGTCCAACACACGGGCCAACACATCAGGAAGAAATTTTAACTTCTAGTGCCAACGTTTTCAGTCTCTAATTTTGTATCTCTAGTTGATTCGGTTCCATTATTAATTGAATTGAACTTCCATTAATCATATTAAATAGAATTTTAAATATTTTAATTGTTAATTAAATAAAAATGTATTTTAACTCTGCTATAGTCATTTCTATATATTCAATGTACTCTACGTATAAAAGAATATATAGAGTTGAATATAGTAAAATAAGAAATTGAAAGATTTCATTAAAATTATTTATTTTGAAATTTCTTGAGAAGCTAATAATAAGTTCTTCTCTCTGTCGGGACAATAGGAACATCATGCTCATAACTAAACTTACTGAAGAGATGAAATATAATCAAAGTATATATTTTTTTTTTATCAGAGATTGAATCGATCATCATCAGAAGAATTAGGTCAAAAATTAAGTTATATTTTGAAAAAATACAACTTCCATCGAAGTGAAACAATTAAAAGGTTTTTATAAAAATTCTTGTAAAATCGAGAATGAAATTAATTGAACCAAAATAATTTTGATTAACCCAAATCAAAATATCTAAGTAATACATATTAAAAGTTAAAAATGAAAGCATAAAAACTTGATAAAATTAATTTTTTTCAACTTTGATCCTAAAATTTTTGACCCATATTAGTCTCGAAACTTGATATTTTTTTCTAATTTATTCATAAATTTGGATTTTATTAAAATACGATGACGTGACATTTTAAGATTGTACAAATTATCTCTTTAAATTTTTTAATCTTTTTAGGTGATGATATAACAGAATCTAAGTTTAGAGACCAAATAAAGAAAAGTCATCAAGTTTCAGAATTAATGTAGGCAAAAAATTGAAGGACCAAATTATAAAATAATTACCAAAATTAGGGACTAAATGTTATTTTATCCCAATAATTTCCAACGCACGTTATAATAAATTCCACCCACATGCACCCCTCCGTTTTCTCTCTGCAAAACATTCAAAGAGCCATTACCATTATATGCGAAGCCGCTTTTTACTCCTCTCTTTTTTCGTGATTTTCCTTTTCCCTTTAATTTGATCTATCAACATAAAAATTTTCTCGCGGATTTACTCATTTTGTGATGATCTAAGGTGGGTTTTTTTTTTCTCGATTGTAGTTTTCGATCATCTGTTTCATCATGTTGTTTGAGCGTATTTTTTTCTTTTTTGGTTTTTTCTGTTTGGTTCCCTAGAAAATCAGATAGAAAGAAAAGAGCATTAGTGATCCATGCGCAAGAATTCATAAAAAGCTCATTGTTTTTTTATGGAGGTTAAGCTATGGAACGACAAGAGCGAGAGAGAAACTTACGAAAATTTTGCAGAGATTTACGCCATTATCAAAACAACAGAAAAGCTCGAAAAAGCTTACATAAGAGATATCATTTCATCATCTACATACGAACCTGAATGTCAAAAACTCATCGCCCATTTCAAAACCCTAGCTTCCGCTCTCAAAGATACAATCCCCAGCATCGAACGCTTTGCAGACACGTACAAAATGGATTGCCCAGCCGCTTTATACCGTTTAGTAACCTCTGGAGTACCCGCCACTGTGGAACACAGTCGCGTTTCGACGGAAGGAACGTCTGCCTTTGTGGCGGAATGCGTACAAAATTTCATTACCGCCATGGATTCATTGAAGCTTAATATGGTGGCGGTTGATCAATTGCACCCGTTATTGACCGATCTTTCATTGTCGCTCAAAAAACTTAGTATTTTGCCGGTTGATTTCGAAGGGAAGATGAAGGTGAATCAATGGATTTTGATGTTCTCGAAAATGGAGGCAGCGGATGAATTGAAAGAAGAACAAGCTAGACAATTACATTTTGATTTGGAATCTTCTTATAATTCGTTTATGGCAGCTTTGCCTAATCGTAGTATTGGATAAGTGATGAAGCTTGAGCTGCAGCTTCAACCCAGCAATTCAGCTCAACCTAGTGATGCTTGAAATTTTGATCTGAAAATTTAATAAATCAGACATTTGTTTTTATTTTGGTCAAATTCTATGAAAGGTCTTTGTACCATGTATTTTTTTTTATCAATTTAGTCCTTTACTTATAATTTGATCATCTCTAGTCTTCACTCTTTAGAGCAGTTTAGGGTTAAAGTACGAAGGATGTCCCTTCATTATAGGGATTGGATCAAATAAGTACAAATTGTAACATATATAACATTTATCGTATAAAAAATATCTTAAAAATTATTTTTTTTTCAATCACAGTTCAACTCGAAATAAAATATTTCATTTACAGAATTATAAAAACTTTTAAAATAATGACTTTGAATTTGGCTTGTTAAATTTATTTGAATTTGGCTTTATTTGATTCTTTTTAATAGTAGAGGGACTAATTTGATCAAATCCCTATAATAGAGGGACCTCTCAGGTATATTCACCCAATTTTTCATTTATTTCAATTTAGATCAAATTCTATAAAAGGTCTTTATACTATGTATTTTTTACATTTTAGTCCTTTACTATAATTTTATCGTCTATAGTCCTTTACTTTTTAGAAATTAATGTGTATTTTTAGTCTTAAATTAAATCTCTTTCGTTAATTCCATTGGAATCCAAACTTATACCAATCATTGCTGATTGAGTATTAGCTCAACTGACATAAGCATTGTTACCAATATACGTAGGAGGACGTGGGTTCGAATGCGCTAAAACGCATTATCCTTCTATTTATGGGTTGGGGAGAGGCTATGGGTAATTCTAGGCATTGTCTCAGAAAGAGCAGATATAGTCAAAACATACAATGAAGTTGTTCAAAAAAAAAAAAAAAAAAACCTTATACCAATCATTTCAAACCTTAAAATACCATCACTTTCTTTCAACTTTTCCAATCATTTTTCCTTAAAAGTTTTGATGTATAGGCCTCAAAATGCCTACGTACATGCCACATAACTAATACCAAATTATATATACTTACTACCAAATCTTGAGACGTGTTGAAATTGAATCATCGATATAGTACTTCAAATCAATCTTTTACTTGCACCTTAGAAAATAATGTTTTAAGTTTGTGAAAGTTTAGTAAGTACAACAATAATTAATTTTACCTTTACATTAAATAAATATAAATAATGTACATTAATATTATATTAAATAATTTTAGAACATATTTACATTAGAACTTCCATATTAGAACTTATTTAATATAATTTAATTCGCTATCGTTTCCTTTCACTAACACAAACTTTTCATATCGATCATTACTTTATTCTGTCCTTTAATATTTAACAAATGTCTAATGTAGACTTAACAAAACATGCAGGATATAAGAAAATAATACAAATATGCACTATAGTGCAATAATAGAACAAAGTCGCACTGAAATGCATTAACAGAATAGAGAGAGCTAAACGTTTTCTAATGACATGTCATCTATATCACACTAGTTCGCATCTTTTCTACATGGTCATGTGTAACAAAATTAACTTCACTTTTAGTTATTTATTTTTTAGAACAACACACATACTTTTGAATTCTCTTTACAATTTGATCTTTTCATTAAGAATTCTGGGAAAATAGAATGTCGATAATGACAATGTGTCGCAAAGAAAAGAAAGAAAAATAGAACATACAGATTTTACGTGGAAACCCTTTCGGGGAAAAACCACAGGCAGAAGAGAAAAAAAATTACTATGTCAAATTCGAATGATACAAGAGGAGAGACGACTACGTCTAGTTATAGGTTTGTAAACCATATTCTAATGAAAGTCAAATAGAAGTAATGCAGTAAGGTTAAAACACATTATTCTAATCAACATCAAATAGAGGTAGTATACTTCTATACGGATTTCATTTGTGCAGCTTGTACCATATCTTGCCACTTGTATATTATTTTAACAAGAATTTGGGTCACATATCTCTAACAAATTCTATAAGTACAGTAGTATCATACAGTATACCATTTCATAACACTTCATTTCCAACGTCAAAAAAAAAAACTATAAAAAATTCATAATTTTTTTAAAAAAAAAAGAATACACATGGATTGTCATATGAGCTGTCATATTTAAAAAAAAAAAATAAATGTTTTAGTTAATATTCTCATTAAAATAACAACAATTGCACTTTTTTTGAAAGGTTAACAGCAAAGTTTGACTCTTTTTAAAAAGTTAACACTAAATTTAGCTAAAAAAAATAGAACAAAAGTCAAATTCATAAATATTAAGGACTAAATTTATCATTATGCCAATTAAATAACATTATTCAGGGATAATGTCACATTTGATACTTGAATATCAAGTACCATAATAAAAACACGTATTAATAGTTCATGCATCACATTAGACATTTTCGAAGTACATGTATCATATTGGACATTTTATAAAAGTTAAAAATTCGAGTTCTACATTGAACATTTTTAAAGAACATTTTATAAAAATATAATAAATTTATTTAAAGAAAAAACGAAGAATGTATTTGGATTCAAATATCCAAAATTTATAATATACAAAAATAAAATGAATATTGTTATCCAGATTCAGATATATGAATTCTCGAATTCGAATCACAAAGATTCGAAAATTTCGAAATCAAAAGTTGATACTAACAGTTAAAAAATATCCGAATCTGTAATATCCGAGTCCGACAAAAAAATTTGATCGGATGTTGAAAAAATAATGTCACATAAAGTATTTAATCATCACCATCATATCTTTTTCGTCTTTATGAGAGTTATAATAGTTGGCAATAATGGCAAAAGGATGACTAAAATGAGAATAATCGCAGCAATAATCGCTATACACGTCCATTTCCTCGACGCTTTTTGATGTTCCCGCGCTTCTTCGAGTTGTTCCGTACCTCGCCGGACGAACGAGCTCGCATGAGCCACGTGGCTTTCGATATCGTTCAATTGTTGACCTTGAGCCTCGACGAGTGCCGCCATGTCGAGGAAGATCTGGTGGAGCTCAATCAAGTTCTTCTCGATTTCCTTAACGGCGTCGTGTCGTTCTTGGATCTCGGAGATCGTGTCCATGATTCGACCTCTTCCTTGTTCTTGAATCGCACGTTGAAGGAAACTTTCACTTTCGCCGCTTGAAATCAAGTTCTCGATCGTGTCTTCGTCAGGTTTTTCGCCGGTGATCGTGAAATATCGTCGTTCAACGGTTTCTTTATATTCCGATTGCATCCTTGCTCGTAAGCTTTGAAACTCGTCCATCATTACTTTCAATTTCTTGCCTAACCCGCTAACGACGGATGTTCGAGTCCGATCTGAAGATGAACCGGGTCCACAACCCGGAACATTCCGGCTCGCCGCGTTCGATTTTTCCAAGGCTTCAAGCTTCCCTTTAATGACTTTCACTCGTTTAAGAACCTGTTCAACATCAGAATCCATACGAGAACGTAATTGCTTCATTGTTTTAGCATTATGCACCGTTTTACATTCTTCATTGGCCTCTTGCAGTGCTTTATAAAGCTTCTCAACGCCTTTCATGTCTTCTTTAACATTTTCAACATCTTCGAAGAACTTATCGAGATTAACCGTTTCATTGCCGGCTTCAATATCGTCCATATACGCTTGTTGTTTCAGGTCAGTATATTTCCTGAACGAACTTGAGATTAAATCATTCATTTTGCCTCAATTTATTTATTTATTTATTTTCCAATGAACACAGGATTTTCTTTTAATTTTGATGAAGTAAATCTAAAATTTGTTTCTGAATTTGTAATAATGACTTCTTTTTTCTTGGATTTGGGTCTTTCTCCTCTTCATTGACTGCTAATTAGCAATCCTTAGAGGAAGATGAGGTGACCCAAAAGAGGAAAAAAGGAAACTGTCATCAATCAAGGGAAAAAACAAAAGGCTAATTTCCCTTTTATGTTTTGTAAGCAAAAGAAAATAGCTAATCTAAAAAAAGGCAAGGGCCATTTTTGTTTTTTATTTCATTGGATAATCAAGATATAGCTTGGTTGACCTGGTCATCCCTTTTTCTATCCATTACTCACCCAAAGATAAAAAAATAATAATAAGTGTAAAAGGGTTTTTTTTAATGCATCTTATTACGTAATTGAGTGTAAAAAAAAGTAGGGATTGATTGAAAAAATAACTTGCTCTCTTTTATCCAAATAACATAAGAAAGCTTATGTATCTTAAGTAAAAACACATATCTAAGAATAATCATAGTAATTAAAAAATGTTTCAAAAATATTCAACAACCCCATTATCATCCATAGTTTTCTTGAATAGTATAAAAAAACATTGTAAATTTAGTTTGTTGATTTATTTTGTAGGTATTTTGATTGTCTTTACAGGTTGTGATAGACAAATAATGATGTTTGTTGTTGCTGAACCTCCACTAGCCACCAACAGTTTCTCTTAGTAAGTGGGTTGGCTATAGATACTCAAATGGTGGGTTATTATTGATTTCTTAATTTGTTTCAGTTTTGATAATATTTTAAAATAATAAACAATTTCACGAGTCCGTTTGTATCTGTGTTGTTTTAAATTTTATATGATCTTTTTTGTTTGTTTTTCATTGTTTAATAAGTTTCCACTTTTGAAAGTTTTTGTCTAGCATTGTATAAGTTTATTAATCTTACTTTTGCAAGTGATTTCAGGGATTATTTTATCACTTTTCTTTCCAATTTGATGGATGCTCGGTTCTTTTATTGATTCTACCCACTACTTTAGACCATTGAGGTTGATTTCCTTATTGTGATAAGTGTTTGTAATCAGTATTGATGGAGCCTGTCTTCATCGCTAATAATGAGTAATTATTTTTTTTCCTTTTCCCCAAATGATATGACTCTATTTATAAAATTAATTAATAAACTTTCTTTTAAAATAATATGTACTTTTTTACTAACAACAAAATATTAGGGTTTTTTTTTCATAGCCTTTATATTGTTTTCTCAATTATTGTTTTTTTTTTTAATAAAACCGACAACTCAATGAAAATTCATAAAAAATATATTTATCATTAAAAAAAGACCTATTTACATATATTATGGTGTCCTTTGCTCTGATCAATGAAAATTCCACATAAAACTTCATGTAAAAGGATACTAATATTTTATATGGTTTATAATTAAATTTACATAAAAAAATTAATATATAATTAATCTAAATTAAAATATAAAAAAATGAATAACTCAAAGTTTAAAGAGACTTTATTACTATTCATGGAGTAAAAAATAATAATTTTTTAATTTTTGAAAATTTCATATTTTTCATATTTATAATTTTTTTAAAAATATTTTTGTTTTTTATAATTTAAAATTTTTTAATTTTCAGAAATTTTTAAAATTTTTAATTGAAAATGCAAAAGAACTTTTATTTTTAATTTTTAAAACATTTTTTATAATTATTTATGTGCTTTTAACAAGTAAGGATTAACTTGACAAGAATAATAAATGTTGAGGCTAAAAGAGTTATTTTACT
Organism: Gossypium bickii; assembly: GCA_025503065.1. Taxonomy (NCBI): domain Eukaryota; kingdom Viridiplantae; phylum Streptophyta; class Magnoliopsida; order Malvales; family Malvaceae; genus Gossypium; species Gossypium bickii. Next base: position 798,330 of record CP106714.1, on the reverse strand, counting down.
TTTCTTTATAACAGCCACATAACCAATGTTGTCGGCAAAATTGATAGAGGGACCAAAACTTTTAAATAAAAAATATAAAAATTTAATATCTTAAAATTAAAATATAAGGACCAAATTTTAAGTTTAAAAAAGTAGAAAGATTTTTTACGGTCCTACGTGCTATGTCATTTTGACACCCAACATGACCTACTCAACATGTTAATGTTTACATCATCAACTATGTGTTAATCTACGTGCCAAGTATAAATTTATATATTTTTAAATGATAAATTATATTGTTAGTCACTCAATTATTAGTATTTTTTTTTAGTTATCAAATTATTAAAAGCTACAAATAGTCATCCAAAGCTTTTTTCTTTTTGGTTACCCAACTATTTGAATTTTTTTTTTTAGTCATCAACCATTAAATTATTAACGGAAATATAACATGACAGCTTTTAAAATTGCCATAATAATAACTTTAACCCTCAACATTTATACATCGTGTCAATTTAGTATTGATTTCAAAAAAATTAGCCCTCAACATTTATACATTGTGTCAATTTAGTATTGATTTCAAAAAAAAATAGCCCTCAACATTTACACATTGTGTAATTTGTTGTTGTTGTTGTTTCTACAGCTCTAATTTTATTTGTGACATTAAGGTTAATTTTAAAAGAATGATAAAATATGAAAATTACTATCTTAGATTTTTGGGTATTCCCATTTTTTATATATTTCTGATCAAATATAGTTGATAGATTTGCTTTTTTAGCATTTTAGGTAAAAATGACACAAATAAAAGCAATTTTTTTTTTAAATAAGGACCAAATTACACAATATGTAAACATTGAGGGTTAAATTTTTTAGAATCAAGACTAAATTGACACAATATATAAATGTTGAGGGTTAAAGTTACTATTATGCCAAATTTAAAACTGTCACATTATCTTTTCGTCAGCCATTTTACAACCGGTGACCAAAAGAGAAAAAATTGAATAGCTTGATGACTATTTTGTAACTTTTTATAGTTAGTTGACTAGGAAAAAAACTTACCGGTAGTTGGGTAACTACAAGTGTAGTTTATCCTTTTTTAAACCTACCAGTAGTTGAGTGACTACCGGTAATTGTGTAAACTATATAAACGGTCATCCGATTATTAGAAATTTTTTTGTTAAGTCACTCGACTTTAAAAATTACAAATTAGTCACTTAACTTATCATTTTATTTTATGTTATTTTAATTCAAATTAATTAAAATACTAATAATTTGCTAACTCATTCGTTAACTTCGTGATATGTATTTTTTTAATCATTATTTTTTTGCATAATTTCCATGTCATTTAATAATTAATGTAAAAAAGCTAAACTATTTAAATGTTTCGTATAATTAAAGAAAACATTATTTAACTTCAACAAGTTACAAAATAGTTAGTAAACTATTTGAATATTTTCATTTAATTCATTAAACTATTGAAAGATTTTAATCAAGTTACTGTACTATTAAGTTTTTTTTATTAAAAAGTCTAGCTAGTGAATTCCAAGTGACAATTTGACGATTGATGTAGTAGATCAACACCCATCAACAAGTAGAAGAACACATCTTAGATCCAAGTCGATACGAAGGTCAATGTTGGAGATCGAAGAAGAAAACTATTTGAAATTTAGTTTGCAAATTCGTGACATTCAAAGTTGTTTCATAAAAAAAAAAAAACTAAATTACAGAAGAAAAGGGAAGGAAAGCTTTCAATTGATGTAGGTGGTGCAAACAGAGAATGTTATATAACAACGGTTTTAACAACCCAACAACTTAAATGAAAATTTATGAATAGTTTAGTGACCATTTTGTAACTTTTTGATGTTAAGTGACTAAAATGTAAATATACTAATGATTTAGTGACCTTAGGTGCAATTTATCCAAAGATACTAAAACAGCGCCTTGTTTGGCCAGAAAAGGCAAATCAGTCAATTTCCAATTACTATTTATAATTAAATAAAACAATAATAAATTTAAAAAAACAAATGAGTACGGCCAACATAAGAAATAAAAAGATAAAAACAGTACGGGCTAAATCTAAAAAAAGAAAGTTAAATTACACTTAAGGTCACTAAACTATAAGCAACTTTACGTTTTGGTTACTTAATTTCAAAAAGTTACAAAATGATCACTGAATCATTCAAAAGTTTCCATTTAAGTCACTTGGTTAGGCTGTTAAAATTTCTACTGGATGGCCTTCTTTGTTCACACCACCTGCATTAATTGAAAACTTTCTTCCCCTTCTCTTTTATAGTTTAATTTCTTTTTCATGAAACAATTTTAAAATGTCAAGAATTTGTGAACCAAAATCCTAGATAGTTTTCTTCTTCGATTTTGGATACTGACCGTCAGATCAACTTGGATATAAGGTATATTATTTTACTCGTCAATTGGTATCCACGATACTAATCGTTGAATCATCACTTCGAACTCCCTAGATGAACTTTTTAATTAAAAAATTTATTAGTTTAGTAACTTGAATAAAAACTTTCAAATAGTTCAGTGTGAGGGTGTTCAAACGGCCGGTTCGGTTATTAACAGAACTGAATTACTATTAACCGAATTATCCAAAATGTAAAAATATTTAACCGTTAACTGAACTGATTTTTTTTTTCAAACACATTAACCAAACCAAAACTGAATTAACTGAAATTTATATATTTTTGTCTTTTGGTTAAATTAAGTATAAAACATATAAAAAAATAGTTTACTAATGTTCATTTTCTTTTTTTTTTAATAGTTAAAAATATATTATATTATATGTATTATTTATTTTGATTAATATAAAAAATAATAGTTCAAAAAATACATTGTTAATATAAAAAAAATATTATATATAATATATATTGTTTAATTCGGTTAATTATTCGATTTCGACCCGAATTAACCGATAATCGAAATTTTAAAAAATTATTAATTAACTAAACTAAATCCAGCCACCGACCGATTAACCAAATTAAATCGATTAGGTTAGCAAATTCGATTTTAACTGAACTATAAACACTCCTGATTCAATGATATAAATGAACATATTTGAATAACTTAATAATTATTTTATAATTTTTTAAAGTTAAATAAGTAAAATGTAAACTTACTTATAATCGTAGGAGAAACTTACTTATAATCGTAGGGCTCTGATCTGATCAGAGCTTGTGACTGAGAATTTAATTTATGCGAATCCGACCATTTAGCTTTACAGAAATTCGCTACTTCAAAACAAAAAGGAAAATTCGCCGACTTTTCCTCAGTGCTTTTTAATTTACAAAAATCCAAAATTTCCGTCTTTTCGCTTTTCTATGATAAATGATAAGATACTATTTTTTTCCTGGAAATTTGATAAGAGAGAGAAATTTGTTTTTATTTATTTGTTTATTTATGTTGTTGAATAAATTTGATTCGCTGTTGAAGGGAAAGGGCAAATTTTTAAAAGTTGCGTTTTCTTTTTCTCGGTAACCAAACAGGTTTTTCAGTGTGCAGCAAAATGGAAACGAAGTACATTGAGAGATCGAATAGTATGGCGAGTGAGAAAAGATGTTTGGATTCGAGTTCTGGAGATGAAGGACCTGATAGGAAACGACCTGCTCTCGCTAGGTTTTATCACTTTACTTTCTCATCTTTTCAGTATTTCAAAAATATTTTCAAATCAAACACTTTTTTTTTTTTTTTGTTTGTGTGTGTGTGTGATTTTCTTGATGTAAAAAGTGAATGTATTTTATTGAACTCTTGAGTGAAGTGATATTGGAAAAAAAAAAAGTTGTGCATGAGAAGTTGGATTTCTTTATAAAAAAAAAATAATACTTTTGGATTATTTTAATTATGATTTTTAAAAAAAAAAAATAAGTTGAGTAGAGAGAACAAGGTGATGATCATTGTTTTTATGTGAGTGTTTTCTTTATGGGTGTTCGTATAAAGTTGCAGGATCTTAACTTACAAAGCTTTACTAAACTGAAAAAAAAAATCCATGGCTTTCTTGCTTATATATATATGCATGCATGCATGTGTATATATATATATATATACACATTTCTGTTTTGTTAACATAAAATCTTTGACCTTAATGCAGTGTGATTGTTGAAGCTTTGAAGGTGGATAGTTTACAGAAACTATGTTCATCATTGGAACCTATTCTCAGAAAAGTTGTAAGATTCTGGATTCTTTTTTGGTTAAATCAGTTTTTGGGTCTAAACTTTGGCAACTTTTCTCAGATTGAAGCCTGAACAGTTTTTTTTATCCAAGTTACTCTTTGAAAATCCTAAAGCTCAGGTCCCAGTGTAGGAACAAATGCCAAGTTCAGGCCTTAACATGAACAAAAAAAAAAAGTTTCAGTCCCCAGTGTGGGAATAGTTGCCAGCTTCAGGTCCTAGATAGTGATTTAACACTTTATTTATTTAAGTTCTTACTTAGCTCATGTTCTAATTTGGACCATGTAATATGAGCAGGTTAGTGAAGAAGTGGAACGTGCGTTAGCCAAATTAGGCCCTGCCAAACTTACTACTAAGTACGTAAAATATTTTGCAAAATTTCATTATGTGTTTCCACTTCTATTGTGCTTATGATAACATTTTTGTTTATTGTAAACCCTTCTATGCTTATTGCTAATTATGAACTTTTTGTTTATTCTCCTTAGATTTTGTAATAATATTGAAGGAAATGTTTTTAATACTTCTGGAAGTTTTTCATTTTTACCTTTTCTTTTTCTGGGTAAAACTATCATGTAGGCCTGTACTAGGAGTCAGATTGCATTTTGCCCTCTTTATTAAAAAAATGAGCAAATTAATCTTGGTGTATTAGATTAATGAGCAAATTGATTTTTCTATTTTTACTGTTAAAAACTGGAGTTGCTGACAAAATAACTAGAAAGTTACCTTATTCTTAAATGATGTCCAGGGACTAATTTGCTCAATTTTTTGAATAGAGGAAGCAAAATGCAATCTAACTCCTAGTACAAGGGTTTCTATAGTACTTTTACCCTGTTTTTGGTCATTGATAAACTTCCATGATGATTTTTACTGCTAAATAATGAAGAATAGGTTTTGGAGGTACACTGACGTGTACTTGTGTAATTTGTTTGTTTTTTTCTTGTATGTATCCATTACTGTTATGCTTGTGATGACTGATAACATTATTGTCTATTAGACTTTGTGGTCCTTTATTGCTTTCAATTTAAGATACCATGTTCTGTACATATTTTCTTTGACAAGGTTCTATTATATATGTCCAAAGACATTTCTGATTGCCTCTCTTGAGTCTCGATCGACTGCAATTGATCCGTTTTCGTGTTGCCATTAGTGTGTTTTTGCGAAGTTGTGATAATGGTGCCTTGTGTTTTTGTCTACACAATACAGGTCTTCCCCTAAACAGATTGAAGGGCCTAATGGAAGAAATTTACGGCTGCACTTTCGATCTGGGTTGTCCCTTCCTCTTTTTACCGGAGGGAAAGTTGAAGGACAACAGGGTGCTGCTATAGATATTGTTTTGATCGATGCAAACACCGGACACGTCGTTACATCAGGTCCGGAGTCTTCTTTGAAACTAGATGTTGTGGTGCTCGAGGGTGATTTCAACAACGAGGATGATGATAATTGGACTGAAGAAGAATTTGATAGCCATGTTGTTAAGGAACGTGACGGGAAGAGACCGTTACTGACCGGAGATCTACAGGTGGTGTTGAACGAAGGTGTAGGAACACTAGGGGAGCTATCGTTTACCGATAACTCGAGCTGGATTAGGAGCAGGAAATTCAGGTTAGGTCTAAAGGTTGCTTCTGATTGTTGTGAAGGCTTCCGTATTCGTGAAGCAAAAACCGATGCTTTCACCGTTAAGGATCATCGAGGAGAACGTAAGTTCTTAACTTTCGTTGTTTCTAAAGTTGTTTGAGAGTCTGTAAATCGTTACAATTTCATTCTTTTTCATTAACAGTATATAAAAAACACTATCCACCCACATTAAACGATGAGGTTTGGAGATTAGAGAAGATTGGTAAAGACGGGTCATTTCACAAGAGGCTTAATAAAGCTGGAATTTTCACAGTTGAAGACTTCTTACGGCTCGTGGTTAGGGACTCCCAGAGGCTGAGAAACGTAAGTGTCTTATCCGTAAATCACTCGTAAATATTTTGTTGTTCCGTTTGTAACTGATTTTCGATCTGTTTCTTGTAGATACTTGGAAGTGGAATGTCTAACAAGATGTGGGATATTCTAGTGGAACATGCGAAAACTTGTGTTCTAAGCGAGAAACTTTACGTCTATTACTCCGATGACGTGAGGAGTGTCGGCATAGTCTTCAACAACATCCACGAGTGGAATGGCTTAATCGCAAATGGACAGTATTATGCATCTGATTCACTTTCCGATGATCAGAAGGTAAAGAAACTTGCTGGTTTTGATATACGTGATGGGAAAACTGACAATCGTTACAACCTTGTAGGTTTACGTGGATATCTTGGTGAAGAAGGCATACGAAAATTGGATTCATGTTATAGAGTATGATGGTAAGTCTTTATTAGGATGTAACGAAGATGATAGTTTGGATACTTGCCGAGCCAAACTTCCGATGGATCTGCATACAAGTTCGACTAGTCAACAACAGATTCTACCAACTCTGTCAGTTCCAGTTCCTACAGAGCAGCCTTCAGTGGATTCCGATCTAGTTGTCAGAGGTATAAAGTTCCCGGTTTTTTTCAAACTAATTTGAGTACATACCGTCTTGTACCCCTGCTTGTTATTGATCATGTTCTCCTTTTTTCTAGGTTATGACGATAGTATGGCAGGTAGATTAACGAATGAATCGCAAAACGTACACCTTAATGCCACGATTCCGTTAAATGGTGCTTCATTCCCTCTACAAAACCCCTTGGTCAACGATAATGAACTAGTCCACGGTCCATCTCAGTCGACTGTGCGAGGTTTCAATAATGTTGGCACTTTGAATATTCCTGAAGGAGTTGAGGATTTCTTTTCGGAGGACGAGGAGATGAGAATGAGAAGTAACAACGAGATGCTAGAAAACGAAGATATGCAGCATTTGGTTAGTATATTTAACTTGGGAAATCAAGATCACATTCCGTTTAATGCTTCTGACGATAGCCATCCTTCTTCCTCAACATATATGCCCCCTACCTTGGCTTTGAATTACGGTTTTGATAACGAAACTTCTTCTCCTTCATCCGGAAAAGCTGTAGTCGGGTGGCTCAAGTTAAAGGCAGCTCTTCGATGGGGTATCTTTACTCGGAAAAAGGCTGCCGAAAGGCGTGCACATCTTATTGAGCTCGATGATTTATAAATGTAACCTATCCCGATACAATGTTAATAATCTCCTTTCCGTCTCCCTGCTCGTGTCTAACATAAATCCGATCCAACCCAACCGAAGACTCAATAACCGGAGTTTTGCTCTTTGAGATCTTATATTGCTTCAATTCTAACTTTGTCATCCAGCTTCCATAATAATTGGCAGGGTTTTGGTTTGGGGCCGTCTTAACACCGGAAGCTCGAAATGTTATTGAGGGGAACGTGTTCCGGCACATGTTGAAGTTGCCGGTGTAACATATGTAACTACTTAAGATGACTAGCATCTTTGCTCTGTAATTTATGCCATGTGTACATGTTTATAAATTCGAATTTCGAGTTAATCGAATCGAGTTATTCAAGTCAACTCAAATAATTAATTCGAGTTCGAGTCGTGTTGAATTTTACAATTCGAATAAGTGATTGGTGTAAATACCCTTTAGGTTACTATCAGTTTTAAAAATGAGTAAATTGGTCTCTCTTTAAACAAAAATTTCAAAACAACTTTCAAAAATTCAAAATATTTATAAAAATTCCAAAATTTATATATTTTTAAAAAATTATAAAATAAAAAAAATCTAAAGAATATATAAAGAAAGTTAAAAATTTTAAAATTTTCTAAAATAGTAATTTTGGGACCTAAATAAGTTAATTAATTATTTAAGTTTATCCTTTTTTATTATTTTGTTTTAAAAAAGTTTTCAAATATATATTGTTTTAAATTTATCTACTCTAATATGAAATTAGTTATACTGTACTAATATTTTAATTTGACATGTTTAATTTTTTCATTTAACTAGAACAATTTCATTCGATTCGACTCGAAACGAAAAAAATTCAAATTGAGTTAAGATGATAAAATAGGACTCGTCAACTCGATTAATTCGATTTTTTTTTCACTCAATTTGGCTCGATTCGATCAAACACTCACTCCAAACAGAAATGATTGGTTTCTTCTTTAATTTAATGAAGAAATACTAATTTACTATTTTTTAAATAGATGAGACAAAATGCAATCTGACACCTAATACAGGGACATCAATGGTATTTTTACCGTTTTCTCTCTTTGTGTTTACCTGTGGTTCATAAGATCTTGAGAATGCCATAAGCAGCAATTTGTCAGCATAGGGAGTTAAACGAAATTTTTTATTGCAACTGAGTGACCAAAATGTAAACTTATTAATAATGTAGTGACATCAGGTGTAATTTATCCTAAAACTAAAGCAGGGCGTGCCCACAAATACCACCGACACCGTTAGACATTTCCCACGCCTTGCACAGTTGTATGGATGGGTACAGAATAATGAAATTACTTGGCCGTATTAGTTAATGAAATTCAAGCAATGAAGGTTGGTATGATTGAGGAATACTGACAGCACGATGGTGGCTGCGGTCTGGTCCCCGTCGCCGACGGCGAGTTTTTCATTTATGATATATCCTTTCCTTTTGGGTTAGTACATATCTCTGCATGTCTTTCTCTTAGGGTCGTTTTCTGTCTCTGATTATACAGAGAAAAACGTGAAGGACCTGAGAATTTGACCCGAATCACTAACCTGGTTGGACAATCCGGTACGTCGGAATGGAAAAAAAATTCGCCGTTGCCGGGGATCGAACCCGGGTCGCCCGCGTGACAGGCGGGAATACTCACCACTATACTACAACGACTGTCCTGACCACATGCTAATGTAAAAAATATTTATAAAATGACAATTTTTGGAAAGGTTAAATTCTGCTATTAGTCCTTATACTTTGTGAAAGTTGTGGATTTAATTCTTGTACTTTTATTTGATCAAGTTTAGTCCCTGTAACTTTTGAACTGGTCAATTTTAGTCTTAACCTAAATAGTAACAATTAAATCTGTTTGTTTAAGTTCAATTACTAGTTAGTCCATGTTTTTCAATTTAATCATTCTAAGTTCTTATATTTTTCAATTTTTAAATTTCCAGCCTTGATGTAAATGATAATCGCTAATTCATTAACTGAATTTTAGTAACATGTCAAAATAACAAGTTGACATAGCATTATATGTATCATAATATATTTGTCGACTCATATTTTGGAAATAGAAGAACTTAATTTAATAAATTTGATAGTTATCGTTTGTTGAGGACTAAATTTTAAAAATTTAAAAGCAAAAGGCTTAAAAATAACCAAATTAAAGTATATCTTCGATCAATTGGTAGTATATATAAATTTATACATCAGTTGATGACATATCATCAAACGTTTATGAAATTAAATTTTTTCGACTTCTTTTCAATGATACGGTATCTTTTAATTCATGATTGTATATATAAAATTATAATTTGTTAATACATCAAATATTAATTCACATATACATGATCAAGTTTTGTTATTAGTTTTTATATTATGTGTCGGGTTTAGTTCCTGTATCTTAATTTAGTTATTTCTAATCTTTGTACCCTTTGAATTGATCAATTTTAATCCCTAAACTCATCTAAACCGTAGCAATCAAATCCATTTGGTTAAATTTTACTATTACTTTTGTACCACGCATAAAGTCGTCAGTTTAGTTCATGTTCTCCAATTTGACCGTTCATATTCCCTATACTTTTTAAAATCTTAAAATTTCAGTTTTGACCCAAAGAACTATTAAGTTCGTTAAATGATTTTTTTTTAGTAATATATGAAAATAATAAGCTGACATGACATTATACATGTGATAATACATTTGCCGTATAAGATTTTGAAAATAACATAACTTAATGAATTTAGCGACTACTATTTAGTTAGGATTAAAATTTTAAAATTCGAAAAGTATGAAGGTACATTGCATATCCAATGAGAGATGGATATTTGAAACAATCACTAATCCCGAACATGAATCATAAAATAAACGTGAAAAATAAAAGTAAAAAACAAATTAAATATCACATTCCATAGCAAAAAAGTTTGAGCCAGAAATATAAATATATATATGTATATGCGCAAATTACATTAAATCAAGCAAGAAATTTTTTTATTATTATTATCAAACTTTACTTCTAAGAATTTTCTGGAAAGCTACAGTTACATCAACATTTGAACCAATTAATATTGCAACACTTGACCTAATCTAGGAGCAGTTTAAAAAAAAAAAAAACAATGCAACTTATATATGATTGTTGAAGATTTAATTAGTTATTATTTTCGGTTCGGGTTTTATCTTATAGTTATTTGAAAATTAATTTTTTTAAAAAGTTATTATGTATGGTTGTAATCGAATTCAAATAATAGTATGAATTCAAGTAAAATTATGTGCGTCTATCTCTTCAAGTACTTAATAAAGAGTTTATATTTTATAACATTGTCGCCTTTCTAAATATTTGAACTCTCGATAGAATTGAAAGATAAAACTCCACCAAAAACAATATTTATCATGTTTAAAGTCTAAATCCAAACTCAATTTTTAGAAAATACAGGAATGGACGGTGAATTAATTTTGATTTTTAATCTATTGTAATTGAATGGTATACCAAAAAAGAATGTCTAGGAAGAAAGAACCATGAAATTGGGAATGATGAAAAGGTCCAAACTCTTTCAACTATGTTTCATGTCTTAATACAGTGATTAAAATCCAAAGAAATGGATACAAACATTGTAAGCAAGATTTAACCATCTTTTAAGAAGATTGATGTTGCTACATCTTTTGTCTTTTTTATTACAAGACAACAACTCCACTTTTTTGTGTTTGGATTTGGTAACTCCGACAATTGTCCATCTTCGAAGTTGTACTTTCCCAACACATTTTCTCTTTATGTTTCCATGGCTTGCATTTGTGTATTTAATTGTATTTGTCATTATTTTGTTATGTTAATTAAGTTTTTCTTATATGATATATTATAATGTTGTTGGTATCGAATTAGATTAATAGGTTTGATCGATTATAACGAAAACTAATAAATATATTAATTTGGATAGTTATATTGAGTTATTTTAAATGAGTCGTTTGGAATCACTATTCATCTGTGAATCGAAATCACTTAAATCGATTTATTATATATTATAACCTAAAACTATATTTATTACCTAAAATCTAGCCCAAATTTGTTAATTCAAAGAAAAAATAAAAATAATTAAATATGACCAAAATCTGAAGAAAACCTAACCCAAAAAAATTAAAAGATAAAAAAATAAAATTAAGCACTAAATTCTCGTAGTGCGAACTACAGAGTTTATCTCAAAGTTTAAGTTCATGGTTGTTTGAATTTGATTGAAATGGTCGGTCAAGTTGAGAATCAATTTAGGTATCAATCTGGAGGGTGGCATCAAACTGATTGACCCATGAATAGGTACGGACTGATTAAACTCACAATGAAACTGATTTTTTATTTTTATTAATTTTTAATAATTTATTTAATCGAACCAATTGATTCGACAAATCGGTGGCTTGACCTATTTTATCACCAATTAGTTCCGAACATCTTGGTTAATCTATGATAAGTTATTTATTGAAATTGTTAGTCATAGATGAATCCATTTCAACTAGGATTTTAAGAATGATAATGTTAATGTTTTAATTAAATTCGAAATGTTCATATCTTTCATTTTGAACAATCGGATTGAGAACCAATGTTCTGATCATTTCAATCATCGGTGCAATTATGAAAATACAGTGTATAATTAATGTGAACAAATACTTGATAATGATTGAACTCAAGCCCCTTAAATTGCAACAATGTACCTACAAAATCAAGAGATAAAACCCTGTCTCGATTCACAGACAATATCAACTCGTTGAAGTCCATCAATTATGAATGAATGATATTTCGAAAACTCCAAGTCAATTTAGAGACAAACTGACTCAACGAGGCCCATCAACTCTGAATAAACAATACTTCAACAACTTATCCGAAAAGAATAGCCCCTCAACAATAATATATAAATATTAAGCCACAATAAAAGAAATTAAAAAAAAAAAATTGGTGATAACCTTCACAGGTATGTGTATATAAATCCCTAATGACACACTCCCCATTAAAGAAACTGAAAATTTTCTCTTCTTTTTGTCAATTTCCACTTAAATTTTCCCTCAATGGAAGAAAACGAGAATCGAAATACCGGAAATGTGAATCAAAGGGAATATTTGAAATCCATTGAATTCACAACAATGATTTGTTCTTCAAAAACAATTTCAAACCTTTCATTAATTTCCTCCAATGATCCATTTTTTTCCTCAATCATCACTCTTTACACTTTAATCCTTCTTTATTTCCCTCAAAGCTTTTTTTCCCTCAAATTCCTTTTGATTTTCACCGCACCTCTTTTATTCTCCCTCTTTCGAAAACCCATCGATGAAGTTAAAAAAACGGAGTTTCAACAACGGGTCGGGTCTAAAACCGACCCTGAATTTGTAATTCGGAGTTTCGAAGAATTGTTCGTTGAATCGGACGTCGGAGCTCCGTTGGAAGTGATATTTGAAGGGGAAGAAGAAGAAGAAGAAGAAGGGGAGGATTGTAATGAGGATTATTATTACCCGGATCCGACCCGTGTTATCGAGAGGTATCCTTCGTTGTCGTTGTGTTACCCGGAATCGGATTCGGATAGTTCTTCGTCGCAGATGGATTTTCCGGTGATTGGAGAATGGGTTTCGTCGGAAATGATGTGTTATGGATGGGAAGAGGAAGAAGATAAAGATGGGATGATTGAGATTGATTTGGATTTTCATGAGGAAGAAGATAATTTGATTGAGATTGATATTTCTTAAAAAAGGGTTTAATTTTCAGCTAATATTGCATTGATTTAATTAATTGAAAAAAGTTGAAGTGAAATATATTTATCATTTATATTTTGTTTAATTTCATCATGTTTACTTTTATAAATTATTTTATATGATGAAAATAATTATCTTTAGTATTATTTAAGTCCACTGAGTAACATTGTCGTTATTATCAATGCAGGAGGATATAAGTAGATATAATTGGAACTTATAATGAGTTTGTTCAAAAAAAATCTTAAATGTGTAGTTCTAGACATTGTGTTAAAAAGAACAAATATGATCAGAATCTATAAAAAGATTGTTTTAAAAAAATATATTGAATTGGTAGTTTTAGGCATTGTGTCAAAAAGAATCAAAACCTATAATTAAATTGTTCAAAGAAAATCTTGAATGGGTGGTTCTAAGCATTGAGTAAAAATAGCAGATATGATCAAAACCTATAATGAGATTGTTCAAAAAAAAATCTTGAATGAGTGGTTCTAGGTATTGTGTCAAAAAGAGCAGATATGAACAAAGCCTATAATTAAATTGTTCACAAAAAATCTCGAATGGGTGGTTTTATATATTGTGTCAAAAAGAACAGATATAATCAAAACTTATAATGAGATTGTTTAAAAAAAATCTTGAACAGGTGATTCTAAGCATTGTGTCAAAAAGAGCAGAACCTATGATGAAATTGTTCAAAAAAAATCTTAAATGAGTGGTATGAGTCAATAAGATGCTGACTCAATTATATTATTCGAAGAAATTTTAGTTTTTATTTTCTAAAAAACTCGATAAAAAAATTATATATGTTTGAATTTGAATTGTAATACTTACAGTAAAATAGCATTAATTTTATCACAATACTGTAACTTTATTTAAATATATTATTTACATTTTAATTGTATTATTCATGGTTTATTTCTTTCATCAATTATATATCTATACTATTATTTAAATTTAAAACTGAGTTGGTGTCACGAGTCAACATGACACCAACTCAATGAAATTACGAAAATATTTTTTTGTATTTAAAATAAGTTATATTATTTGAGGATATCTTAATTTTTTATCTTTTATTTTATTATTGTACATATTTGATGTATTATTAATTAATTTCAAATAATCAAAGAGGCCAAAATTTGAACCCTGCATGTTGACCTGATGGTTAGGGTGTTTACCGCCCTATGTGTAGCCTGAGTTTGAGTCGTGCTAGTCGCGTTGCTGTTAGGGCTTTGCCCTCCTTTTATATCATATATGCTCTTTTTAATACCATCCTCAACTCTTAAATAGAAGAATAATGTGTTTTAATATACTCAAACTCACGTTCTCATGCACTGGCAATAATGCTGATGTCAATCGAACTAAGAATCAATCGGCTAATTTAATTAATTTCGATGTTGATTATATTATTTATATTTACAATTATAATAGAATTTATAATTATCCATTGTAACTTAAAAAAAGATAACCTCATCCATGAGTAAACGATAACTTCAATTAATACTTGCTGAGGAAAAAGAAATTAACAATCTATCTTTTAAAATCCCCAGAAACTGTATTTTATTGTTTTAAAACTTTCTTTTTAGAACCTCCATGATCGAAAACTCTTTCAATTAAGTCCCCAGCAACTCAAGTACATAACAGTTCTAAGAGACTCCTCTGCTTGCTTTAGCTTCTCATTGTTGGTCGTCTTTGAAAGTACTCCACGATTTAGTGTTCTGCAAAAATGGCTAGCTTGCTTTGATGATGATGATGATGATGATGATGGAGAAGAAGGGTTTTTCAAACAGCTTAGATTAGATTTCAACTTTGATGCTTGGTCTTCCATTACTAAGAATTTTAAAGTTTTTTCTTGAAGTTTTTGTGTATATATATATAACCCTATATATATATACACAATTGAATTGGAACTTGTTTTTAAGCAATATGTTGACTTGAAAGAAAAGCAAAAGAAGAAACACAAGAAGATTCCCAGATATGTGGAGAAAAAAGGGACAGTTTTGAAAGTTTCTTTCCCGTTGATTTTATTCCCACGTAAAGTTTATTAAAGGGATAATACCTCATTTGGTACCTATACTTTAATAAAATGTTCAATGTTGTACCTGAACTATCATTATGCATATTATTATGGTACTTAGTGTGAACACCGTTAGTTAATTGCTAAACCAGCTGATATAAATTTTACACGTAGATTTTTTTTTCTCTAAACCAATAAGTTTACATGAATAATTTAGTATTATGTGAAAAACTCAATAAAACAAAAATAAAAATAAAAAACAATTAACTAAACATATGGTTAATACAGAAAAAATAAATACTAACTTTACATGAAATAATTATAATAATATATTATTTAAAAATCAATTAAAAATATTATTTCAAATGGAAAGTTTGATGTGTCAAAATTTCATCGGCTGGTTTAGCAATTCACTAACGGTATTAACATCAAGTATCATAATAAAACACATATTGATAGTTCATAAATCACACTAGACATTTTTAAAGTACGAGTATCACATTGGATGTTTTCGGAATTTATAGGTACCAAATGTTACATTATCCCTTTTATTAAATAAGGGTAAACTACACCCAAGCTCGCTAAATTATTATTAAGTTTGCATTTTGATCACTGAACTTCAAAAAGTTACAAAATGGTCATTGAACTATTCGAAAGTGTTTATTTAAGTCACCGGGTTGTTAAGTCTTTTTTTGAAAGTTTAGCTAGTGAGCTTCGAGCAATGATTCAACGATTGGTATATTGGATTAGTACCAATCGACAAGTAGAAAACATACCTTATATCAAAGTTGATTTTATGGTTAGTGTTTGAGATCAAAGAAGAAAGTTGTTTAAATTCTAGTTCGTAAATTCATGATATTCAAAGTTGTTTCATGAAAAAAAAAATTGTAGAAGAGAAGGGGAATAAGAACTTTTGATTGGTGTAGGTAGTACGAACAAAGAAGAGCATATAACAATGATTCTAATAATCTTGTGACTTAAATTAAAACTTTCAAATAGTTCAGCGATCATTTTGTAATTTTTTGAAGTTGAGTGACTTGAACGTAAACATACTACTGGTTTAATGACCTTAGGGGTAATTTTTACTCATTAAATAATTCAAGCTCAGAACGATCAAAACATGAATTTACTTGAATTCGAATAACCAACTGTATATACTACAATGGCCCAAACTCGAAATAATCCTAAACCTAAAACTGCCCCAACATGGTCCAAAAACCAATGGAATGATTTGACTTGAAAACCCCTACCAATACACCGAAATGGTCCAAACCCAAAATTACCTGAGTCTAAAATAAATTGAACTCGAAAATTTTCCAAAATTTTAAAATAAACTCAAACTGATCCAACCAAAATTAAATGCAATCATAAACTAACTCAAAATATCTCATTGACATGTATAATTATAAATAATAATATTTGATGTATCGTCGATACATAAGTTTTATGTATCACGAGTAAATAACAACACTAGATAAACAAAAATAAAGTAAAATGATTATAAATAAATATCAATAATTTTATTTAAACACAAATAAATATTAATTATATTTATTACATTTCTCTCAAGTTTTGAGTTTCGAGTCTAGAGTGGTTTAAGATTTAGGAACTATATTAGATTTCAGGTTTAAGATTTATATTGAGTTTTGGGTTTCAGATTTGTGCATGTCTAAATGAAATTATTAGTATTTATTTATAAGGCATGATGTCAAATTTGACCCTCGATATTTACATCTTTTGTCAATTTAGCCCTTATTCCTTTTTAAGCTAAATTTAACCATTAAGCTTTCAAAAAGAGTCGAATCGTTTTTTAACGAAAATACTGATCAAAACATAAAATTTTAACGATGTTGGTTTGATAACTCGCATGGTAGTCCACAAGTATTTTATGTTGATATGACACTATTTCTCTTATATGTCATGTTATCAAATAATTTAAAAATTATAAAGATATTCAAAAGGAAATTATAAGAATCCATAAAAAAGCAGCATGAAGTACACATGGATTACCATGTGGGTTGCTATGTTTCAAAATTTAACGTTTTAGTTAGCATTTCTATTAAAAAACAACAACATAATATTTTTTTCGTAAGATTGATGGTCAAATTTGACTTTTTTTAAAATGTCGAGGGTCAAAATTTGAAAGAAAAAAAGAATAAGGACCAAATTGATAAAAAAATATAAACGTGGAAGGCTAAAAAAGATCAACCAATTGACTTTGACATCATTTAGATTCAAACCATAACAAAATTATGGACAAAACGTGTAAAGAAAAACAGACTAAAATGGTTTAATCCTCACAGTAAATTACTTTGAAATTTCATCTCATTGTGTAAGAAATAGCAAATTAGTGAATATATTTGTTAGGTCCCTTTGTTATAAGAAAGGATTAAGATTAGTACCTTATTATTAAATGGATCAATTTAATCCCTATACTATTAAAAGGAATAAAATAAATCCAAATTTTAACAGAGTTAACATATACTACCATTAACAAAGCTTGCTGACGTGGCATCCATGTGACAGTTCACTTAGATGCCATGTCAACAAAGTATCTGTTAACTTTTCCATTTATTTTTGGGTGATTTGACAAACAACATAAGATTAAAGGTTAAAAGAAACGAAAATTAAATACAGGACTACAATAATTTTTATTTTTCGTAAAATTTGAGGGTTAAATAAATCGTCATGTCTAATCATTTTAGCTTAAATAATTTAGGGTAATATTGATTTAGATTAATTAATATCATTATAAAAATAGAAAATCGAATTATCTAAATTTGAAGTATAATTACTAAATATCTAATTTAAGCATAATATATATAGTCAGGGGCAAATAGTGACCTTAGTCCTAAAAAATGATAGATTTGTTATTTAACTCTTTAAAACTTTATGAAATTACTTATTAAAGGTAAAATTGCACATTGACCCTTCAAATTTACGCGATTTATCTTAATCCCTTAAAGCAAATTTCTGCTTGTCTGTATCACTTCTATCTGCTTGGTACAGAAGTTACCCTTTATTTATTTTTATCTTGTAAGGATAGTATAATAGTTGATTCTGTATTAAATTTGGTTGACATCATTAATACTTGACAACTAGCATTGTCTCCTTTTAAAATCACGTATGATAAATATTAAAATTTGAAGTTATAATTTCAACTTGGATATGAAAACTTATTGAGAACAATAACAATTATATAAAAAAGAGCATCGAAGCCGATTGAGTCTTAGCTCGATTGGTATTGTTACCGATGCAGAAGAATGTGGGTTCGAGTACGTTGAAACACATTATTCTCTCATTTAAAGGTTGGAAAATGATACGGGTAGTTTTAGACAGTCTATCAAAAGCGTGTTTAAAAAAAAGCATTAAAAAATCGATATTAATCCATAACCGAACCAACCAACTTAATATTAATAATTTAAAATATTTATATAAATACATCAAATCCCAACCCAATAAATTACAACTAACACTAACACAAACACTAACATAGCCCAATAAGAAATAACATAATCAAAATAAACAAATCTAAAAAGAAGAAGAAGAAAAGAAACCCTAAACGCTGCTTAGTCTCCCTCATCCTTCCATTAGTCTTCTCCAAACGGCGGCATCTTCATCTTACTATTCGGCCTTCCTCTTTCAGATTCTTTAAGGTATTTCTATACCTTAATTTTTTGTGGGTTATGATTTTTTTTTTGTGGTTATTGGCAGTGGGCAATTGTTGGCATTAGAATGTTGGTGTAGTTGGAACAATTGTTAAAATTTCATTAAAATGCTTTTGTTGGCAGTAGGCAATTTCACTTGCTGCTATTGCTTGTAATTTGTAGCATAATGGTACTTTGTAGGGAAATTGCCAAATTGGTGCTAATCTTGGCAATTGGTAGGCAATTGTATTTTTTGGCTTTAGAATGCTTTTGTAGTTGGAACATTTTCATTTGTATTTTGGATTTCAATTTCGCAGTATGCTAAATGTTTATTTTGAATTTAAATTTGGTAGTAGGAAAAATTTAATGTGGTTGAAGTAGAATCTAGCAGTAGCTTATTTTTATTGGCTATGAAAATATACATTGTCTCTCTCTCAAAAAGAAAAAAATGTCGGTTAACTGACCGAACTGACTGAAGTTAAGTCGGTTATGGCTCTTCAAGTCGGTTGGGTCGGTTAATTTAACTGATTGCTCACCCTTACTGAATGCTGCATACCCTTTCTTTAAAATGTCAAAGAATATTGGTTTTTGGACACTCCAGGAAAAAAAATCACTTCCAAATCTCTGATCTGAAAGTCGGTCAATGCAGTAAAAGTAATAGATAATTGCTTAAGAATAGGATTTTTCACACGGTTAAGACTTTAGCAATATGTGTAAATACTAGGATAGTGGATTTTATTTTGCCTTAATGGGAATATTAGCTTTGGAACTGAGTGAGGTACCCTGTTTTTAACTCTTCTAATTTTATGTTTTATTTGTGTTTTTTATTTGAAGTTGAACATATGGCTGGAGGGGAGAAGAAAAAGTCTGGCGGTGGTACGTTTTTTTTGGGGCTTGTTTTGGTTAGATTTTATTGTAAAATGCATGCATGAAGGTGTGGTGGTTTCTATGTTTGTGAATGCTTTGTTGTTGTAGGAGGGAAAAAGAAGGAAGTGAAGAAGGAGACTGGTTTGGGTCTTTCCTTTACCAAGGATGAGAATTTTGGGGAATGGTACTCTGAGGTATGTTTTGTAGCAATTATGCAATGATTTAGTGCTTGTTATACTAAATTGGGATATTAATATCTTGTTATTATATACTCATTTTGGCTTTTTTTTTAGGTGGTTGTCAATGGTGAAATGATTGAGTACTATGACATCTCTGGATGTTATATTCTTAGGCCATGGGCAATGTCAATATGGGAGAACATGCAAGTGAGTCATATGATCTTTCTATATTGCATTAATTGATTATAAGGAAAAAATTAGTTATGGATGCTAATCTTTGATCTTTGTTTCCTTTCCTCCCTTTCGTGATTAACTTATCCATCATGTGAAATTGTAGACGTTCTTTGATGCGGAAATCAAGAAAATGAAAGTCAAGAACTGCTATTTCCCTCTTTTTGTATCTCCAGGTGTTTTGCAAAAGGAGAAGGATCATATAGAGGGTTTTGCTCCCGAGGTGAGAACTAAGTTTCTTTTTGGCATGATGACATTGTGATTGTGGAATATGCCTCGGCTTGAAGTTTCTACTTTTCTTTAATTCTTTTTTTGAAGTCATTTGAAACTAAATTTTAGGATCCTGATCTAATCAGGTTGCTTGGGTGACAAAATCTGGTGAGTCTGATTTGGAGGTGCCAATTGCCATCCGCCCAACTAGTGAGACAGTTATGTATCCCTACTATTCTAAGTGGATAAGAGGACACCGTGACTTGCCTTTGAAGCTTAACCAGTGGTGCAATGTTGTTCGATGGGAGTTTAGCAATCCCACACCATTTATCAGGTAGTTCGCGTTAAACTCCGTTGTCAATTTTAGCTCTCCATTATGATCCTACTTCCTTTCCTCCTGCCTGTTCCACCTGGTGGATGAGATGATCTATGCTATACATGTAATGAGATGCTAATTTTCAGATAATTTTCTAATATTGGATCAATTTTCTTAGCATTAGTTATTAATGTTCACAGATGTGTAGATTGTTTTCTCAATTCTTTTGATGGCAAGCTAGAGTTTTTATTTAAAATATTTGAGAATGGATTTTGCACTGCTAACTTGATGCTTGATTGTAGGAGTCGTGAATTTCTATGGCAGGAAGGGCATACTGCCTTCGCAACAAAGGAAGAGGCAGACACTGAGGTAGCGGTCTTAAATTTTTTACTTTTGGGAAGTATTTAAACTTAGAGAGGTGAAGTTTGTCTACTGTGCTGTTGGAATTCAATGGACTTGGTTGTGATCAGCCTTTCAAGATTTCCATTTACTTTGGCCTTCTCAAGCCTATTGGGAAGAGAGGAGAAGATAAATAAAGGGGGAGAAAAAGATATGTGGAAATCTTGCATGGCTGATCCGTTATTCTTCCACATTTACCAACAACTGGCTTTTGGTTTAAAACAGCATTGTTGCCTCAGAATTTCTGAATTAAGTATGTAAGTAAGCATTTCAGAAAGTTAATATGAGATGTTTTATAATCATCAATAATGTTAATATACTTTTTCTGTTTGTTTTTGCAATGTGTAAATAATCAAATAGTTCATTGCTCTTACAGATAGCACTTTTCTTGCCTTTTGAAGTATCGTTGAAGAATGTGCCTGCTCCTTAGAACCTTGTATGTCTGTCCAAGTACGGATTGTTTTGGTGAATATATTATGGAAGGACTGATGTGCTAAAATTTACATGCTGAGTTATTTGTACTTTATAGTTGAATTTACTTTGTGCTTATAGATTGTAGGCTTTACCTCCAGAATCTAACATGCAATATATTCTCATTTTCACATCATTTTTGGTATATTGTGCTGTTAACAAACCTGGAAAAACAGGGACTTATTAACCAACAACAGTGGTAAACATGTCTGCTGGATCACTTTAAATATATCTAAATTTTTGTTATACTTTAGGTTCTTCAAATATTGGAACTGTACCGACGTATATATGAAGAATTCTTGGCAATTCCTGTTACGAAAGGCAGGAAGAGTGAACTGGAGAAGTTTGCCGGTGGACTTTACACAACCAGTGTTGAGGTATAGTATAAGCCTGCATGTAATAACAATTTGTACTTGTTCTAATCAATGAACTTGAATTGTCTGCTTGATTATTGTGCTTTAATCTAAAGTGAGGAGCTTTTGATCTGATCATAACATGATAGGCATTTATTCCAAACACTGGGCGCGGTATTCAAGGTGCAACCTCCCATTGTTTGGGCCAAAACTTTGCAAAAATGTTTGAGATAAACTTTGAAAATGAAAAAGGGGAAAAGTCTATGGTCTGGCAGAATTCCTGGGCATATAGCACTCGAACGGTAAAACAATTTTCTCTTTACTTTATGTGGTCTTAGCATTTATTAATTCAAGTTCCTTATGATACTAACCTGCCAATTATATTTTGTTGTTTGAGGTGATTACATGGGCTTGCTAGTCAAAAGAATCCCTAACTACTCATATAATTTCCTTTAATATTCTTCTCTCCTTATTCATGTTATTCTCCTTATCCTTTTTTTTTTCAGATTGGGGTAATGGTGATGGTTCATGGGGATAACAAAGGCTTAGTGCTGCCTCCAAAAGTTGCAGCTTTGCAAATTATTGTGATTCCTGTGCCTTACAAAGATGCAGATACTCAAGGTATCTTTGATGCCTGTGCTGCCACCGTGGCAACCCTCTCTGATGCTGGTATTCGTGCTGAAGCTGATCTTAGAGAGAACTACTCACCTGGTTGGAAGTACTCAAACTGGGAAATGAAAGGTGTTCCCCTAAGGATTGAAATAGGACCTCGAGACTTGGCAAATAATCAGGTGAATCCCCACCACTTTTTTTCTCATTTCTGCTTTCCTTCTATTCTTTTATGTATTATTTTCTTATTATTGAAACCAGAATGTGTTTTATTGGACAGGTGCGTGCAGTTCGCCGTGACAATGGAGAAAAGACTGATATCTCTAGAGTCTTTTTGGTTGAACAAGTAAAAGGAATGTTGGATAAGATTCAACAGAACCTATTCGATGTGGCAAAACAAAAAAGAGATGCCTGCATTGAAGTTGTAAAAACTTGGGACGAGTTTGTAAAAGCTCTCGGGCAAAAGAAACTGATCTTAGCTCCTTGGTGTGATGAGGAGGTATGATTTGAATTTGCAGAATCCATATTATTTATAGGGATCAAGACAGTTTAGCATTTAATCGGTATTGTTTTAATGCTTATTTGTTACCCTTTTTCTCAGAATTGCATCATTAATCATCATTAGTCTCAAGTATTTTGTTAGGCATCAACATGAGTTGGATCATATTCTAATCTCTCAAGGCATATGTTGCTCATTTTTCTTAAATGATGTTTTATGTTTTGTATATATAGGAGGTGGAGAAAGATGTGAAAACTCGGACAAGGGGTGAGATGGGAGCAGCTAAGTCTCTTTGTACCCCATTTGAACAGCCTGAACTCCCTGAAGGTACTTGACTCCATCCATGCAGGCATTTCTTTTAAATAATAGGATACTGCATCAGCAGGTAGTGCTTGGTAACTGCCTAAAAATCTCTGTGAAAAACTGCGAAAATTATTGGAATTAGAGAAATGATACTATATCAAGTGGAATAGGAGAGGATATATATATGCGAGCTCATAGATGTGAGGAATCAAAGCTTCCTCTAGTTGCTATATTTGTGAACGATGGTAGAAGTCCCATGGAGGCCCTTGTACTAGAAGTCTAATTGCATTTTGGCCCGCTACTAAAAAAAAAAGCAAATTAGTCTTTGTATATTAGATCAAAGAGAAAACTGATCATTCTTTTAAAAATTTCATCCAATTCTATTGGTCCTTATACGTCAGCATGAGATACACGTGACATGCCAAGCATCATTATCTTGTTGTTCTGTCAACAACCTTAGTTTTTAACAGTACAAAGGGATGAAAGTTTTAACAAAAAAGACCCAATTTGCTCATTGATCTAACGTACAAGGATTAATTTGCATATTTTTTTAGTAAAGAGGGCAAAATGCAATCTGACTCCTAATATAAGGGCCTTTATGGTACTTTTACCTGTGAGCAGTTCAATCTTTTTATCATGACGTGAACTTTGTAAAATCCACCTTGCATTAGCATGGAGGAGAATCGTGTAGATGCAGTTTGGTTATTTGTAACTTTGCATCTACAGTAGAAAAGAACACGTGGTAAAAGCGAAATATAGGATATTATGTGTTGTACAATTCTTTACTCAGCCAAAGAAAATATTATGCAGGTACTAAATGCTTTGCTTCTGGGAAGCCTGCAAAAAAGTGGACTTATTGGGGCAGAAGTTACTAAGATTATTCACCTTCCCCAGAAGTTACTAAGATTATTCACCTTTTGATAACCATCTCCTTCTCATGGTCCTTTGGCTCGGGTCATTGGGCCGTTCTAAACAGGGAAGTTTTCAGTTTAAAATTATGTGAGACTGATTAGAGGATTCAATTTTTAAGCCTTTATTTTCCTTTTTCTTTTTTGGCAAAATTTTGCTTTGCTACAATAGATATACTGTCTTATCTAGTGTTGCTCCTTTGTGGATTGTGTTTTAAGCATTTGAAAGAGAACACTACTGCAACAGCCCTAACTCGAAATCGTCATCAGAATAGGGTTATGGAGCATTATCAGAACTTATAGATTAAATAAACAAATATTCTACACCATACAGTATTCATATATGAAATCAATCATAAAGTCCCTTATATAAATCCTCGAGGTCCAAAACATGCATTAGAAATGAGTCAGGAAACCGGTTACTCAAAAATTTTTTCGCGAAATCTTAAATTTTTTTCTACATGCAGGGGTCACACACCCGCATGGTTAGGTCGTGTGGCTCACATGGCCAGGACATGCTTGTGTTTCAAACCGTGTAACTTTCTGACTTGAGTCACATGGTCAATTCACATGCTTATTTGCTATGTCGTGTGTGGGTGCAGGGGTCACACGTCAATCCATATGCTAACGTGTGATCAATTCTAAACATTCTGTTTTGACATTTTGAAGATGCAGGAGACATACGGCTAGATCACATGCCCACCATGTGTTAGGCTGTGTGTGACACACGACTGAGACACACGCCTGTATCTTTGCCTGTGTGGACAATAGACTATTTTTCAAATTACGTTTTTCACTCAATTAATCTTCCTCTTACACCAATAATTAAACATATTTACAAGCTATTTTAAAATAATTAATTCAAGTCAAAACTAAGTCTCATGCATGACATATCATCACATACAATTAATGTGCTTTAAACACCTCAAATGACAATTCACCTATATGCATAATTTATCAAATATGTTAGAATTAATTTTTAATATGGCAACATGATTTCTATCAATCAATCATTTAAGCACACACCAAACATGTTAGAGCCTCATTTATACATATCAGAACATGTTCATTACAAGCCATTCCAATGGTTAGTTATAACCCAAAGATTTACATGGCAATATTGGCTAATTAATTTATACATGCCATTATAACCATAATTATTTTACTATATATACCAAGATGGGCTGATGGATAGTGTGAGTGATCTCTGATGCTTTAAATTCAATGAGCTTCTGAATTACTATAAAAGAAAGGGAAAATAAAAAAGAGTAAGCATGAAATGCTTAGTAGGTTCGTATAATATGGTAAATAACTTATCATATAGTTATGTTTTAAAATAAACATGCAAGGCACTATCAACCAATTTTATCACAAGCCCTAAACACATATCCTTATCATGTTAACCAAGTAATCACATATAATAGTCCTTAATCATGGATAAACAAAGTCATCAAGCATGATCCACATTCATGTAACAACCAATTCATGCATCATTATATCAGGTAATGTCATTTTCATGTAATTTATGAGCTCAATAACAACCAAATTCTAATATACATATACTTTCCACATCATGAATTCAAATAATATATATAATTCATACTCATGTATTTCAAGTACTTTTTCATAATATATTGTCTGAAGTTCAGATTATTTTATGTTAGAATTTTACTGATTAAATCAATTAAAATATCAATAGAAACTCAGAAAAATACACTCGAAGCGTACAAATCTATAATCTTAAATGAACATATTCATCAAATAAGTTCCATATTCATATATCACCATCTTATACTTCCATATATCTTCTATTATCATTTTCATTTATTTCAGGCAGATACATATAATAATTCATTTCGTGTTCATATTTTCTCATATCAAGATTTTACCTGTTGAATTTGTTTGAAATATCGATGGATACACATGTAGTGCACTCGAAGTGTACAAATCAAAAATTGTCAATTCATATTCAGGGTTACCTATAATGGCACATAATCAGTAAGCACACTCTCGAGCCATATATTAGGATGCTCATGTGAGCCATTTAACAGGAAGCTTATCCGAGCTATATTAGGAAGCTCATAAGAGTCTATAACAGGAAGTTTAGAAAGAACTTTTAATCAGGAAACTCACGAAAAGCTTATCAGGAAGCTCAAAAAGAGCCATATAACAAGAGCTTCGGATAGCATAACAGGAATTTCAAGCGAGCCATGTCAGGAAGCTCATAAAAGCTTATATCAGGACACTCACGAAGAGTTGCGTTTGTTGTCGCAATTAATGCTGGAACACAACCGATCGAATCATGTAATAGGACGCTCACAAAGAGCTGCGGTAGTGTGCAACACATGCAGAATTACTACCGATTAGGATGTTTGCAGGAGCTATATAGTAGGAGGCTCGAGAGAGCTTATAACATAATTGCTCGTCCAAGCTATATTCTGTTCGCAACATATGCAAGACTACATTCAATATTGGAAATCATGTATCCATCGAATTTTATTATTCAAACGAAACTTATCATTTTCTGAACATTAACGGGCATGTGATTATTTCATACATTTATAATATTTATATTATTCATATAAACACGTACCACACTCAATTTAAGCATAAAAATAAACAAAATTTAGTTACATGAACTTACCTTAATAAATGTTCGTGTACGTAAAATCTATTAATTCAACACTTTCTCTTGTTCTCGCTCTACCTCTGAATTTGATGTATCCGGTTCTATACGAGTAAATTTAACATTAATTTAATATAATTCATACTCAGTTCAGTCCAATTCACATCTTAGGTAAAATTACTATTTTGCTCCTAAACTTTTAATTAATGACGATTTTGTCCTTAGGCTCGAAAAATGAAATTAATGCAATTTAATCCTTATTTCAAGTATAGCCAAATTTTACATATGAAATTTACGGCTCATGTATTTTATAAAATTTAGAATTTTTTCTTAAATTTTATAACTTTACAATTTAGTCCTAAAATCATAAGTTCATCAAAATTCATTTTACAAATGCTGTTTATTTATTAGCAACTTTTCATTTTCTACCATAAATTTCAAAATTTCAGCAATTACATTAATGAAAAAATTTCTGTACTTTAATATTTTTAAAAATTAATCCCCAAAATAGATATAAAAATTACTAAAAACGTGACAAAATTACTTACGCAATTAAGCCAAGAAAGTTTGTTTTCTCTTTCCTAGGGTTTCCATGTAATTTTGGGGAAGAAGATGATAAAATTGATGATATTTTAATTTTTTTTATTATCATTTATCATCTTTTATTATTTCACTTTCAAATTTCATCCTTTTCTTTATTTTAATTTCAATGGATGAATTATCATCCTTAACAAGTAAGCATTTTTAATAGTCTATTTACCATTTAAGGACCTCAAATTTTAAATTTCATAGCTATTTAATCAATTTAGCTATTAGAACTTAACTTTTACACTTTATGCAATTTGGTTATTTATCAAATTAAACATATAATCAGTAAAATTTTATATACGACATTATTATCATACTATAGGTCATAAAATAGTATTAAAATAAATTTCTTTTCCAAAATCAGATTTATGGTTTCGAAACTACTATTCCGATTTTACCGACAACGGGCTGTTACAACTATTATAGGATGATATAGGAAAATGCCCGTGGAAGTGAGCAATATAGTTTTTTTTCCCATTTAATTTTGAAGCAAATAAGTAAAATTATAAAGAAATTGATGGTTAAAGCATGTTGATTTATTGTTGTGCTTTCGTATTCTCGAATAGACTTGACAGCAATTAGATTCAAAGCATTAAGCTGTTGACAAAATGTGCAAGAGAAAAGACTAAAATGATTGGCCCTTTTAGGCCATTAATTCTCACTGTAAATTACTTTGAAATTTCATCCCATTGTGTAAGAAAAAGCGAATTTCACATTGGTAAATGTATTTGATAGGTCAAGGGAGGATAAAATTAGTTTTTTTTATTATTAAATCAATCAATTTAGTCCCTGTACTACTAAAAATTTAAAATAACTTTAAATTTTAACGGAGTGAATCTTTTGAAAGTTTTTTTTATGATTTTACAAATGAAAAGTAGTAAATATTAATTATATTACAATTTGATTCTTTTTAATAGTATAGATATTAAATTGAAATGTTTAATAACAGAGGGACTAATTTGATCTAATTCCTATAATAAAGGGACTTGACAAATGCTTTCACCTAAGCATTGGGGGTCTTCAAAAGGCATTCTTTCTTATGATTTTTTTTTCACTAAAATTGAATTATAAATTTTTGAGATGCCAAATATAGATTTTATCATGTATTAATTTATTATTTTATGATTTTTGAAAAGATTAATTTATTTTTTATTTTATTTTTAGGAGCCAAAGCGTAATTTTATCCCATATTAATTTATAATTTGATTATTTATAGGGGTTATAATTGTAGTTTTTTAATTTTGAGATTAAGGCTCTTGCTTGCCCCCTTGTATTCGCCTCCGGTGGTGTGTGGTTTTTTCAATTATGGGTTCGATTTTGTTGGTTCTTTCAATTGATTATTAGTTTTTAAAATTTCAAACCAACTCGACTAAAATAATCGACTTAATTTAATATATTTTTAATTATTTATAATGTATAATATATAATATATAAAATAAACAAATATTATTTAAGCTCAATAACTAAAGTTGGTTAACCGATTGAGCTGATCCATGTCGATTCTTAAGCTTTAATTCAGCCGAATTAATTTTTGTAGATTATGGGCAGTTAAGTCAGTTTAATAAAAAAATCGACCGAAAAAATCAAATGCTCCCCTACGAGATATCAATCAATGAAAAAAAAATTTACCACTACCAACATGAAAGTACTAGTAAAGTAAAGTATCTTATTATGTTCCGACATCTAATATCGAGTTTCGATTCGTTGTAAGCGAAGATCGACATTGTTTTGAGTGCGAGTGGTTGATATACAAGGGTAAGTGAATATTACATGTAATTGAAATTTGATTAAATTAGAAAGAGTTAAATTACTTTTTGGGGTCTGAATTTAACAACTACTTTTCGGCTTCAATTTTTTGTTTGTTTCAAGTTAGTTTTAAAGTTGGCAATTGTTTCCATATTGGGTCTAAACATTTTATTTATCCATGTTAATCCTTAATATTTCTTGAAAACTTTAAGAGAAAAATTACCAAGTTCACGCCTCAATATAGGAACAATTGACAAGTTTAGGGACTAGTTCGAGTCCCAATGTGGTAACAGATGCTTAGTTTATGCTCCAATATGAATATAATTAACAAGTTCAATAACTAACTTAAATAATAAAAAATTCAGACCCTAAATAATAATTTAACCCAAATTAAAAAAAAAAAAATCACTAACCTCAAGCCTTGTTGGAAACTTTTGCTCCTTCTGAAATAGTCAAGAATTCTTTTCTACACAATGGGATATTAAATCGGGTTGAGAGGATAATATCTATATCCAAGGGCGAAGGTGAAGGCTCGCTCGAAATAGGAGATGGTTTGAACAAAAATATTAGACTCAAAAAATGAGTTTGAACAAAAAATAAGTCCATTTAAGATATGAGTCAAGCTCGAGCTTGAACATTAAGGCTTGAGCTTAGTTCAGCCTGATTTTTTTTAAATTTTTTTTTAATGTTTTATATTATGTAATTTATAACATAAAAATTAAACCTATAATAGTATATAATACTATTTCTTTAAAAATAATCACCTTATAATAAAAATACAAATGCTATACAAGAACAAACCCGAGCCAGTAGGCTCCCCCAATGCACGTATATCCTAAAGCTCACCCCCATTATGACAAATAGAAATGCCAAAACCATCAGACAACATAATACTAGTTAAACAAGCAAAAATACTAGCAATATATAATACTATTATAATGTAAACATTGAAAATGTTAAGATGATTATATATAAAATTTTAATAAATAAAAAATATAAATATATTTTTTTAAAAATAAAATGGGCAGGCATAAAATGAGCTTGGATTAACTACTTGCTATGGTTGAGCTGAGCAAAATTTTAGATCCATATCCGAACTAGGTTGAACTTGGGTAAGTATAATGTGTTAATATCATACTCAGGATAAAACGATCTTGGAATTAGAGGAGGCCTTGTCCCCTCCCTCCAATTTTTTTTTTTGAAAAACTTGCAATAAGCAATTTAAAATTATAATTAGGTCCTCTCATTTTTTTTAATTAATTAAACACCCAAATTTTTTAGAAATCCTTATTAAGGCTATTAGATCCCTCCCCAAAAATTTAATGGGCTCGTTCCATCATTACTGGTATCAAAATTTGACCTACTAAATTTAATTGTAATTATTTTAATGAAAGTTGAATTTTTAAAATTTAAAAAATATAAAAATTAAAATTAATTAAATTAAAATATATAAACTAAACCCGTAATTTACGCATAGTACATAGATTAATAGCAGGACTGGACTTTTATTATATATTAAGGTATTTACATATATTTTCTCAACTTTTTTTTTCTTCATAATAGGTCAACATGCATTGAAGGCAAAGGTCATTGTCTTTGAAAAAAAAAAAAAAAAAACTAGCCACCGGCCAAGTTAGCTATAAAACATGTTGATGTCCTTTCCACCGTCCCCCAACTTGTCAATAACATAATAATTACATGTCATTGCTTATATTGTTACTTATTATCTAATAATTTCAAGAATGCATAATATATGTTTAAGTTGCGGATTGAGTCTTAGTTCGATTGATATTGGTATTCCTGTCAGTGTAGGAGGATGTATGTTCGAGTGTACTGAAGTGCATTTTTCTTCTATTTAAGTTGGAGGAGCTATGGTTAGTTTAACGCTTTGTATCAGAAAGAATAGATGATAAGAACCTATAATGAGATTAATGTTAAAAAAAATGCATAATACATGTTTAAGTTGCCAATTGAGTCTTAGTTCGATTGGTATTGATATTGTTGCCAATGGAAAAGGACGTGGGTTCGAATGTGTTGAAGTGCATTATCCTCCTATTTAAGGGTTGAGGAAAGGCTATGGGTAGGGGTGAGCAAAATCCGATTTGATTCGAAAAGCTCGATAAAAAGTTCAAATTTTGAATTAAATAGTTTGAGTTATTTGAGTTAATCAAGTTATTCGGATCAACTCAAATAAAAAAAAATTAAGTTTTTCGATTTAACTCGAATATGAATTACACAATTCGAGTTATCCAAAAATCCGAATAAGAAAAGGTAAAACTACGTCGTTTTGATAAATGTTTACTCATTAAGTTAAAAGGCAAAAGCATTATATTGTTTATGTTGTTAAATAATCTTATATTTTATCTATTAGTTAAATAATCGGT
The DNA here is from genome assembly GCA_025503065.1 of Gossypium bickii. Lineage (NCBI taxonomy): Eukaryota > Viridiplantae > Streptophyta > Magnoliopsida > Malvales > Malvaceae > Gossypium > Gossypium bickii. Next base: position 766,975 of record CP106714.1, on the reverse strand, counting down.
CCATGTAAACGCAACATTGAATATAAATAATAGGATTTGTTAACTCGACTCGACTTGACTCAAAAATTTTTGACTCGATTCGATTCTATTTGAAAACAATTCAAATTGAGTTCGGTTGCTAAAATAGGATTCATCAACTCGACTAACTCGAAATTTTTTGACTTGATTCAACTCGAATCGATCAAATACTCACCCCTGACTATGGGTAATTTTAGGTTTTGTATCGAAAAGAGTATATGATAAGAACCTATAATGAGATTAATGTCAAAAAAATACATAATACATGATTATAATAATTAAATTTAGACTATTTGTATTGATTAATGACTAATGGTGTAGTTAATATTTTAAATCGATTCAAATTTATTCAGTTTATTGGGTTTGATTTTAGATTCAATTTAATTAATCGAGTTTTTTTTAGTTGTATTGAAATATTTCGATTCAAATTTGAATTTGAGTTTATACATAAATAATCGAGTTGAAAATCATGAAAGTTGAACTCAATTTTGTTATATTTGATAAATGTGTTTAATTGAATAATTAACTTGTGTGATTCGATTTTTTATTTATCTGAATACTTAGAAAATACTCTTTTTTTTTTAAATCTTAGAAAAATGATTAAAATATGTCGTTAGTTATTATACTTAATAGAAGATTGAAATTTAGTTCCCGTACTTAAATTATCAAAAATTAAGTCTAATTATTGATAACGTCAATATTTTCCGTCAAATTTCATTTTCAGCGCAATTGTGTAATTATACAAATTTTAGAAGCAAATCATTATAAATTGAATAAGAAAACTTTGATAGGAGGCCATTTTTAACGAAAAATACTAACAATGAGAATATTAAGCTAAAATTATTTACATTGTCAAAATCTTGAGGCATAGGCAAAATTGGGGGTCTAATCGAGTCAAGTCGAATTCGAATAGTGATAAGATTGAACTCGACTCAAAATTTGAGGCTTGATCGAACATCAATTTTTAATCCCAAACTTGACTTGAGACTAAATCAAACTACTCAAGAGCTCGATTAAGCTCATTTATCAATTTTTATGCTCAAGTTAGGTTAATGTCGTTCGTACTAAAGGTTTTTCTATATAATAAAGGTAAACATGTAATTTCATAATATAAGATAAAATAAAAGGTTTGATTAAGCTCACCATTCAAATTGAATATTACGATGCTTGAATTTGGCTCGATCAATGGCTGAAGCTTAACTCGATAATTAGCAAACCAAATCTTAATTTTTTTTTTTTGAGTTGAACTTGAATAACTTATGAGCACCAGTATATTATTATTTACCACCAAGGCAAAACCGAGAGGAATTATGATTCAATGCTAAAAGTATCATGGAGGCTATTATACTAAAGTCGAATTGCATTTTGTCCCCTTTATTATAAAAAAAGGAAAATTAGTCCATGTATGCTAGATCAAAGAGCAAGTTGGTCATTCTGTCAAAAATTCCATTCATTTTTACTAATAAAAACTAGTTCATGTGTGTCAGTATGTGGTACACGTGGTACGTCATATTTAACTGTCTGGTTATTCCATCAATCACGCTAGTTTTTAACAGTAAAAAAAAGATGAAATTTTTAATAGAAACGACTAATTACTATTTAATTTAATATATAAAAAATATTTATTTATTTTTGAATAAAAAGAGTAAAATACAATTTGAGTCGGGATTTGGTTTCCATTCTCTTATTTTGTTAAGAATCTTTTTCGTCATCAACGTTTTGTTTACAAAAGCAATTGGTTCTCCCTTGCATGATTTGTTTCCGCGGCCCCCACCACGGCCGACTCAACGATTGGCTTTTGTTGCATTCCGTGATTTAGTGCCCTATTCATCAAGGCAAACACTCAACCATCACCATCCGTTTATCCACGTCATGTGGGAACATCCCAAACCAAAAGTGGAATAAAGGGTCCAGATTCGTCTGTCATTTTCTGATCTCACAGCCAGTTCTCCTTATTTATTCAGCATTTCAGTCTCCCACCAAAAAGAAACTGTTTTCTAAATTATAACAGGAGGTAACTACCACTACCAACTCAAAAAAATGTCGTCATCGCACCACCTCTATGAGCTAGATTCCGCGACGGATTCCGTCGCATCCTCTCCACGCTCCGAACACCATGCTTCTCAAGACGGTCATATACGTGTACGGTTCATGTGTAGTTTCGGTGGTAAGATCTTACCTCGTCCGCATGATAATCAGCTCCGTTACGTCGGCGGTGATACTCGTATCGTCGCCTTTCATCGCTTCACCTCTTTCTCATCGTTCATCACTAAGCTCTCTAAACTCTCAGGCAAATCCACTAAACTCTGATTTTTGAATTTTGAAATTTGAATCATTTTTGAATTTACATTTATTTTGATTATTTTGAATTTTGTTTTAGGAATTGGCAACGTGAGTGTTAAGTACCAGTTTCCGAATGAGGATCTTGACGCTTTGATTTCAGTGACGACCGATGAAGATCTCGAGAATATGATGGAAGAATATGATCGGCTAGCGCAGAATCAAAACCCTCGACAACTGGCTCGGCTTCGGCTTTTTCTTTTCTCTAACGGCGATGATGAGTCACGAGCCAGTAGTATCAGCTCACTTCTGGACGGCTCGGTTAATCGTGAAAACTGGTTCTTCGACGCACTTAACGGCGGCGCCGCCGCCGATGCTTCGAGGCTTGAACGTCTACGATCCGAGGCTTCGTCGATTGTATCCGAAGTGCCCGATTATTTATTCGGGATGGAAAACTCCGATGAGATCCAACCTCGTGACCCGAAATTAAGGACTCGTCAGCTTTTGTATGAGAATAATTCGGTTTCGGATCCCGGTTCTCCTGCCCCGGTTGTTTCTTCTTCTCCTTTTTGTTCCACGTCATCAGCTACTGTTGTACCTTCAGTGACTAAACCGGATAATCCTGAACCGGTTTTGAAGTCAAAGCAAAGTCAAACGGACAGTTTCATGGAGCAACCCGTTTCGCAACAGACCACATATTCGGGTACTGCGATGTGGCATCATTATGTTCCTGATTCTCATTATTCTGCTCCTGCCGTACAACAAATACCGGTTTATTATGTTCCGGGTCATGTACAACCCGGAAATCATCAGGGTCAAGCTCAACCCGTTCAAATCCGTACACAGTATGTCCAGCAGTATCCGAATTCATCGGGTCAAGTACCCGTAGGGTATCATCAACAAGTTCATGGTGCGGGTCAAACATACGGGCAAGCACCACCCGTGGATCCTTATGACCCGACATGGAGAGTGGCTCATGATGAGACACAACCTGTATATTATGGAGTTAGAAATTCGGGTCCTATGCAAGTTTACCCAGGAATGGTGGTTCCGGGTGGGAAGGAACTTGGTCGAAGCGGGTCGGACATGGCTCAGGGTCGGATCTCTCGGTCAGGACAGTAATTATTTGATTTATATTTGTGGCAATAATGGCATGGTAATTTTGTTTAAATTTTACCAAGAATGAATTGAATGTAAAAAAGTGTTTTTGCAATGCTGCGTGGAGTGATAAGGAACTTGATTTTCTTTTAAGTAAAGTCATGAGTTTGAATCTTGTGGATTGAAAACACAATGTTGGAAGATCTTCCTCTCGTTGTAGAGATTCGATTTGAACTTCGTTGAAATCAAATGTAATTACTAAACATTGGCTTCTCATGTAAAAAAAAAAAAAAGGATTTTTAAAAGTTGTAAATAATAAATATAGTTTTTGAATTTATAAATTATTTAAAGTTGTATGTAATTTCGTTTAGCATTTTGTAACATTTTGAAATTAAATTATCAAAACGTAAATTTATAAATAATTTAATGGCATTGGGCATAGTTTACCCTAATTTTTATAATAATAAATGGCAATGAAATATCAAGAGGAGTTCAACGAGGCAATTATGATATCTCAACTTCAACATCGGAATTTAGTAAGGCTCGTTGGACTTTGCAATGATGGGGAAGAAAAGATGCTCGTTTATGAGTTCATGTCAAATGTACAAAGAGCCTTGATATTTTTCTCTTAGTTAGAGCATCTTCTCATCTTTTTTCTACTGTCATTTTTAAAGATAAAACTCTGATTCTTATACTTTAATTTGGCATAATTTAATATTTTATTTTTATATTCAATTATATTTAAATAAACAATTTGTAATTATTTATAAATTCTTCACAATTTTTGTTTTATTTAAGAATAATATATCATGTTATTATTCAATAATTATGCATGGATTCGTACACTATCAATGCATCAAATATTATTCTAATTTTCTTTACCAATAAAAATTAAATGCTTACTAACAAATTTGACATTTTACATTGAATTGACCCCTTCACCTTCAATCTCGACGATTGACTAAAAAATGAGTTATTATGATTTCGAGCAAGCCGCTATGGTGAAATCGGTAGACACGCTGCTCTGAAGAAGCAGTGCTAGAGCATCTCGGTTCGAGTCCGAGTGGCGACATAGTATCTTCTAAAAGAGATGGAATAAGTCCTATAATGAAAATGAATTTCATTCCTGATTTCCATTCCATAAAATCTAGAAACCCTCGCTTTTTTCATAATTTTTATGATTTTTTTCAACTTTAGAGCATATATTAACTCATATTTTCATTAAATTTTAATCTAAAATAAATCATCCGACATTCAAACGATGAAATATAATGATTATATCACACCCGAATAGATAATGAAAGGACAATTTTCGAAGATTCTAATGTTTTCAGCTTTGAGATATTGACTCTAAAGATTGCTAGTGAAAGAAAACTCAAGTTTTCAAGACGATAAGCACTTTATGAACTTTTTAGAATACGTAAGTCCAATTTTTATATTATTCCTTTGCATTAAAATTTGGATTGTATTTTATTTTATTTTTACTTAAAAAATGAGTAAATTAATCTTTGTATGTTAGATCAAAGAGCAAATTGGTCTTTCTGTTAAAAATTTTATTAATTTTTATTGTTAAAAATTGATCATTGTACATCGACATAAGGCATACGTGGCACGCCATGTGTAACTGTTTGGCTACTTCGTTAGCCACACTGGTTTTTAACAGTACAAATGGATGAAAATTTTAATACAAACTTCCATTATATTTTTTACCCACTTTAAATATTTTAAAAATACTTAATATTGAAAATAAATGACAATTAAATATATAAATATAAATTTGTATTCTATCCATCTATGTTTTGGGACAATTTGATTGACAAAAAGAAAACAAACTACATTTATCTTTTTTGTCTAAAACCAAAGGGGTCCTCTAATAGGCCCAAGCCCAACAAGGCCCAAGCCCAATAAGGCCCAAATATATTTACTTAATGGTTTTTTTTCTTTTATATAATAATCATGTCACTTATTAATCTAATGCTTATAGCTTAAAAGCTCTAATCCATGTTAATGAAGTCTTGTTACAATTGACAAAATTTGAGGTTTTAGATTTTGAAACTATTTGCAATGTGTAGGTTTCTCTCTTATTTTGTAGGTATGTCATGTGCGGGTTTTGTCCATTCTTTTCATATTAGTTTGTTTTTGTTTAGTTCTTCGTCCGCTGTGTATTGTATCGATTGGGTTTTACATTGTAGTTGGTTGAACGTATATTTGTAATTGGGTTAAATTCTATTATTACTCCTTGCACTTTACAACACTTGTGGATTTACTCCCTGTACAACTATACTCATTTTTAGTCTCTATACTTTTCAGAATATAAAATTTTAATCCTCACTAAACGATAATTGTTACATTCATTAAGTTAAGTTATGCAATTTCCAAAATCTGATGCGGAAAACATATTACCATATGTGTAATGCCATGTTAACTTGTTATTTCCACATATTACTCACTAATAAGATAATTGATTAATGACTGTCATTTATATCAAGACTTAAGTTTCAAAATAGATTTAACTGTTATAGTTTGTGTCAGAACTAAAATTGATATGACTAATAACGGGATTTAAACTTTGTATTTAATTTGTACTTATTATGTATTTTTTTAAAAAAAAAAAACTCTAACCCATTTATTTGAAAGACTAACACTCCCTGCTCATATCATAAAAATCATCTGTAACTTTTCAATTTGGTCCATATTTTGACACCGACATTAGCAAAAGCAATAGCCACAAAAACTTATCCAAATCCAAATGGAATAAAGCCTAACCCATGAAATATGAATAGATCCAAAAACAAGAGTCTAATTGCAAATTCTGTTTTTTATACCAAATTTGTTGAAAATTTGTAGAAATCAAAGACCCAAACAATAAGAACTTTCAATTCCATTGTCTAAAAAGTTGTGGAATGAAGACAAAAATAATTTGGCCTTTCTACTTTTTAGCAATGTGTGATGCAAAGTCTTTTCAAAGGGAAATTTATGAGATGCACACGTGGGGGACTATTAGGTGAGCAAAATTTTGCCAAAAAATGCTAGGCCAACCTTGTCGGCATTGAGTGAATTTAATGTAAAGTATAGTGAGATAGAAGACCTTCTTCTTCCTCCCAAATAAAATCTCCATTCATTGATGAGAATATTGCTATGGGTCACTCTCAAACCGACCAAAAAGAATTATATCATTTACATTACACTTATAAATCGTATAAGTGTTAATAAGTCGAGTCAGATCAGATTTGGGTCATATCAAGACTAAAATGTTTGTAGTAGTACAATATTATTTAGCAGAATCGTGCATTTATTGAATAGAAAATGTAAAGTATGAGTCTCATGCCTCTAACATTTTATTTGAGTAGTAAGAAATTCCGATATGCAAAGGAAGTTGTACTAACTTTCATGGGTGTTGAGGTGCTTGTAACGTATCAAATATACCTTAACATCCATAAATATCAAGGTCATGTTGTAAGAAATATATATATATATTTCAATAGATAAAAGCTTTTTTGAGAAAAAGAGATACCAAGTAAGTACAAGTTGCCAAGTTCGAGTACTACTATATATATATATATATATATATTAGCCATTTTAAAATTGTGTAAACTCATAATAGTGATAGAACACCATTTAGTCCCTGAACTTGATAATTTTTTTCAGCTTACTCTCCGAACAATTTTTATCCACATTACTTTTGAAACTTGACAACTTTTCTCAGTTTTGTCCATTTGATGACGTGACACTATGATTTCGTGCCGTACCAAATAGGAAACCATGGGTGTCAAGTCCAGGCCCATTTTTGAGCCGGCCCAAAAATGCCAAAAAAGTCAATTTTATTATTTAAAAATTAATAAAATAATAAAATATTTTTTATTTGATATTATATATATAATTAAAATTTAAATTTTAAAATATTTTTATTATTTATATTAAATTCGGGCTAATCTGACCCGACCCAAAGTGTAAAAATCTTTGTCCAAGCCCGACCCAACTCGGGTCTAGCGGGTGAGCTCCCCGACCCTTGGACAAGTCTTCTACTTATATCCTAAAATAATTAGTCTAGTAAATTTGAATAGATTGTGTTGGGCTATATATTTTCCAACTAATATGGGTCAGTCTTGGTCAAAATATTGGATCCATATTTTTTGTCTGACCAGAACAAAAACTATTAAGAAAACCTACCTAGGTTTAACCCTAGCTGAAACCTAACTCATAAACAAGTCTAAAATTAATTTCAAAGATCTAATTATAAATTATTTTCTGTACCAAATTGTCAAAAGTTTGTAAAAATTAAGATCCAACTATAAAACTCTACTAATAAGGCATTGGCTTGTTGGTTGAGGCGGAGGCTTTGGTTTCTTTAGTATCAGAATTTGAGTCTCGCCATGTATAATTGTTATATGTAGGTTTTCGTCCCACCATGTGTGTATGTCGTGTGTGGGTTTAATTTGATTCTTTTCGATTCTTCATTCAGTATACATTGTATTAATTTAGTTTAACATTATAATTGGTCGAACATATATCTATACCGTATTTGTATTCTATACCTAATAATTGATTAACCATTTTAGGCGTGGAAAATGTGGAATGAAGCAAACATATTGGAGTTGATAGACCCAAAAATCAATGATCTAATGAGATGCATGCATGTGGGATATTCAAAGGGAAAGAATGAGATGCATACATGTGGGAGTATTATGTGTGTAAAGCTGTGCAAATGATAGACCTACCATATCAGCAGTGACTTTGATGATAGAGGAATTATACCATTTCCATGATAGTTATTAATGGTAAGCCCCCTCGATTTTTCTCTAAAATTTATATTTATTTAGGGGCTTTTTCTTTGTTAGAACTGGTTTAATTATGGTTTGAGTCCTTCTAATATGTTAAAAATTTAGGATTTAGTCATTTTACATTAATTTAGCATAATTTGATCCCTTTACTTTTAATGGTATTAGTAGCTTCAAATTGATAAAATATTTAGTTGTTGTCATGGATTATTTTTAAACAATTTTAAGCACTCAACTAATTCGTAAATTTATTATTAGTTGAACGTGATTGATTGTTTTTGCGTGACCTTGACCATGTGACTAAATAACAATAAAAAAAGCATGTCATCACTTTAATGACAACGATCAAATTATGTCAGATTTAAGTAGATGGATTAAATTTCAAATTTTTTTATAGTAAAGAAACTAATATCATAATTTTACTAAAATTAAATAACTAATTAATTTCAACCAATTTGATTTTTCATTTTCATTTATTTTGGTTTTTACTAAATTTTATAATTTTTTTTATCCCAAAGTACGATTTAAATGATTTTGATATTCATAAGTGTTGAAATCTTAAATGTGAATAATATTATCCAACATTTATAATATAATATATTAAGTATGATTATATTTTACCTTCTTGTAAAAGGAAAAGTACATACCAACAAGTGGTCGGGTGCAATGGTAAGGCACATTGCATTCCTAAGAGGAGAACTTATATTTGAACCTTGTAGACAATATTGTTAGGAGGGGCAACCACAGAACATGAACCATAAAACAAAATCGAATCTTGCTTTGACTCATGAGTACCTTTATTGTTTCCCATTATGAAGGGATACATCAAAATTAATAAAATGGTATTTTTTTCGTTTGACCCCAAAACATACAATTTAATATCGGCCCCTAATATAAAATTTATGTTAGTTTTGCCCCTAGTTCTAATTAAGTTCATAAAGAATCAATATCATATCAATTATCTCATATCGTTATCCTAGTAGCCAGCTTATGCATCAAATGCTACTTCAAATATGACGTTAAGGAAATTTAAAACGAATGATACAAGTTATCAGTGACGGATTCAGGGATTAAGTTTTTGGGGGGTTAGTAAAATTTTTAAAGATTTTAGGAGTTTAACGAGAATTTTAAAAAAAATGATGGTCTAGTTAAAATTTTTAAAATTCTGTGAGATTAATGAGAGTTTTTAAATACTTTAAGTAAGTTTAATTAAAATTTTCAAAGAAATTTAAAAAGAACAGTGAGAATTTTCAAAAATTTGAAGGGTCTAGTTAAAATTTTCTAAAAGTTTCAAGAGAAAAATCATAATTTCTCAAAATTTTCCTTTTTTTTTTTTTGACGGCTAGGCTAACAAAATGAGTTAATAGATAAGATACTCATACTTTTAGAACTCAATTAAAAAAAATTGAAATTTAAGGAACAGTTTAAAATCTAGATCATGGTTTGAGGACATATGATGAAATTAACCCTTACATAATAAAACACATGACTCATGCTTGGATATATACTAAGTTTGCTGGTGGAAGAAGCCGTGGAGAGATAAGTTCCTTGAACAACAAATATCACTTTGTCGATATCTATTTCCATGGTTTAAAACTTCAAATCCACTGACATTTCCCACTGTAGAAAAGTGATTTTGACTGTTCACAAAGTGGAAAAAGGGAATAATTTTCCAGACACATCCTTTGAATATTCTATTCTGTGTTCATATATACGCATATAGTTAACATCTCTTTTTGTTCTAAGGAAGTAATAACAATCTCTGCAATTTCTCAAAAGAATATGATATGGAAACTAAGAACAAAAACCCATTTTCTGTTTCTTCATTAATCTTTCTTTTATGTTGTTTAGCTCGGTTTTGCTATGGAGTTGATAGAATCCGACAAGGTAAAACGATGAAAGATGGTGACAAGTTGGTGTCTAGTGATGGGGTTTTCGAATTGGGATTTTTCAGCCCTGAAAATTCAAGGTTTAGATATGTTGGGATATGGTATAAGGTTGATATGGAAGCTGTTGTTTGGGTTGCAAATAGAGATAGACCAATGGTTAACACAAATGGTGTTTTGAGGATTGGGATTGATGGTAACTTGGTTATTCTTGATGGGAATAGAAATTTAGTTTGGTCGTCTGGTGTTCCAGGTATTTTATCAAACACCTCATCTGCAATATTACAAAAAAATGGGAATTTGGAGTTGTTGAATGATACTAGTGAGGTGATTTGGGACAGCTTTCATCATCCAACTGATACATTTTTGCCTGGTATGAAATTACCTGTGAGTTTATCAATGGGGGAGGTTCGTTGTTTCAGATCATGGAGATCAGCCATTGATCCTTCATATGGAAACTACAGTGCTGGAATAATTCCTAATGGAGGTCCACAGATTGTAATATGGGATCAAAGTGGAAGAAGAAGATGGAGAAGTGGTCAATGGGACGGAGTGATTTTCACAGGTGTTTCTAACATGAGTAACATTGCTAGTTTCTTGTATGGATTCAAGCTTTCCGAGCCTGATAAAAATGGGACACGGTATTTTACGTATGAGCCGTCGAACTCTTCGGCTTTGTCACGGTTCCGTATCGGCTATGACGGGACAGAACGACAGTTGAGGTGGGATGAGAAGAAATGGACTGTGTTGCTAGCACACCCTGGTAACAAATGTGATCTTTATAACCATTGTGGGAATTATGCAACATGTGATAACATTGTTTCTTCAAGTACTTGTAATTGTTTAGAAGGGTTTAGGCCAAAGTTTGAAGATCAATGGAGCAAAGGGAATTGGTCCGGCGGGTGTGAACGGAGGACTGAACTGGAATGCCAAAGGGGTAAACCGGATGGGTTTAAACGAATAAAGTGTATGAAGTTACCCGATTTTTCGAACATATTGTTACCTGTAAAGAGCAGAGATGATTGTAGACAAAGTTGCTTAGGAAATTGTTCATGTACTGCATATGCATATGTTTATGGCATTGGATGTATGATATGGGTTGGAGATTTAGTTGATGTTCAACATATTGATCAGAGTGGAACCCTACAGTTCTTTTACCGCCTCAATCATTCCGATTTAGGTACTTTTTGATCCCTGAAACTTGCTTTTTTTCTTGTTCATGACATGATTGTTTGATATATTAGTGAAGTCCCATCATTTATGTACATATGACTTGTTTAACTCCTTTGAATTTCACTTTACGAACATAGATGACAAGAAGAAGATATCTAATGGTGTGATAGTTTTAATTTCTCTGGTGGGAGCATGTTTCTTGGTGGCATTTCTATGGCTATTATGGAGATACAAGAAGAAACTTAAAGGTACGGAACTCTACTCGTTAACTTTGAATTCATGTTCAACACTCGTATTCGTTACTTACATCCGAGTTTGAGTATGTTTGTTTGCAGTTTCATCAATGGTGTGTTGCAAGGACAAGGATGCGGTCGTTTTCAATGAGCTTAAGTCCAAAAGCACGGAATTTTCATCAGATTTTTCAGGACCATCTGATATTCTTATAGATGGGAATCAAGTTAATCGACCAGAGTTACCAATTTTCAATTTCAGCACCGTGGCAGCTGCAACCAACAATTTTTGTGAAGAAAATAAACTTGGGCAGGGAGGTTTTGGTGCTGTATACAAGGTAAGTGTCACAAATCCGTAATAATGGCAATGCAAAACAACCCGGGTTTCAGTATGTCTCGCCCGTATTGTCCTATACCCTGGGATTTTGGTCATGAAAGTATTGTCTTCTTTGAGTACCCCACCGACCTATCTAGCCTTCGTTGTGTTGCGAAAAGGTCGGTTTATGGGAAACATGGGGAAGACGTACTGAAACCCGGGTCGATTCTGAACGTGATAACAGTTACCGTTTGTTTTAATCGAACAGGGAGGGCTTCCTGGAGGACAAGAAATAGCTGTGAAGAGGCTTTCAAGACAGTCAGGGCAAGGGTTAGAGGAGTTCAAAAATGAGATTATACTACTTGCCAAATTGCAACATAGGAACCTTGTTAGATTATTGGGCTGCTGTATTCAAGGGGAAGAAAAGATGTTGATTTATGAATATATGCCCAATAAAAGTTTGGATAACTTCCTTTTCGGTATGTTTCTGGTGTTGCTCTAGTTTTTTATTTTTCTTGTAGTACCGTGTATGATCATAAAACTTTGTGGCAGCCAAGCAAGCAGAGTTGGACTGGAGAACCCGAGTCGGTATCATCGAAGGCATTGCAAGAGGACTTCTTTACCTTCATCGGGATTCGAGGCTTAGAATAATTCATAGAGACTTAAAGGCTAGCAACATCTTGTTGGATGCTGAAATGAACCCAAAGATTTCAGATTTTGGCATGGCTAGAATATTTGGGGGTAACCAAAATGAAGCTAACACGGTTCGAGTAGTTGGCACATAGTAAGCATTAACACGTTCATAGATATGTGTTACATATATGTACTTTGCCACCCGACAACCCTTGTTATAGTACCACAACCACTTAGCTCCACCAACTATGTCTCTTTTGTTATGTTACATTACTGACCTAACGAGAGACCATGGAAGAGAACAACAAACCTATTAGGAGATGACATGTGGCCAAATAACACATGCTCATTGACTCCCTTTTCCAAATTTCATCCTTACCATCCTCTTCCCTAAAATTCTCCTTCCACTACACATACAATACAATTTTTCATGATAAATGTATCATGAAAGCTCCTATATTACGAATTAGATCGCATTTTGTCTCATTTACTCAAAAAAATGAGCAAATTAGTACATGTATGTTAAACCTAAGAGCAAATTAGTCTTTTAGGTTAAAATTTTCATCCATTTCTACTATTAAAAACTATCACAGTTGATGGAATGACTAAATAGTTACACTTGGTGTGCCATGTGTACCTCATATTAATGTACAACGATAAGTTTTAACCATAGAAATAGATGAAACCTTTAACAGAATGACCAATTTGCTCTTTGATCTAACTTACATGGATTAATTTGCTCATTTTTTAAGTAGAGGGGACAAAATGCAATCCAACTCCTAGTACAAATACTTCCATGGTACTTTTACCAGTTTTTGCCTAAATAGGGTTAATCGACCTCAGCTTCCTTCACACCACCTTTTGCATCAACATAAAAAACTCAAGTTTCAAGCAATTTCACTAATAGGTATAATGTTTTTTTTCTCGAATTGCAGTGGATATATGTCACCTGAATATGCAATGGAAGGCTTGTTTTCAATAAAATCAGATGTTTATAGCTTTGGGGTATTATTGTTAGAAATCGTTAGTGGACGAAGAAATACAAGCTTTCGCTCATCCGAATACATAAGTCTTATAGCATATGTAAGTAGCGAAAACAAGAAGAAAGTTAATTTTGTTTAGTTTTATGGAATTTGATTGAATTGTTTTGTGTTTTTCAAGGCATGGCAACTTTGGAACGACGATAAAGCAATGTACATCGTTGATCCTTCAATCCGGGAATCATGTTGTCCAAAGGAAGCAATGAAATGCATACATATAGGGATGTTGTGTGTGCAAGACTCGGCAATGTATCGGCCGACGATGGCAACCGTAGTGTTGATGCTTGAGAGCGAAGCTCCTACACTTCCTAAGGCAAGGCAACCCACTTATAGTTCATTTAGAGGATCCATTGATGAGCAACCTATTCCTAATGGTCAAGAAATTGTATCTTCAAATGATGTTACAATTACAACGATAGCCGGAAGATAAATTTGCTTGCTTTCCACCTTTTACGAGTATGAAGATACGAGCCTCCAATTATTAAAATTATAGTAGAATTGTATATGTAGTCAAACTTGTATAGACCTTCTAGATACTTTAACTCAACCAAAACTCGTCTTTTGGGTCATTATTTATCGTGGTCCAAAATTTTCCCTGAAAAATATTAGGATGACCCAAAATTCAAATATTCGATGAAAATATTTTAATAACGGATCATTAATTTCTTAAAATGTTTTATTATAATTTTAGCCAATTTAAATGATTCGATCGATAAAATAAATTTGATTTAAGATAAAAATAATTTATCAAATTTAAATTAGAAAAAAGAAATTCAATTAAGGTGGTTTGTGTCTATTATTATCAATGGTCATGACCCTTCCCCCTCCAACATTTGGACAAGTGTGTGCTCTGCCTTTCCCCACACCATGAATTAATTGGTTATTTTTCTTCCATGCCAAAATGTCCTTTTCATAAAAGAAATACAAATATCAAATGACAAATTTATATACTTTAAATATGATATTTGTTACACCTCGTCGAATCAGTTCAGGTAGTAAACCTTGGGAGTAGTACGAGTGAACCCTTTTGTGGGAAACCACTTTATTATTTGCATCTAACCCATCAATAGTAGTCTAACACATGGCATTTCGAGACAAGTACTAAGAGTATATAAGACTCGAAGTTTGGAGCTAGAGTTGAGAGATCTTATTTTAATTCTGCCTCTCTCCCATACTTAAACTCTTCCTCTCCTCTTACCTTCATCTCTAGTTACCCTACTAGACGACTCTTTATTCTATCCTTAAAAATGGTTAATAAGAACTCAAAAATTAAAATTAGGGGCAAATTTAGAAATTTTTTTAAAGGGGTGAAATTGAATTATAATCTTTTGAGAGGTTTAAAATATAATTGTCAGTTATTAAAATTTTTAAAGTTCGAGGTCAAATTACAATTCTATCTTATATTAATTTATAATTTCAATATTTATGAAAGTAACTGAATTGTCAATTTTTTATTTTTTGGAGTTCAATATGAGGTGTATATAGCACGTCAAGTGTCACTGTCTGATTGTTCCATCAACCACATTAAGATTTAACAAAAAAACTAATTTACTTTCTGATTTAACGACTAACCAAACCATAATATTAATAATTCTTTTTGAAAAAACAAATGAGGAATTTCAAGGTGGAAATTTAAATAAAAGAATATATATAAATCCACGTGTCATCCTAAAATGCTTTGGCACACAAATTTGGACTTTGAGAAGAGTTGACTTTAAACGGGTACCACTAATTACAAGGACTAAATAGTAATTTCAAGCCAATAACGGAGGCTCGTGGGAGCCGTTGTTCGTTCACCACAGCAATTTTCTTTTGGTTGTGTCCTTTTCAATGCTAATCAATTTTATTGTCTTCCGTTCCCGTTCCGTTCCATCCGTTTCGTTACGTATTGGCAAACGCGTTTCCGAATTTACCCCTCTCAATGCGTTAATGCTGGAAATAAGGCTTTAATGGTCATTAATGTAAAAGTTGAGAGAATGATGACTTTTTAAGGCCCCTCAAAAATCTAAATTTCCTTTCCCCTTATATTTCGCCAATAAACCCTCACTCTAATTGGTGCCAACTCAGCAAATGTCAAATCCGATCATTTTGCGGATTGAATTTTAATTCGGTTAACATTGTTGTTGTTATAATAATTTGAAGGATATCGATTCGAATAGGTAAAAGTACTATATAGGCTTTTGTATTAGAAGTCAAATTGTATTTTGCCCATTCTACTAAAAAAATTGATAAATTAGTCCCTATATATTATATCAAAGAGTAAATTAGTCCATTTGTTAAAAATTTCATCAATTTTTACTATTAAAAATTGGTCACTGTACATCAATATGAAGTGCACGTGGCATGTAGCGTGTAACTATTTATTTATTACGTCAGCTATGTCATTTTTTAACAGCAGAATTAAATGAAATTTTTAACAGAAATGACTAATTTACTGCTTGATCTAACGTACATGGAGTAATTTACCCTTTTTTGAGTAAAAAGATGCAAAATATAATTTATTCCTAGTACAGGAACTTCCATGATACTTTTACCATATGAATACACTTAAGCGCATAATATCTTCCGTTTTATGTATTAGGATACTATGGGTCGTTTAGACATTGTATATAAAAAGAATCTGAATTTTTTTGTATGTATTTCGCATTTATATTTCTTTTATGTATTATAATCATATTAAAATAAAGGGGGCAAAGTTAGAAATTTTTTCTTGGGGTCAAAATTAAATTATAAATTTTTACAAAAGCTAAAATGTAGTTTTTATCATTATTTTTAAGGATTAAATTATAATTTTATCATTTTTGAAAAATTAAAGTGTGATTTCATAATTTTACAACTTTTAAAGGGTTTAAAGAGTAATTTTCCCATTTTAGGAAAAAACTATTCAATATATTAAGTAAAAATTGGAAACACATAAGTATTCTTATAATATTAATTGATAATTTATAAAAAAAGATATTTTTAAATAAATAGAATATTTAAAATTTAATTTTCCAAAAAAAAATTATTGAAAGTTTTAAGTGAAAATTATGAAAGAAAAAGGAAACACAAAGTATCATAAATGCATTCTTATTAAACATGGAAATTAGTTTCTCAACAACAGCTTTGTTTGGAATGAAATTAAATATATACTAAAAATTCTATCCCGTGCGTATGCGTGTAGAAGTTACGGATTTAGAATATATATGTTCTTAATGTTTAAGTTCTTCTCGACATTGTCCTTCGTAACAATGGGTTAAGTTAGACAGTTTCTCTAATATGATTTGAACATTCATACCATTTTTTATAATACGTATTATTGTAGGTTAAGGTGAGGTTAATTCGATCGAATATTATTTATTGAAATCCAAAGCTTAGTTTTAATTTATAAAATTTTTTAATAAATAAAAAATTAATAAATTCGCCATTTTAAATATAAAATATTTATTTTTATATTATAAAATTAAAATTAATTATAAATTAAATAAAAATACTTATATTTCATAAATCATCCATGAAAAATGATGGAATGAAACGGTGATATTATCAAATTTTTAATAGTTTAATGTCACGCCAATAGATTTTCATTTGGATGGCATTGTAGTCATTTCACAAGCTATAACTACCTTTTATATATATCAATAAAACTTCTTTAATGAAATTGTCCTTAATACCCTTTTATTATCTCAGAGTCCTTAGTCCGAAAATTAGAGCTAATATGAGGGGCATTATAGACATTTCATAACCCATAACCACCCTTCACAAGCTAAGTCCTTTGGGTGTCTGTTTTGTTTTTTTTTTTATTTAATTTTTGTCTCTGTGAATTGAAATGAAAAAAAGAATCATAATCTCTCATCACAGTTTCCAAAAACCTCATAAAAACCCTTCTTTAAAAGCTCTTTGAGAGATTAGAACAAGGGCTGAGTCATTTTGTCTGAGTTGGTAACGCGATGTCGACTCAGTTTCCGGACGATTTCAAATGCCCAATATCTCTCGAAATAATGTCTGACCCCGTTATTCTCTCATCGGGTCATACTTTCGACCGGGTTTCAATCCAACGGTGGTTAGATTCCGGTCACCGTACTTGTCCGATTACCAAGCTTCCCTTACCTGAACACCCATGTCTTATCCCTAACCATGCTCTTCGTTCCTTGATTTCCAATTATACCCTCGTCTCCCCTTCGAAATCACAACCTTGTTCTCAGCCACAAACCCTTGTTTCTGCTTTGACGTCCCCTTCGTCTCCTATTGGAACCAAGCTTGACTCGCTCACTCATCTTGCCGGACTCACTAAGCGTGACTCGTCGCTTCGCCGTAAACTCACTGAGTCTGGGGCTGTACACGCTGTTCTTAAGTTTGTTGACTCGGAGGATCCGGTTTTACAAGAAAAGGCACTTTCTTTGCTCCTTAATCTCAGTCTAGATGATGATAACAAAGTGGGTTTAGTTGCAGAAGGTGCGGTAAACCGGGTCGTTAAAATATTACGTATTGGGTCACCCGATTGTAGAGCCATAGCTGCAACGATTATAACTAGTTTAGCCGTCGTTGAAGTGAATAAAGCGACGATCGGAGCATACACAGATGCGATTCCGGCATTGGTTCGGCTTTTAATTGCAGGTAAAGGAAGGGAAAAGAAAGAGGCAGCAACAGCTTTATATGCAATTTGTTCGTTTACTGATAATAAAAGAAGAGCTATTGATTGTGGTGCTGTGCCTATATTGATAAATTTATTGGATTCAGGGTTGGAAAGGGCTATTGAAGTGTTGGGATTATTGGTTAGATGCAGAGAAGGAAGAGAAGAAATGTTGAAAGTTAATGGGTGTGTTAAGGTTTTGGTTAAGGTTTTAAAGAATGGGAGTTCAAGAGGGGTTCAATATGGGTTATTTACTTTGAATTGTTTGTGTAATTATAGTGAAAGTTTTTGTTTTGAAGCAAGAAAACAAGGGGTTTTAGGGATTTGTATGGGGTTAGTGGAAGAAGAAAATGAGAAGATTAAACGATATCTTTCGAATTTGGTTCAAACTTTGAGTGGAAACCATGCTATTGGATGAATCAATGGATCACTGGTGGAAATGGAAATGGAGGTGAGTTGTTTTTGTTTAGCTTTCTTGTACAAAAAGGTGGAAAAAAGATTAGATTTTTGTATCTTTGTATATTTGAATAAAAGTGGGACATGATGGAATAGGGAAGGATTGTTGTTCTTCCTTGGTTTTTGGATGTTGTAGTGAAAAACAAAGAATCAAAATTTAGTTGACTTGAATCATAGTTTTGTGCTTAAAAGCATGTTTATTTAAGTTTTTGATCTCTTGTCTATTTGGAAACTTTTGTTCTTTTATGGACTTAGGGATTGAATAATTAGATTCATTTCGGTTACAATTGTGATTGTTTTTCGTTTGGTTCGATCGATTTCGATCGATTTGCGTAGAACTTTTGTCTTATTTAGTTGCTTTTGTGTTTATTATGAGTATGATGTAGTGGAATACAGTATTTCCCACTTGCTTTCTTTATAAATACACTGCTAATATCGCCCCTGGATTTGCCGGTACATTGATTTCTTCGTGACGTTGTAAATGTCCTAAAGCATTGAATTTTGGTGATGTTGCATAGCTGTTACATTCATTTGCAGATGCTGTAATTGCTTGAATACGGTTTATATGCTTTCATTGTTGACAAATGAATATGCTGGCATAACTGGTTGATTGTTTCTTGTTTTTGTGTTGAATTCAACATTTGGACTGGTACTTTGTCCCGAACGATACCAAAGTTGTACCTCGAGGCTTTCTTGTTGGTGTATGAAGAAAAAAAGGCTGATGTTTATATTCTTATTTGAGTATAAAATAGAATAGACTTGATGTGCTTATGTTGAGTGACTGAACTATTGTTGTTAACCTCGTATACGATGATTTAACGATGAATCATGCACTCTCTAGCTTGGCTAGGCACGTCAAGGTTGAAAATTCGGAAAAAGGTATGCCCTGTTGAAGTTTTATCTCTGGTTACTAGAGATTCTCTTAATATAGCTTATTATATAGTTGAATGACATTTTGTTGGCTAAAGCTTCATATAAATTGCTGCTTACGTAGATACAGAAACTATAAAAATCATCGAGTGCTTTTGAAAACCTTGAATCGAGCAAAGATTTCGCCCTTTTAATCTTTTGGTTTGGAGTAGTGTAGGTGGCTTACATTTATAGTAGTGTAGGTGGTTTCTTTGCAATGATTGATTGTTGTATAGACCAGCAGTGCATCAATAGTAAAAGTTGATCCTTGTTTTACAAGGGGCTTATGTCTAAGTCCTTTTTTTTTGTGCAAAGGTCAAAGTCCAATGATTTAGTTTCAAGTTTAGGGTTCGGGTCTAGTTTTAGGTTTAAGTTGGCAAGTTCATAGTTGTTTATAAGGGCCTAGCTATAAGTTAGTAAAAGTATCGAAGAAGCCCTTGAATTAAGAGTTAGAGTTAGATTGCATTTTAATTTTTCTATTCCTATTAAAAATTTTATCTATTTTTACGGTTAAAAATTGATTCTTATACGTATGCATAAGATACACGTGACATGTCAAGTATTACTTTCTGGTTAAAAGTTAAATAGATGAAAATAGTTAAATAGATGAAATTTTCAGCTAATAAAAATTAATTTAGAGTGCAAAATGGAATCTAAATTTCGGTTTGAATGAGGGAAGTGCTCAGCAGCCAACAGAAAGATGGGAGTATTTGTGAAGCAAAAAAAAGCTTAATGTGACGGACACAAATTTTCATATCCACACGTCATGGATGTTTTTAAAGACATTGTTTGGTCTGGTCGGAGAATATAATATTATTATATATATGCTGGCAGAGTTATGTTGAAGCTAACCATAGCATGAGTGTCAAAGGTAAAAACTAAAAAGTAAATTTGTTGTAATAAAGAAGGCCATCACATCACATCGTTAGTGAAATGTCTACTGGAAGGATCAAAGTTTATGCTTTTTTAACTTTTCTGATAATATTTTTTAATGCTTTGAATTTATATTGAAAATAAAGTGTGTATTTGGAGCTTCAACAACCACTGTTTTTCCTTCTTTTTTTTTCCTTTAATTTCTTCATTTGCTGTTTATTTGATTGTGACACAATCCCAACAAGCAAACTAATATGTAAATAAATAATTAAAAAAAAGGAACAGATAAAAAAGGTGATGAAATTCCAAAGAGCTTTCCAATGAGATGGGAGATACCATCTTTACTCATTGCTGCCTCCTTTAAAGGCAGGAACTCAGAGATTGAATCGGTTCATTGGTTTAATTGGTTTAACGGTAACCGATGGTTGAAGTATTCTAACCCTTAATATAAGGATCTTCATGGTAAATTTTATTTTCCCACAACTACAATAAACCCTGCCGTCAACCGAAACTTAACAGAAACATAAACAAGAAGAGATCCATTTATAAATCATCATGTTCAATCTTTTATTGCAAATGGTATGAAATGAAGAGCATTTTCCACCTAAGTATCAATGATAAAAAAATTTGTATACATATGCTTAAGATGGAAATAAATCATTTTTCACATGGTAGCCACAAATATTATGTACCTCAAATCATTTTCTAGCTGAAAATGGAAATTTATATGATTTTAGTATTTTATTAAGACAAGGAATTTAGCTTTTTCTCTAGCATTTTGGCCTTTCTAAGTGCATCTAAAGCCTCAGTTTGTTTCCCTGACCTTTTTAAGTTGACTGCCTTGACCTTTTCAGCTTTGATCCGCTCTTCCAACAGGATTCTCTCTTGGTTGACATTGTCAGTTTTTGCGATGTTGTGTTTTACGGGTTCTGGTCTTTGAAGGCCATGTTCGATCGTACTAGAACCATCTAATCCAATAGCTTTCAGGGCAGATAAAAGTTGAGGATCGAGAAGATCCTCAACAGCTACATCATCTGCTTTTCCTCCCCCGGGGTTTGTTGAATCCTGACCAGATGATTCTTCCAACTGTGCCTCAAGAGACTTGGCTATTTCAAACTCAGCTTCTGCTTCTTGAAGCTTACCTTCTCTTCGGAGTTTCAAAGCTTGGCGCTTATGACTAAGGGATTCTTGTTGCAGCTTGAAGCGATCACGTCCAGACAGTGGTTTTGGCGCCAAAGTTGATGCAGCCTTCTCTTTTGTCGCATCAGAAGGGAAAGAGGATGCAGATATTGAGCCATCATTTGTGTCGGCTTTTGGTGGAGTGCCGTCTTCTGTCAGGCTCTTCTCCAACAGTTTAGCTAGCCGAAGTTCTTCTCGAGCTTCGGCTAATTTTCCGTCTCTCTTCAAAGCAAGTGCCTTCTTCTTATGAGACAAAACTGCTTGCCTAAGTGAATCTTGGTTGTTCTCAGAAGCAAATCCCTCACCCAGACTTGCATCGATTGCATGTGTTTTCTGCTCTCTATTCACTACCCTACCTTTTGCATCGGTATCTTCATCGTTGGTTCTAAGATCTAGGGAAGACAATGGAGCATCAGTTTTAGCAAGAGAAGATATGTGGGATACAAAATCACCTTTCACTTCATTTTTCGAAAGCCCTTGCTTCTCATGGTTGGCAAATGATTCGGCATTCGTAGGTTTACTGTCCTTGGACAAATCAGAAACAAGCTCTTCTTTTGGAGCTTCCAATTCGGCCAGTTCAGATTCCAGTAACTTCGCCTTTTCCAACAAGTCATCAGCCTCTTCGGCTTGTCCATTTCGTCTAAGGGTGAGAGCCTTTCTTTTCAAGTTTAGAAGTTCTCTTTCAATTTCCCTTTTACCTCTTGGTGGCGAAGCAGACATACCCGAAGAGGGTTGAATAACAGATGAACAGCCAGAATGCAAGGACTCAGAGGAGTGCTTTTCGTGCTTAGTTACCGGTTCAACTTCATCCCCTTTCCAACCCAAATTCTTTAGCATTGATAGCATAGCTGGATCAGTCATATCATTCTCTGTAACATTTTCATCTGCTTCTTCCACACCACCTTTTTCATTTGGCCACTTCGTTTCGACCAATTTCTGTGGTGCTTCCATTTCTGCAATCTCAGCCTCTAATGCTTTAGCTGTTTCCAGCACTTCCTCTGCCTCGTCAGTATTTCCTTGGCGCCTAAGCGAAAGAGCTTTCCTTTTTAAGCCTAATAGCTCCCTCTGTATTTCAGCTTTAGTTCTTCTCGATGCCTTAACCGGGATCTTTGGAGAAGATTGAGTCGAAGAAGATTGAATAACTTTTTCAGAATCCTTTTGTTTAGAATGTTTTGGCAAAGAGTTCGAAAGCTCATCATCATTTTCATTCCAACCTAAGTTCTTTAAGATCGAAAGATACGTCGGATCGTGCAGGTCTTGATCTGTAACATCTCCTTCAACTGGAAGAGTTTCTGACAAACTATGGTTCTCGTCTTTCAAAGTTACCTGCGCAGCCTTTGTGTTGGAAGTGTTGTCCATTTCTTCAAGTTGCTGCTCAAGAATCTTGCCTTTCTTCAATTCTTCCTCCGCTTCATCGAGTCGTCCTTCCCTTCTCAAAGCAAGGGCTTTCTTCTTCAAACCCAAAAGCTCTTTCTGAACCGCCAATCTACTCTTTTGTGGAGGTTTTAGATCATTGTCATCACCCAACTTAACTGACTTCTTTGATATATCAGCAGATTGAGGAGTTGGACCATTTTGATGAACTGTAAAATTCCCAGCCTGAGAATCGTAGCTTTCAAGGTCCTTCTCAAGTAACTTTGCCTTTTTTAACTGTGCCATTGCCTCCGCAACATTACCAGCTCGCTTCTGACTAAGGGCCTCTCTTTTTAACGAGAGAATTTCATTTAACAGTGCCTCCCTGTTAACAGGAGTAGACCGAGGCATAATGTCTTCACTTGGATTAGAATCCTCGGCCCAACCTAGTGATTTCAAAGCAGCAGCTATTTCCGGATCATCCATATCGTTATCAGTTACTTCAAAATTATCATCAATGCCGATATCATCACCGGTTCCCAAAAGTTGACCAAAGTCAAAGCCTTCTGTATGCTCATACTGAACTAACATATCATCTTGTTTATCATTACCCATGCTATTAATTATAGCAGATAGCTCATCATCCGAATCATCAGCTCCGGCCAATAGTTCTTGTTCCTCGAGTTGCTTCTCCAAGACTTTAGCTCTCTTTAGTTCTTCTTTTGCTTCTGCAAGCTTCCCCTCACGCTTCAACATGAGAGCCTTTTTCTTAATGGCAACAACCTCGGTCTTGTCTGTGCCATGTTTGCCACTTTTCTTCGGCATTTCTCCGAGAAGTGAGGAGAGTTCACCTTCCAAACTCATAGCTGCGGATCCTTTACCCTCATTATGTGGATCCATATCAGACCACCCTAGTTCCCTGAGTTCAGCTGCCAGGTCATCCTTACCCACTTGAGTAGAGGCCTTATTTTTTCTGCTGACGGCAGATTTGTTCTGGGTCTCGGACATATTGCTAGACGACAAACTTTTTTTACGGTTTTTTCTTATATATATCTCCAAAGACTCAGCTTGCCTCTCTAGCTCTTTTCCTCTTTTAAAGGCTTTCAGAGCTTCCTCGGGTTTCCCTTCTCCTTTTAGAATCTTATACTTTCTTTTTTCCTCCACTGCTTGCTGGCGCAGTTCCTCGGGACTCGAAGATGCCATATCATTCTGCAAACGCTGATCAACAGACTGACTTCGATGTATTTCTCCTCCCCTGTCATGAACATTGGAAGACGATGAACCGCTATTTGCCCGTGCAACACTAGGAGTCATATCATTGTTGGAAGTTACTCTTAATGAAGAGGATTCTTTTATGTCGGCACCAAGAATCTGGTTCAAAATGTCATCCTCGTTTTTAGCAGCCGATTTTGAACTACCTGCATGAGCCAGCTAAATCATTTAATATATCGACAGTAATCCTTTGGATGAGCAAATAAACAAGTGCCCCTCATACAAACTTAAATTGGCAAATCTAAATTCAACATGCTCGTATAGTTTTACAGGGAGGAGAAAAACTCAATAAACCCGAAACACCGATTTCTAACACCAAACCTATCATTGATTAAAGGCAGTACACAGTTAAGAAAATGATACCTCTCCCAGCTCTACTTTTGTGTCCATGGCGCAGCTCAAATCGTGCGGCCTCTTCTAGCGTTTTACAAGGTTCGCAAATACGAACAGGTGAATCACCCTGTCCACGCAAAACCATTCTCTTCTGAGTACAGGAACTGCAAAATAGGCCCCCACAACGTCGGCAGTGATGCTGGTTTATCCAGAGTTGATAAAGAAACATTAGTAATTAAAACAATTATTACCAATAAGAGAAAAAAAAAAAGGATCATGCAATAATTATCAGACAAATTCCTGAAGCAATGTAAAATACTAAAATTTTATTGTCGGGATTTTGACCTCTCAGGGAGAAGTCTGAAAAGTGTCGGACTCCTCAACAGGTTCGATATTGGGCCCGAGGTGCCTATGTTCAGTTTTATTTCTAGCTTTAATCTCCAACTCTGCCGAGAGCCTGAGCTAGTTCACAAAATAACTCTACCAAGAGCCTGATATGGTGACAGGTTCATAGAGCCAGAGTGCCTTAGGCTCTCTGGAAACCAGCTTGGGCTCTCGACAAGTACAGGAGACAAGACCCGAGATAAAACCAAACATAAACACTCCGAGACCAGTATCCAACCTCCTGAGGAGTTCGAAAACCCTCAATGAACGACAGTACACCAACTTCTCCCCGAGAGGTCAAAATCCCCTCAACAAATTTCAAGTAGAACAATTATCACCAAAAAGAAAAAAGGATTAGACTATGAATTTTATCTATCAAGGAGCATCAATAAGTTAAACCAACAAAGAATCTCAAATTCCAATACAATCATTCCATATTTATATCAAAAAATTCCACGAGTAATCTAAAATACTAAAATTTCAACTAAAATAAAAAGAACCCACAAATTTGGAGAGTAAAAAAAAAAAGAAATTTGAGATATGGGTATTGAAATAGAGATGACAAAAGACAAGAATCCCTTAAAAAATCATAGGGCCAAAAGCAAAAACCTTGCGATTGATGAAAGTGAACTGAGAAGAACATCCTTGGCAATGAGAAGCATCATCTACCCAATTATTCCCTCTCAATGAAGGCTTTGCAGGCAATCCGATCTTCTCCAACATATCGTAAAAAAAAAATAAAACAAATCAAAATCAAAGGTCTTTGATCTTTGATCTTTCTTTTTCTTGGGATTTTTTCTCTTTATTTTTCGATTTCTTTTGGTAGATTTATTGTAGAGAGGGGAAGTAAAAATATGAAGTCTTTTATAGACTTTTTCTTTTCTCATAGAAACGGTAAAAGGGTTGATGATGACTACTTAACACAATGCAACGACGTCGTTTATGGATTGGCGCGAAGGGTATGGACAAGTCGCTTATAATTAGATACCAAATTGAAAGGAATTTCAGCCCAAATCAAACTATTGGGTTGTATCGATTTCGAGTTAAATCAATTTAAATTAAATTAATTTGGGTGTAAATATTTTTAGTTTGAATTATTTTATACACAAATTATTTCGGGTTTAGATTATTTTAGATTTATTTATTGAAATTTTTATGTTTGGCATTAGGTTGGGGTTACTTGTTTGGCTTCTTTCAAGTTCGATTAGTTTTTAACTATTTTATCATAATTTGGTCATTATATTTTACGGAAATTGTGGAGGATTAAGTTGTTAGGAAACATATGGACTTGAACTACTGCTTTTTTTGCTAATTTGTTGCGTATGAATTGATCAGCTTCTAATTTTTGTTAACGATGACAAAAAGATTTAACAGTGCTATCCAGTCAAACTAATTTGTTAGTTTTCATAAGTACGAGAATCAAAGTCTTAGATTAAATTAGAAGGATTAACCTCTTAATTTTCATAAAGTATACAGATGAAATGAAGATGAAAATAGTCCTTCATTATTTGAATCAGGACCTTTGTCTATAAATGGAAGTAAAGAGAAATGCCAGCAAGTTCTCACGACACTCTTAACCATACGACACTCTCAGCCATCAAAGAAATAGAACCTTGATAAAAAGGATTTATACTCATTCTCCTCCATGTTTATGTCTCATCTAGGATCTAACGTAGAAATTGTAACCTCATTTCTAGTGAATCGATCTGAATTATTATAATTTGACGATGATGAAGCTGATGTCTCTGATTGCACAATGGTGGCACTACTGGGGTTCAAAAAAGCCGGTGTCGATGGCATCGGCATTGATATATAAGTATCGCTAAGCATAAGAATGACCGAGTTCATGGACGGTTTATTTTCATCATTTTCTTGAACACATAGCAACCCTATATGAATGCATCTCGTCATTTCGCTTCTTGACCCACGACTGCCTTTCAAATACTCATCCACTAGATTTAAACTCGTTCCTGCTCTCCAATTTCTCCAGGCCTGCGAATTTTCGATAGATCGAAAACGACAATATTTTGTAAGTTGATACGAATCGTGAGAAACGACATCCGCGCCGTAAAACATTAGTGTTTTTTAACTTACATATGTAAGAAGATCCGCCCCATTGTTATGGAAATGGCTGATTTTGTCACCACTAATGATTTCCAAAATCAATACACCAAAGCTGTAAACATCAGATTTAAGTGAAAGCTTCTCACGCTTTACGTATTCCGGAGCCATGTATCCACTATACACAATAAACAGGAAAATGAATTTCGATTACTTGGCTTTCAAGGTAGGGCAAATTGAAACTTACAATGTTCCTGCAACCCTTCTTGTATTTTCTTTAGTCTGGTCGGCTTTGAGCAACCTTGCCATTCCGAAATCGGAAATTTTGGGATTCATTTCTTCGTCTAACAGAATGTTCGAAGCCTTTAGATCACAGTGAATGATTCGATACCGAGAATCTTCGTGAAGGTAAAGTAATCCTCGAGCTATTCTTGTTATGATTTTGTACCTTGTGTCCCAATCTATCAGTAGCCGTTTGTTCGGATCTATGAATCGATAAAATAATATGAACAAAAAAAATTACAAATTGGCTGTGACTAAATTCGCAAGGACTAAAATGAAAATAAAGAAAATATTAGTACCAAATAGAAAATGGTCGAGGCTTGAATTAGGCACAAACTCAAATACAAGAAGCTTTTCTTTTCTTTCCAAGCAAAACCCTTCAAGCCTATGTAATATTAAATTTACATAAAGAAATAATTCAAATAACTATTAATTTTCATAATTCAAATCCAATAAATCACACAATAATATTGAAATCAAAATCTTACACACTCAAACAAATCATATATAAACTTCAAAGTAATATTAAATTCAAATCATTCAAACCCAAACAAATATTAAACAAAGCAACACTTAAACCAAATCACACTTAGAATTTGAGCATCTTTTCATCGAAGAAGTAGGCATGAAATGACAAATCCTTTGTGAAGAAGTAGGCATGAAATGGCAAATCCTTTGTGAACTCCTTGGATCGGATAAAACCTCTGATACTTTCTATTTGAGCAAATCACATCTTCAATCACCTAGACAATTAAAACTGATGTTAATAATGAAAATAAAATCATGAAATTATAATAGCATTGATGGTTTAAAAAAAATAATAGGTCTTTAATCATCCAAATTACTTACCACAAAATTTTAAACTTGTTAATTAGACATCTGCAATGGATAATATAATCGCATGTAGACTCTTCACATTTGAGAATTTCTTCTTGGCAAAGCTTACCACAATCAAAGCATTTAAGGTAGCCCTCAGCCTTCCTAATAAATTTAAGATGATGATAATGATTGTCATAGGAAGAAGGAAATGTGATCCCATCCTTGAGAAATGGAAAATTTCCAAGAACACATTTGGGATGAGCAGAAGTATCACAAATTGAACAGGAATAATACCAAAGGCTTGGATCTCTTTCTTGTTCACGGATATCACAATAACTTTGCTCTTTATCATCATCATAAGTAAGCTTTAGCATGTGTTCATCAATTTTGTAAAGAGCCGAATGTGGTAATGTTAAGCATCCAAAATCCAAACTAAATTTGCACTTTCCACATCTGAATGCACCATACCCCAACTTGTTACCACAACCATTACATTTCTCATTGCATTTGAAATCATAAAAGAGGAGTGTTGGTGTCCTTCACATTCAATGATATCGGCAACTTTACAACACCTTATGCACATAAACCAATATCTTTCACTAATGTAGAAGAAAACACTACAATATTGCGCGCAAAAGTCACATTTATGGAAGCCTTTGAAACAGAGGGTGGCTTTGTATTTACTAAACCAATAAGTCTTGATTTTTGGCAATTCAGTACAAGTTTTGTGAAGAAAAAAGGGGCATTCTGAACAATAATAGAAGAGAGTTGAGATATATATCATGCATCCGTCACACTCTCAGCCATCAAAAAATTAGAACCTTGATAAAAAGGATTTATACTCATTCTCCTCCATGTTTATGTCTCATCTAGGATCTAACGTAGAAATTGTAACCTCATTTCTAGTGAATCGATCTGAATTATTATAATTTGACGATGATGAAGCTGATGTCTCTGATTGCACAATGGTGGCACTATTGGAGTTCATAAAAGCCGGTATCGATGGCATCGACATTGATATAGAAGTATCGCTAAGCATAAGAATGACCGAGTTCATGGACGGTCTATTTTCATCATTTTCTTGAACACATAGCAACCCTATATGAATGCATCTCATCATTTCGCTTCTTGACCCACGACTGCCCCTCAAATACTCATCTACCAGATTTAAACTCGTTCCTGCTCTCCAATTTCTCCAGGCCTGCGAATTTTCGATTGATCGAAAACGACAATATTTTGTAAGTTGATACAAATTGTGAAAAACGACATCCGCGCCGTAGTGTTTTCTAACTTACATATGTGAGAAGATCCGCCCCATTGTTATGGAAATGGCTGATTTTGTCACCACTAATGATTTCCAAAATCAATACACCAAAGCTGTAAACATCAGATTTAAGTGAAAGCTTCCCACGCTTTATGTATTCCGGAGCCATGTAACCACTATACACAATAAACAGGTAAATGAATTTCGATTACTTGGCTTTCAAGGAAGGGCAAATTGAAACTTACAATGTTCCTACAACCCTTCTTGTATTATCTCTAGTCTGGTCGGCTTTGAATAACCTTGCCATTCCGAAATCGGAAATTTTGGGATTCATTTCTTCGTCTAACAGAATGTTCGAAGCCTTTAAATCACGGTGAATGATTCGGTACCGAGAATCTTCGTGAAGGTAAAGTAATCCTCGAGCTATTCCTGTTATGATTTTGTACCTTGTGTCCCAATCTATCAGTAGCCGTTTGTTCGGATCTATGAATCGATAAAATAATATGAACAAAAAAATTACAAATTGGCTGTGACTAAATTCGCAAGGACTGAAATGAAAATAAAGAAAATAGTAGTACCAAATAGAAAATGGTCGAGGCTTGAATTAGGCACAAACTCAAATACAAGAAGCTTTTCTTTTCTTTCCAAGCAAAACCCTTTAAGCCTAACCAAATTCCTATGTTGAAGCCTTGCCATTAACATGACTTCGTTCTTGAATTCGTCGTCACCTTCTCTAGATTCGTTAAATAATCTCTTCACAGCTATCTCTTGTCCATCATCAAACCTACCCTGTAATAATAATAAAAACACGATATTTGATTAAATCCCGATATTGTTCAATATTTGAATCCTAACAATAGAAATACCATAGAGGCCTTTGCATTAGGAGTCGAACTACATTTGCCCCCACTACTAAAAAAAAGGGCAAATTAGTCTCTGTACAGCATGAGATACACAGCCACATCAGTTTTTAACAGCATAAATGAATGAAATTTTTAATAGAAATGACTAATTTACTCTTTGATCTAGTGTACAGGGACTATTTTACCCATTTTTTTAGTAAAAACGACAAAATACAATCTAATTCCTAATACAAAAACCTCCATGATACTTTTATCGAATCCCACCATATATATATATATATATAAATATAAATACCTTATAAACAGCACCAAATCCACCTTGTCCAAGCATGTTATCATGGGAGAAATTGTTTGTTACCTTTATTACATATTTCAATTGAAATTGAAGTGATTCCAATTCCAAACCATTATCCTTGTCTGCATTATTAACACATGAATATTAACCACTTTGAACATAAAATTTCAGTTCATCTAATTACATGACAATTACTTACTGTTCATGTCTTGTTTTGACGATTTCGTTTTTCGTCGAAGGACGAAAACGGCGGCAACTATTGCTACGAAAACGATGGCCGGCACGACGATGATTGCAATAGTTTTTGATGAAATGCTTTCCTTATTGTCTGCACAAACAAGAAAACTGTTGGGTAACATTGCAAAATGCAATAAGGTATATGGAAGTGATTTTCAAATTTCACCAAGGGTAAATTACATTAGTAGTCACTTATTTATTAATATATTTCTTTTTTGGTTACTCAAATAGTCACTCAACTATTTACTTGTGTCTTTTTTTGTCACTAGCTGCCAATTGACTAATGATAACAACTTTTAAAATTGGCATAATAGTAACTTTAATGATCTATAACAAAACTACAAGACTAAATTACACAATCTGTAAATGTTGAGAGTTAATTTTTTTTAGAACCAAGATTAAATTGACATAATTTATAATGATTTAAGGTTAAAGTTACTATTACGTCAATTTTAAAGGCTACTGCCATTAGGGTGGCCAATAAAAAGACGAAATCGAATACTTAGGTGACAAAAAAAAAAAAAAAAAGTAGTTTACCCTAATACTTAACCTTTTATTGTTGCTAATGGATTATCGATCGAATCAGGAGGCGGAGATGAAAGCGATAATCGTACGGTATCGGCAGTAGGCGAAAAGAACATATACAAATCCCACCGCATACGGCAACTCGGCGTTTCGACGTAACCGCCTTGATAAGTACGACAACACGCGGTATACCGACGGATCAATGTCCTTAAACAAGTTAAGCAATTACTTTCGGACAAATCCGGTGTACATTGCATTAATGCTTGAATTTCCTCAGCCATACCAGTTGCATATTTAAGCTTTGAAGATCCCATTGAAGCTTTTTTGGCCACAGCTTCCATTAATTCACTCCAAAGCTCAAAAAACAACGTTAAATTCGATGCAACATCTGCAATAGCATTAGGGTTAATCCCTTCTTGTATAGGTTCCAATGCTAAAACACCAAATAAAGACTTGTCTGAATATCGAACAAGACATGGTATATCACCATCCCATGAGAATGCTTCTGTTTGGTTTTTACAACTTGATAGTAATTGATGAGCTGTAAAATTGACATAAACGAAACAATCTTCTCCAGACAAATCACCTCTACATAGTGCTTGAGCATAAACTCTGTTGGGTCCTTCTTCACCAATGGAAGTATTGAAGAAACCACCATTTTTAGACACGTTTGTTGGGAGAGAAGTGAGGATTAGGTTACGGTTTCGAGCAAAGGGACTGCTGGTGGTGAAGTTATTACCAGTTTCTAAACAGGTTTGGGCATTTGTGAGAGAAATAACTAAGATTATTACAAGGAAGAAAGCAAAAACTAGGTAGTCGAGATTCATTGTTTTCAGGTAAGGGTGATGATTTTGGTGAATACAAGTTATAAAAAATTTCATGACCATGATGCCTCCGCCATGTGAAGACACAACGCAAGGTTTGAAACGCGGTTTGATTGAATGGAAGTAAGGGAAAGTTGCCTTATTTTAATGAGACTGTGTCCGACAACACGTGTAGAATATGGCCTAGTGGTACTATAATATAATTCTTGAACAATACATTCTTTTTATAAAAAAATTTGATTGGTTAAAGCCTTGGTCTTAGTCAAATTTTGTTTTAGCCTAGAATTGACTCGATAAGATTATTTAGAACTACTCAAAATTTCTTTTCAATCCATAAATATGAGAATAATGCGTTTCAGTGTACTCGAACCCACGTCATCTTACATTAATAATAATACCCATATCAATCAAGTTAAAACTTAATCGACAAAATTTACTACTTTCAAATGTATGTCATCAAGAATAATTACATTTTATTTCATTTCTACTAAACATGGCAATGAACCAAGTTGTCTTAGAAAGCTATCAATTTTTTGGATTAAAAATTTAAATTCTTGCTTAAAACCTTTACTTTTCTTTTTAAAGACATTATTTTTTTTAAAGCACTATCATATTTTTGAAGGAATAATTTACACTCGTGTTTAGGAGTATAATTTTTTTCGATATAACAATTTAAGCTTGTGTTTAAGAGCAATATAATAATTTATGGAAGCATCATTATTTTTTAAATTAATAGTTTAAGCTCCAGTAAAAGTATTATGGAAGCCTTTGTACTAAGAGTTAGATTGCATTTTTTTTCTCTATTCAATAAATGAGTAAACTGGTTTTTTCTGTTAAAACTTCATCCACTTATACCGTTAAAAACTAACGTGGTTGGTAAAATAACCAGATATTTACATCTGGCATGCCACGTGTATTTCATGTTGAAATACATTAACCAATTTTTAAAAGTAGAAATAAATGAAATTTTTAATAGAATACAATCCGACTCTTAATATAAGGACCTTTATGATATTTTTCCTCTTAAACCTGTATTTAAGAGCAATACAATAATATATTGGTCAAAATTGTCTTCCTATACACTAAGTTTCTTTAATATTACACTTTCCAATATCTAATTGATGCAATGACCAATAATTTGACATTTGCAATAAAAAAACATCCACTTCACCACTAGTTGTACCATTTTCTAATAATAAAATCATCATTTTTTTTTTGAAAATTTTAATATGAGAAAAATGATTTATTTGTTGATAAGTATTAGCTCAATTGGCATCATTGTTGTTATAACAATTTAAATTTGAGAAATAAACGTTGGGTTTTCACATGACAAATCATTCATAAAAGTATAACGATGAAAGGATGGATTTGGTGTTGTGATTCGAATTTTAAATCGGGATTTGATCAAATATCGTGTTTTTCTATCATTATAGGATAAGCTTGATGATAGAAAAAAAAAAAAAAAAAGGGGGTTTTGAAGAGGTTATTTAATAAATTCAGGCATGGTGACGAAGTTAAGTTAATGGCAAGGTGAAAAGAAGGGCTTCTTATATTTGAGTTACTGCCTAACTCAAGCCTCGACGATTTTCTATTTGGTACTAATATTTTCTTTATTTTCATTCAGTCCTTGAGAATTCAGTCACAACCAAATTGTAATTGTTTTTGTTCATATTACTTCATGAAGTCATAGATGCGAACAAACATCCACGAATAGATTGGAACGCAAGGTACAAAATCATAACAGGAATAGCTGGAGGCATACTTTACCTTCACGAAAATTCTCGATAAAAGGCTTCGAATATTCTATTAGATGAAGAAATGAATTTGAAAATTTTCGATTTCAGAATGATATGGTTGTTCGAAGCCGACCAGAATACATATATATACACACATATACGTTGCGGCTCACTCCTCAAATGTCGAAAACTTGCATGCATAACGGAATGATAATTTAAGTATCGAAATGAACTAAAAAAAAAAAAGTTTATATATCGAAAGAGAAAATGGGTATAATTTTAAAACAGAGATATTATTATATTTAGACAAAAATTGGCAGATAAATAGATTATATCTACCTTAAGACTGCATCAAATAACACAGCATCATCGAGGATCTAACTCAGTAATCGATACTTCATTGATTGACCATGGCGTTGATCGACTGGTCGATTGATCGGATTCGAGCCTCACGTTTGGCATCTTTCCCTCCATTCTCGAGTCACAAAAAAATGCAGGTTGGTTAGGTACTGGAAGTGTTACGGAGTAACTGTTGAGCATCATAGCAATGGTAGCCATTGTTGGCCTTTCAGCTGGATCTTCTTGAACACATAGTAACCCGATTTGAATGCATCGAATGACTTCATTTCTCGAGTAATTATCTTTCAAGACAGTGTCCAACAATTCCAATGGTGTCCCATTCTTCCATTGTTTCCAAGCCTGCAAATCGTTCATCGAGTAATTATAAATAGATAATCGAAATAACAAAGGCGAAAAACGAATGTACTCACGTAGCTAATTAGGTCATCGGCGGCATCCGTTCGGTAGAAATTACTGTTCCTTTTGCCACTTATAATCTCCAAAACCAAAACACCGAAACTAAAAACATCCGATTTCACGGAAAACTGCCCATGCATTGCATATTCGGGTGACATGTAGCCACTACAGATCAATATCAATGTTAGTATGATGCCAACAACTGTAAAAATATCATGGACACTTTTGTACTAGGTGTTAAATTACATTGTCCCCTCTACTAAAAAATAGACAGATTAGTTCCTATACATTATATCAAAGAGTAAACTGATCTCTTCTATTAAAAATTTCATCCATTTCTACTGTTAAAAACTGACATAATTGACAGAATAACCAAACAATGATTCATTGTGTGTCGTGTAACTCATGTCAACGTATAGGGACCAATTTTTAATAAAACGACTAATTTACTCTTTAATCTAATCTAATGTACAAGGATTAACTTACTCAAACTAAATTTTAACAAAATATAATTGAACTCCTATTATAAGGGCCTCTATAATATTTTTTCCGGTTAACAACTTTCAAGGAAATGCTATAAAACATGTTATGTTTACTTACTAGGTACCAACTACTCTTTTTGTAGTTCCTTGAGTTTGATCTACACCAAAAATCCTCGCCATCCCGAAATCTGAAATTTTCGGGTTCATGTCACTGTCCAGTAATATATTGCTCACTTTAAGATCACGATGTATGATTTTAAGTCGAGAATCTTCGTGTAGATAAAGAATTCCTCGAGCAACTCCTACTATGATCTTGTATCGTGTAGACCAATCCAATTGTGCTTGTTTCTCAGGATCTAAATGAAGAAAAATAAGCATTTTTGTTCACACTTTTGGTAATCTATGAAATCAAATTCAAAATCCCAAAATTTTCTTACCAAAAAGAAAGCAATCCAAGCTCTTGTTAGGGACAAATTCATAAATTAGTATCTTTTCTTCTCTTTCCAAGCAAAATCCCAATAGTCGCACTAGATTTCGATGTTGAAGCTTGGCAACTAATAGAGCTTCATTTTTAAATTCTTCAATACCCTGCCCTGAACTTCTTGATAGCCTTTTAACAGCTATTTCTTGTCCATTAGGAAGGGTGCCCTGAGAAAATGTACAATATTAACTCATTGCAAAGAAGAATTCAATAAGTTCAGATTCGAATTTCAACATTTGCAATGCTTTCCGAACAAAAAAGATGTAATGATAATCGATTTTTAATAAGAATGTTGACTAAAACATTAAATTTTTAACGACGATGGCATGACAATCTGCATGATAATGTATGTATACTTCATGCCGATACGGCACCGTTAAAAAGAATATATAAATAGTTCAAGAAAGTTTCAAAAAAATAACATGAAATACACGTGGATTTTCATATAAGCTACTATGTTTTAAAATTTAATGTTTTAGTTGTATTTCGATTAAAAAAACAAAAACAAAAGTTAAATTGACAAAAAAAATATAAACGTTAGGAGCTAAATTTATCATTATGTCTAAAAAAAAAGAATACCTTGTATACTTCGCCGAAACCACCTTCACCTAGCTTGTTGCTATTTGAGAAGTTGTTTGTGGCAACTTCTATAGTGCTAAAATCGTATTGCAAGGACTCAATTGCGTATATATCATCTTTTGCTGTTCAACCAAATAAAAAATGTCATATATCTAATGAAAGATCATCAAATAAGAGGGTTTATTTGAATAAAAAATCATAAAATTTAAACCCTAATAATGCATTAACCTTTATATAATAAACACAAAAATTATAGGGTCATCACACCCTCAAAACAAAGATTTCTAATGCTCAAAGAAAGAATCTATCTTACCATTTTCTTCTTCTACAGCTTTGTACTTCCTCCTTGCTCTCCTTTTTAGTAAACAACAAGCCAAGAACAAGAGAAGAACAGAGACAGCAATTGGAGCAATAATTGCAATAATTATTGGCAATGTGTTCTTGCTTTTTCCTGCACAGCCAACATTTACTTTTGAGTGGTGAAGATGTGAGAAAAGTTTATAAAAGTAATAGAGGTTTTGTATTAAAAGTCGGATTGTATTTGATTACTTTTGAATAAATCAAAGAATAAATTGATTTTTTCTATTAAAAATTTCATTAGTTTCTACTATTAAGGACTCACCTAAACTTTGAAATAAACGAAGAGTTACACATAATTTACTTACAAGAAAAAAGATCGATTTTCTCTTTGATCTAACTTACGTATACTAATTTGCTTAATGAAATCGAGCTTCCACGAGTAAATTTATGGTAAAATTTCACTTTAATTTGCCAAAAATGAAAAGAAAAAAAAAAAAAAAACCAGAAAGTATGACTGAACCTGGAGTTATTGCAGGAGGAGGAGTTAATGGAGGTGGTGGAGCTGAAACTGAAACAGCTGTTTGGTTATAAAAAGGGTAAAGTTCATATCTAATGCTACAGCTCGGTGTCAACACTCTTCCCCCTTGTTTCCCATCGCAACAAGTAGGCAAATCAGCAATAGCGCCTCTCAAACACGTATTACAATCCGAGGTTGTCAGGTCGGGTGTACACTGTAAAAGACTATATAATGTTTGAAACCTTGAAACATTAGCTTCTCTGGTCGCAAACTTCTTCAAGGGCAACGTATCATTCAAAGCCAAGGCGGCTCCGTCGTTCATCGTGGTGGCCAATATCTGGTTGAACCGTTCTTGGTTCGATACATTCCCCGTGTTTATCAAATAAATCTTCGGTACCACCGTCGGAGTTGAAAAGATTGATTGATTGGAGTAATGAATAAGGCAATTATCGTACCAAATGACGGCGGTTTTCTCGACGGGGCAACGTTGAATGACGTCTTTAGTAGCTGTTGAAACACAATCTTGACACCCTTTGGTTGAAACATCGCCTCTGCAAAGAAATAAACCGTAGACGATATCGGAGTTGTGTTTTCCGGTGGTTGTGTTGTGGAAAAAACTACCGGCAGTGGCGTTGGAAGTAAGGGAAGTGAGCAAGCGGTTGAGATTGGTTTTGTAAGTGCTGTTTGGTGAGAAAATGGTGGTGTTTGGACAGGAATGATAGAGATAAGTTTGTTGTTGAGCTTCAATTGTGAAGCTAAACAAGGACAGTAACAACAACAACAACAAGAAGAACAGAGACATGTTTCTTTAAGCTAAGGCGGTAAGTGAAGCCTGTTTATCGGTGTCGGAAAGACAGATTAAACCTGAAAAAAGCAAGTCGTCGTATAAGTCAAGTGAGTTATTATAGGCATTTACGTGTCTTTGATGAATTGGTGATGGAATTGACGATATACCAAAGTACGGCACTCACACATGCATAAGGTCCACAGTGCCCTTTCAACAAACCCTCCATATTAAATTAAAGAATAAACTGATATTTTTTTAAAAAAATTTATTTATATATAGTTAAAAATTAGCGTAATTAATAGAATATTCAGATAACAATACGTGGTATATCATGTGTATCTCATATTGATATTGAAGAATTAACTTTTAATATTAAAAATAGATGCAATTTTTAACAGAAGAATCGATTTGTTCTTTAATCTAACATATAGTGATTAATTTGCTCATTTTTTTCAATAAAAGAGATAAAATGTAATCTAACTTTTAGGATAAAGATTTTCACGGTATTTTTGCCGAAGTTTTAGCAATGTAAACTAATAAACTGAAGGCTTTTTAGGTGTTAGAGTACCTATTATTGAACTTGAAAAAGCAAGTGATACAAGTATAGTAGATGTTTTTGTATTAAGAGTCAGATTGTATTTTATCCTTTCTATTAAAAAAATAAGCAAATTAGTCCATATACGTTAGATTAAAGAGCAAACGAGTTCTTCTGTTAAAAGTTTCATTTATTTTTACTGATAAAAACTGGTCATTGTATATTAGCATGAGGTAATGTCATTGTCTGGTTATTTCGTCAGTCAGGCTAGTTTTTAACAGTAAAAATAAATGCAATTTTTAATAAAAAGATCAATTTATTTTTTGATCTAACCAGACGGATTCATTATTACTATTTGGATTAATACTAAAATTGACCTATTTAAAAAATATAGAAATTAAATCTATAATTTTCACAAAATATAAGGACTAATAACATAATTTAAACCCAACTTGAAAAAGCAAGTCGTCATAGTCAACAAAAGTTATAAAGGCATTTAATTTGATGAAGGGGTGATGGCAGTTGGTAAGGAGATAATGATCAAAGTGCTTTGTTCCCATTCATGGTGCCTTTAAAGACGCAGCCCCACACACTGACCTTTCAAAAAATCTAATTCAAGTTCACATCATGGTTATCTAAATTCATTGAATATGTTATTGAGATTGGTTAGAGCGAGAATCGATCGAAAATATTAGTTTGGAGAAATATTTTAGATTGGAAATAGAAAGTATTAACTCTAATAATTCAGATATAATTATTAAAGTTAATAGTAAAAACTCTGTTGAAGAAGAAACTTCAACGGAAAGAAAGATAAAAAATAAAGATACTATGGAAACGGAACCTTCGGATCCATATGAATATCAAGTCCCAAAACCATGGGAAAGAGATAAGAGTAAATCATACGGTAATAATAATATATACTCGGATCTTCAAACAGAAGATAATCTGAGAAATAATAATAATATTGTTGAAAACACAACAATAATAGATCCTATGGATATGGAAACCCCAGATCCATATAAATATGAAATACCAAAACCTAGGGAAATTGATAAACAAGATCCTTATGGTAGATATAAACCTAAGAAATATTGGGAAAACAAATTCCTAATAGAATTAAAACCATATTATCTTGAAAAACAAGATTTAGAAATATGTTCCGAAACAGAGTCTAACACAGATTCTAATGAATATATCTTTATGATGGGAAATAGTTCTAATAACAAGTTAGAAGAAATTCCTAATTCGAACAACCAGGATATTAAACTAGGTAATATTATCGGAGAAGAAATAGACTTTTCTGATGATATAATAGAAAAGATTAATAAAAATCATATTTCTAAAGAAGAAATATATAAAATATCTAAGTTTAAAATATGGTCAAAAAGACACATAGAAAAGATTAGCGGTAACACGATCGCTAAGGATACCAAAGGAGGATTAATGAAAATCCTTATTTACTAAAGAAAAATAAAGAGGATTAGAAAAAACTATCCTCGGGTTAGATACATACATTTAGGAGTCATTATGATAACAATCGAGCTTTATTCGAAGAGAGGTCATGATGTTCCTATATTAGCATGAGATTATTAGATAAAAGATTTGAAAATCCAATAAAAGCACTTATTGGAGGAATTCAATCTAATCTACATACAGCGTTATAGGATTTAAGGTAAAACCAAATTACTTTATTTCCATAATGGACTCTCTAATAGAAGAGTGTCTATGCCTTAATTCGGACAAAAATTACGATATTAGTGATTTAGCGAGAAGATCTAGCAATCACCGGATCAAGCTTAAACGAATATACTAATACTCGCAGAGGTTGAAATAAAAGAAATCAACAATAAAATTATTGAGCTTTTGAGCCCAATAAATTTACAACGTAAATTCAACCAAAATTATCATCTAAAAGATTTATCAATTCCAAAAAATGGATAATTGATAAAACTAATAATGCTAGTACTTCTAAACCAATAAGTACTATTGAATATATGTCATCTGGAGATAAGTTATATTTTAAAAATAATCTTATAACTAATACAGATGATAGCTTAGTATTACCTTCTAGTTCTCAACCAGGAGGAAGAAGAAGATAATACAAGTACTTCTACACCAATAGGTATGAAAACAATTCATATTCCTATTTTTCCTACTACATCAAGTAGAAATTCTATTTCTAGAAACACTAGAATGGAAGACATACATTATTGGGTGAATAATATTAGAAATTTCAATAAATATATTGAAATTATATTACATGATAAAGATTATAAAAAATATTCTTTACATGCATTATTAGATACAGAGCTACAACAAGTAGTTGCAAAAGAAATGCCATTCGAGAAAAATCTTTGGATACATTGTAGAAAAGAAAATAAATATTAATGGAATAAATGGTAGCAAAACTACTATTT
This sequence comes from Gossypium bickii, assembly GCA_025503065.1. Classification (NCBI taxonomy): domain Eukaryota; kingdom Viridiplantae; phylum Streptophyta; class Magnoliopsida; order Malvales; family Malvaceae; genus Gossypium; species Gossypium bickii. The sequence goes on along the minus strand of CP106714.1, from coordinate 726,392 downwards.
ATTATAAAGCCAAAAATATATCAATCTACATAAACAATGTTAGATTTATAATTCCAGAATTATTATGCTTACCTGATATGTATGGCGACATATTATTAGGTAATAATTTTATAAATCAATATTTACCTTTTATTGTCAATAAGGAATCGGTTATATTATCTATAGAAATACCATTAGTAGATAATAATAAAATTATCTTTACTAATGTTTTCTGATTTTCTTAGCAGGTATTAAGGACAGAGGTAAACAACCTCTAATACTTGTAACACCCCAAACCCGGACAAGACACCACGTCCGAATCTGGTATGCTACGGGGAAACCGTTTTTGAAAAGTTAAATTTACTGGTTAAAAACTGAGTGAAAGCACAGTGTGTTTGAAACAAAACTGAGTGGACTTGTTTGAAAAAACGGTTGATGTAATTGAGACCCGAAGATTTTGAAAACTTAGCCAGAATTTGTAGTTAAACTGAGTTTAAACCATTTAAAACCTCATTAGTTACTTAGTGATACATAAAACACTTTTAAACTTAGGAGAACTACAAGTTGAGTTGAAAACCATTTGTATTTGCTTATCACAAAGACTTAGTGTGATACCCGATGGTATAGTTTAAAACTCATTGCGTTATGATTTTGAATTCGTTATCTTTCCAAGTTTTAGTGAAAATCATACCAACTTATTTTGTTAAGGCATATCAGAATTTAATTGAAACATAAGCATCGTAAATCATAATTAAAAGGCCTTTTACAAATCCAAATTAACCCAAATAAAAGTAAATAAGTTAAAATACCCAAATGCAATAGTCTGAGCAAACTCTTATTAAAGCATGGCATGTGCACCCCGAGTCCATCCCGGCTCCATGTCCGCATCTACGAGTCACTGAAATGTCAAAGGAGAGGGTGAGTCGAGTGACTCGATGTGTAAATCCCGCTCAGAAAGCAACATGCTAACACACATCATACATAGCAACATAATTAATGCAACCCGATCCTAACCATCCATACACCTTTTCTACCCGTGTGGTACCCAACCACCGGTGGTGCCAAACCACCGGTGACGTATAGTCACAATGTGTTACCAAAACACTGGTGTCCCAAAGACACATTATCCATCAATGTGGTCCCAAACCACTGGTGTCCCAAAGACACAATTGTGCTACCAAAGCACCGGTGACCAAAGTCACAATTCCAAAGATGGGGCCAACCCATCGTGTGTTTACCAAAACACTAGCGATTTATCCCATATCTCAAGTGGGGCCAACCCACGGTGGTTAAACCACGGGACAAGTCGCAATGAGGTGCCAAACCTCTGGTGTCCCAAAGACACAATGTGCTACCAAAGCACGGTGACCAGAAGTCACAAATGCGGTGATGGGGCCAACCCATCGTGTGTTACCAAAACAACGGCGTCAATCCCGTATAATCATCTGTGGGGCCAACCCAGCGTGGTATCGAGCCATCTGGGGCGAGACGAGGTACCAAACCTCTGGAGGTGCCAAACCTCTGGTGACCCAAAGTCACAAAGTGTGCTACCAAAGCACCGGTGCTCGTCGGCACAAAAATATCACCGCTCCTCTCCACTCAGTATCACCCATCAACATGCCATATTCATGTAATCATGCCTCTCATACAAATCATGCATATCATGCCAACATACCAAGCATTACCTCTCATAGCATACATACATAACATAGATCATGATATCATACTTTATTAATGGTACTCATAATAGAAACAGACTTACCCGAATCGTCCACATACCCCATTTGGGTATTCACTTGTCCATCATCTTTGTTATAAGTTTTAACGAGCATATCGGTTTATTAATAATATTACTAAGTATCGATTGTGTTAGTTACACACGATAATCTGAGCCTAGAAATCCCGACCCAAAGCGATCTAAGTCCTCGATTGCTAACTCCTACAATCGGCCAAACAAAGGGATTAGGCATCCATAGCATTCGGCCAAAGCTATCAAACCAAAGGGCTTACTTTTAAACTCTTACCTTCGATAGATTTGGTTTCCTCCCAAATCCGAACCAACAGTGGTTCTCTTGCCAATCGGTCAAGTCCCTAACAACAAACAGTTAGTCCTTTGTCTTAATCGAATCCGAAAGAATAAACACAAGCCCATACTTACCACCACCTACCAATCGGTTAACAAGGGTGAAGGCTCTTCTCGGCTACTTTTCAACGTCCAAAGACCCCCAACACCAACAAAGATTCGGCCAACACCACACTAGGAGAAGGGAGGTGTTCGGCTTAGATGTTCACCACTCCTATAGTCGGCTTGAATGGAGAATCAAAGAAAAGAAATTACAAGGTGGTAAAGAAGTTTCGGCAAAGATAATTGAGAAGGAGAAAGAATAAGAAAATAGGGGGAGGGTACCTTCGACTTTGGAAAGAAGAAAAAGAATGAAGAAGAAGATTTTTGGGGTGACTTTCGGCTATTAAAAATTCAGGGAGATGGGAGAGAATATTAGAGGAATAGAATGCTAGTTTCGGCAACCAAATGATCAAAAGAACCAAAAGGGAGAGGGCATCCGGCTACGATGAAATTAAAAGAACCAAAGTGAAGTTTCGGCTATGGTATAAATGGCTTACACTTTCGGTTTCAAGGGAGAAATGGAAGACTTACTTGGTTGAAGAAAATCGGCTTTCCAAAGGACTAGAAGAGAACTTTCTCTTTTTACCAAATGTGACCGAAACAACCAAAAAGAGTGCCAAAATGCCAAAATGCATTTCGGCTACCAACTTACCCCACTATGCCGTCCATTTCCCCCCCTCCAACTCCCCCAAATTTCGGCCATATCCCCCCAAAAGCTCCCATCCATTCATTCAAATAATTTGAACAATTCTCCTTCCTAAATTCACTCTCCACCCATCTTTTAAAACATTTGACTTAGTCCAAAGTGGAATTTGAACCACATCCAACTCCTTCCTCCTATGCCAGTCAAAATTAAAGCCAAAATGGAGAATTTCGCACTCGAACTCGGGACACCTTCCCCTTGTAGATGACGCCACCTTCAGCTCCAAGTGGCGCATGCTTTGCCACTTTGCTAGCCTTATTTTTGTGAAACAAAATACCAATTAAAGTACACATCCCTCAGCTCCATCAGCTCCCCTGACTTAACACCCAAAAACCAAAATTTTCCCATCCACTCAGGCATACACCTAGCCTATAATTAAACCCCTAAAACACCGAAATAGCAACACAGCACACCAAACACATGCAATACATGCCATAACAAAAATAACCCCTAACCCGGGATATTACAGCTCTACCCCCCTAAAAAATAATTTCGGCCTCGAAATTACCTGGTTAAAAGAGTTGCGAGTATTGCTGTCTCATCGCATCCTCGGGTTCCCACGTAGCTTCTTCCACACCATGATTCCGCCAAAGAACCTTAACCAAAGGCACGGACTTTCTACGCAGAACCTTCACATCCCGATCAAGAATCTGCACAGGTTCCTCTTCCATAGTTAAATCTGGATTTACCTCAATCTCTTCCACTGCTACCACATGTGATGGATCTGAACGATACCGTCGAAGCATCGACACGTGAAAGACATCGTGAATCTGGCTAAGCTCTGCTGGCAACTCAAGCTGATACGCCCCTGGTCCAACTCGTCTCAATACCTTATACGCCCAATAAACCTCGGACTTAGCTTGCCTTTTCTCGCCAAACCTCAAGACCTTCTTCCAAGGCGAGACCTTTAAGAAGACACGATCTCCCACAGCGAACTCTATATCTCTACGCTTAAGATCGGCATAAGACTTTTACCGGTCTGAAGCTTCCTTTAAACGAGACTGAATCAACTTAACCTTGTCTTCTGTCTCAGCAACCAACTCGGGTCCCAACAACTGACGTTCACCTAACTCTGTCCAACAAGTAGGTGAGCGACACTTCCTACCATACAGCGCCTCATATGGTGCCATTTTGATGCTTGCTTGGTAGCTGTTGTTATAGGCGAACTCGGCCAACGGCAGAAACTCATCCCAACTGCCCCTGAAGTCCAGAACACAACCTCTCAACATGTCTTCCAAGATCTGAATGACCCTTTCTGATTGCCCGTCAGACTGCGGGTGAAAAGCCGTCTTTGAAATCAAGCGCAGCGTGCCGAGCTGATGCAACGCTCTCCAGAACCGCGACGTAAACCTCGGATCCCTATCTGAGATTATCGAAACTGGAACACCGTGTAGCCTTACTATCTCTGACACATAAAGCTTCGCCAATCTCTGAAGTGAATAGTCCACTCTCACCGGAATGAAATGGGCCGACTTAGTCAGACGGTCCACGATAACCCAAACTGAATCTTTCTTGCTTGGCGTAAGCGGTAAACCACTGACGAAATCCATAGTTATCCTTTCCCATTTCCACTGAGGAATCTTCACAGGCTGAAGCAAACCCGACGGCAACTGATGTTCAGCCTTGACTGGCGACAAGTCGGACATTTTCTCGACAAACTCGCTGTCACCTCTTTCTTCAAGCCGTGCCACTTAATCGCTCTCTAAGATCCCTATACATTTTGCTACCTCCGGGATGCATAGCATAAGGAGATCTGCTATATGCGTCTGAAGAATCTCTGCCTCGGCTCAACATCTTTAGGCATACAAGCCTTCCTTGAAAACACAGAACCTCATCACGGACAAGTCAGTAACCCTCCAAACCACCATTCTCAGATTGTAACCTTCGCGCACTCAAAGCACCTCATCCTCCAATCTGCTTTCTCTTTGATCTGCTCAACCCAAGTAGGCTTAACTGCGCAGTTACGCGAGAATACTCCGTCGTCATACAAACTCAAATGGGCAAACAAAGCTCTTAAGTGCGAAACAACCCGACGGCTCAACGCTGCGTCGCCACCACGTTAGCCTTGCCCGGATGATATTCAATCGAACAGTCGTAATCCTTGAGCAATTCAACCCATCTACGCTGCCTCAAATTCAGATCCTTCGAGTCAATAGGTACTTCAAACTCTTATGATCCGTGTAGACGATTGACTTCTCCCCGTACAAGTAGTGCCTCCAGATTTTTAGAGCAAAGACTACAACTTGCTAGCTCCAAGTCGTGCGTCGGATAGTTGACCTCGTGTGGCCTCAGCTGCCGAGAAGCATAAGCCACAACCTTACCCTCCTCGCATCAAGACACAACCCAAGCTGTGTGTGATGCATCGCAATCTGCTTGTGAATTCCTTACCACCTCGAGTTGAATTAAAACAGAGCCTCGGTCAAGATCTTCTTCAACTTATCAAAACTCTCCTGCTTTTTCTCCCAAACGAACGGAACTCCCTTCCTTAACAACTTAGTCATCGGGCGCAATTAACGAGAAACCTCAACAAACCTTCTCGGTAGTATCACGCCAAACCTAGAAAACTCCGAATCTCGTGAATGATCGACCTAGGAGGCTTCCAATCCAAAACCGCCTCAACCTTCCGAGGATCTACTCTAATCCCTCACCGGTGATACTACATGACCCAAAAACGTCACTTCACTAAGCGTAACTCGCACTTACGAACTTAGCATAGAGTTGCTTCTCCTCAACATCTGCAACACCACTCTTAAGTGTGCATCATGCTCTTCTTCCGACCTTGAGTAAACCAAGATGTCGTCAATAAAAACCACAACGAAGCGGTCCAGATCTTCTTTGAAACACCCTATTCATCATATCCATAAAAGCTGCCGAGCGTTAGTCAACCCGAACGGCATTACGAGAATTCGTGTAGTGCCTGCATCGAGTCCAAACGCCGTCTTATGGATATCCGCTTCCTTAACTTTCAACCGATGATACCTGACCTCAAATCGATCTTGAAAACACCGATGCACCTTTCACCGGTCAAACAAGTCATCTATCCGCGATAACGGATACTTGTTTTTAATCGTCGGCTTATTCGGTTGGCGGTGATCGATACACATCCGCATCGAACCGTCCTTCTTCTTGACGAATAATCGCGCTCCCACGGCGGCGAAACACTTGGCCTAATGAAGCCTCGATCCAACGACTCCGAATCCGAGCCTTAAGCTCCACCAATTCCTTTGGTGCCATCCTATATGGAGCAATAGACACCGGCGCGATCCACGGTAGCGATCTATCCCAAACTCTACCTCACGATCCGGTGGTAAACCCTAAGCTCCTCCGAAACACATCAACAAATTCCTTAACAAGATGCGAACCTTCTCAACAATGGACTCTTTAGCCTCCAAGGCATACACATGAACCACATACGCTTCGCGACCCTTTCTTTCGACCATCTTTACGACTTTTAATGCCGATACCACATTGGATAAGTAATCTCTCCTATTACCTATCATAATCACTTTATCTCCTTTATCCGTCGATAGAACCATGCGCTTAGCGCGCGCAATCCACCTTGGCCTGGTACTTAACCAACCAATCCATCCCGAGAATCGGATCGAACTCCCCAAACGGCGGTTCCATCGGATCGGCGAAAAAAACTACCCCTTGGAGTTCTAGGGGTACACCCTTATACAACTTATCTACCACTACTGAGTGACCTGAGGGCTAAATGCGATCATCCGCCTAGAAGATATCTCGAATCTAAGTCCATGGTCTCAACTATACTACTAGCAACATACGAATCGTGGAACCCAAGTCAATTAAAGCGGTATAGGAGAACCAAAAATCAAAAACGCATCTGGTGATTACGTCCCGGCAAGTCGCCTCTCGCGGCGCCGCCTAATTGCATACACACGCACCAGCCGTGTCGTGCCTCGTAACTACCCGCACCTCTGCCCGGTGCTCCACGACCTCGACCAAATCCATTACCACCTCTGCCATTACCACGGCCCCTCTGCGGTGGCGGTCCATTCCTCTGAACTGATTACGGCCTTGACTCTCAGACTGAATCCTGGCCATCCTACGCGGGCGATCCCTGTCGATGATCCGAGAACCACACTCGAAGCAACCTTTTCCACGGTCAACAGCCACCCCAATGAGATTTCCCACGGCGATTACATCTGCGGCGGTCCTCGCCTGCGCGAACGAACCTAGCGGATCGATTACGCCCCTTCGGTCTAACCCTTCTTACTGCGGATTGCGGTAGATCCCGAAGACCCAAAGCTCCTCTTAAGCCTACTCCTGTCCATGCTCTGTCTTACTGACTCCTTAACACCTTCGGCTACCTTAGCCTTCTCAACTAAGACAGCAAACTCGCGCTCCTGCTGTGGAGCAATCAGCAGCCTCAACTCGTCTCGCAGACCATCCTCGAAACGAACACACCTCTCATGCTCAGTGGCTACAATGCCCCTGGCATACCTACTCGGCCGGGAACTCGGCCTGCGTACTCGACATGATTTACTCCTCGAACCAAATTCGAAATGCCTTTCGCTGGGAGTCGATGTAACTAGCCCCGATGTATTTCTTTTGATATGCAGCTCTAAAATAATCCCATGTCAGATCCTCAGCTGCCACACTGTCCCGAACCGTGAGCCACCATTGATATGACTCATCCCGAAGAAGCGATACGATGCCCTTCAACTTCTCCTCAGCCGTCAAGTCCGGATCGTCCATAATCCGCTCGATTTGCCTCCAACCAATATTCAAGATCTTGGGAGCAACACCCGATACACCTCGGAAAAATTCAGCCCGTTAGCCCGAGTCTCTCAGAACAGATTTCCTAACTCCCGCACCACCACTTACACTACCACTACCCTTTCCAACACCCGCAAAGATCGCTCGTGACAACTGCATCATCTCGATCGATCTTGGAACTCACCACCTCCACCATGGCGGGCCAAGCATCTCATTTTCTCGACCGCTTGACGGATCCTACGGGTTCAGAAACCGTCATTCTACCCCTACCTCTACCACGAGTATTACGACCACGTCCGCCTCGAGTGCTCATGTCTAATCTTCCTACGTATCTGATTAAAAGATTTTTATGCATTAGTAACGTTCCACTTTCTTAACCGCAAAGAAATTTTATGGATAGAGTTTAATCAGGGGTTCTTTCGAGCAACCAAGGTTTCAATCTTCTATCCTATTCATCCAAAAGAGATTATACATTCATTCCTTAATCCTTTCCATACCTATTCACTCTTCGGACATTACTGCCCATTTCTAACCCAAGGGTATTTTCGTCATTTTCCCTACAGGGTATTTTCGTAATAAGAGATATTTTAAACTTTCGTAAAACCGGTCAATTTGAAATTCCAAAAATTTGAGAGTGTTCTTTGAAAATTTTGTAAAATACTACGTTTTGGAAACCAGGGGTATTTTAGTAATTTTCACAAACTGAAGGCGTTTTCGTAAATTTTCCAAAATCAAGATTTTCGATTGATATTTTGTAAAACAGAGTGTTTGAATTTCGTAACATCATTGAAATTTTGGGCAAAAACATTGAGTTGCTATTTTATAAACCGAGGGCATTTTAGTAAATTTGCCCCTAAGGGCATTTTTGTAATTTTCCATAAATCCGGTTTTTCAAGAAAATTGTTGTAAATGTGACATTTTCAGTTTTGAAAGAGTTTATTGCGAAAAGTGCAAAAACATGAGGGTTGTTGTTGTATTTTCGAAAACATGGCTAATTCCCTTTTCGGGTTTTAGTCGATAGGTTAAGTCTATGACCGAGCCTTTTTGGTCAGGGTGAACTCGAGCTATGCACCAGGTGGGATACCTGCAAAGAGGAGGTGAGTCACGAGGGTGCTTAAATACCAAGCTCTTCCTGATCCTCTCCTGACATGCGTCACAGGAGTTACCACACCTAGCCCCGTGGTGAGTCATAGATTGGTTTAGTGCTTTAAGTCTTATGCTTTAGTTCGAGTGTTTGAGTGATCTAATCCTAGGGTTCAAGTCCTATAAATCTAACTACGTTCCATATTACCTACCCTTCTACAAATAATAATTCACAGAAGAGTTTAGAGTTACTTACCTGGGCGAACTGGTGCCGGAGGCTCGGTGCCATGCCTTGTAAACCATGTATTCAATCCAAAAACACTTAAAACAAACTTTTGAAAACAGTTTGGGCCTCAAGCCCACAGCCGAGCTTTTGAACTTAGCTCTGATACCATAATTGTAACACCCCAAACCCGGACAAGACACCACGTCCGAATCTGGTATGCTACGGGGAAACCGTTTTTGAAAAGTTAAATTTACTGGTTAAAAACTGAGTGAAAGCACAGTGTGTTTGAAACAAAACTGAGTGGACTTGTTTGAAAAAACGGTTGATGTAATTGAGACCCGAAGATTTTGAAAACTTAGCCAGAATTTGTAGTTAAACCGAGTTTAAACCATTTAAAACCTCATTAGTTACTTAGTGATACATAAAACACTTTTAAACTTAGGAGAACTACAAGTTGAGTTGAAAACCATTTGTATTTGCTTATCACAAAGACTTAGTGTGATACCCGATGGTATAGTTTAAAACTCATTGCGTTATGATTTTGAATTCGTTATCTTTCCAAGTTTTAGTGAAAATCATACCAACTTATTTTGTTAAGGCATATCAGAATTTAATTGAAACATAAGCATCGTAAATCATAATTAAAAGGCCTTTTACAAATCCAAATTAACCCAAATAAAAGTAAATAAGTTAAAATACCCAAATGCAATAGTCTGAGCAAACTCTTATTAAAGCATGGCATGTGCACCCCGAGTCCATCCCGGCTCCATGTCCGCATCTACGAGTCACCTGAAATGTCAAAGGAGAGGGTGAGTCGAGTGACTCAGTGTGTAAATCTCGCTCCCGAGAAAGCAACATGCTAACACACATCATACATAGCAACATAATTAATGCAACCCGATCCTAACCATCCATACACCTTTTCTACCCCGTGTGGTACCCAACCACTGGTGGTGCCAAACCACTGGTGACGTATAGTCACAATGTGTTACCAAAACACTGGTGTCCCAAAGACACATTATCCATCAATGTGGTCCCAAACCACCGGGTGTCCCAAAGACACAATTGTGCTACCAAAGCACTTTGTGACCAAAGTCACAATTCCAAAGATGGGGCCAACCCATCGTGTGTTACCAAAACACTAGCAGACGATCCCATATCTCAAGTGGGGCCAACCCACGGTGGTTAAACCACAGGGACAAGTCGCAATGAGGTGCCAAACCTCTGGTGTCCCAAAGACACAATGTGCTACCAAAGCACTGGTGACCGGAAGTCACAATTCGGTGATGGGGCCAACCCATCGTGTGTTACCAAAACACGGCGTCAATCCCAGTATAATCATCTGTGGGGCCAACCCACTGTGGTGCCGAGCCAGCGGGACGAGACGCTGAGGTACCAAACCTCTGGAGGTGCCAAACCTCTGGTGACCCAAAGTCACAAAGTGTGCTACCAAAGCACTGGTGCTCGTCAGCACAAAATATCACCGCTCCCTCCACTCGTATCACCCATCAACATGCCATACTCATGTAATCATGCCTCTCATACAAATCATGCATATCATGCCAACATACCAAGCATTACCTCTCATAGCATACATACATAACATAGATCATGATATCATACTTTATTAATGGTACTCATAATAGAACAGACTTACCCGAATCGTCCACATACCCCATTTGGGTATTCACTTGTCCATCATACTGTTATAAGTTTTAACAGGCATATCGGTTTATTAATAATATTACTAAGTATCAGGGTGTTAGTTACACACCTGATAATACGAGCCTAGAAATCCTGACCCAAAGCGATCTAAGTCCCTCGATTGCTAACTCCTACAATCGGCCAAACAAAGGGATTAGGCATCCATAGCATTCGGCCAAAGCTATCAAACCAAAGGGCTTACTTTTAAACTCTTACCTTCGATAGATTTGGTTTCCTCCCAAATCCGAACCAACAGTGGTTCTCTTGCCAATCGGTCAAGTCCCTAACAACAAACAGTTAGTCCTTTGTCTTAATCGAACTGAAAGAATAAACACAAGCCCATACTTACCACCACCTACCAATCGGTTAACAAGGGTGAAGGCTCTTCTCGGCTACTTTTCAACGTCCAAAGACCCCCAACACCAACAAAGATTCGGCCAACACCACACTAGGAGAAGGGAGGTGTTAGGCTTAGATGTTCACCACTCCTATAGTCGGCTTGAATGGAGAATCAAAGAAAAGAAATTACAAGGTGGTAAAGAAGTTTCGGCAAAGATAATTGAGAAGGAGAAAGAATAAGAAAATAGGGGAGGGTACCTTCGACTTTGGAAAGAAGAAAAGAATGAAGAAGAAGATTTTTGGGGTGACTTTCGGCTATTAAAAATTCGGGAGATGGGAGAGAATATTAGAGGAATAGAATGCTAGTTTAAACAACCAAATGATCAAAAGAACTAAAAGGGAGAGGGCATCCCAGCTCACGATGAAATTAAAAGAACCAAAGTGAAGTTTGGCTATGGTATAAATGGCTTACACTTTCGGTTTCAAGGGAGAAATGGAAGACTTACTTGGTTGAAGAAAATCGGCTTTCCAAAGGACTAGAAGAGAACTTTCTCTTTTTACCAAATGTGACCGAAACAACCAAAAAGAGTGCCAAAATGCCAAAATGCATTTCGGCTACCAACTCACCCCACTATGCCGTCCATTTCCCCCCAACTCCCCAAATTTCGGCCATATCCCCCCAAAAGCTCCCATCCATTCATTCAAATAATTTGAACAATTCTCCTTCCTAAATTCACTCTCCACCCATCTTTTAAAACATTTGACTTAGTCCAAAGTGGAATTTGAACCACATCCAACTCCTTCCTCCTATGCCGTCCAAAATTAAAGCCAAAATGGAGAATTTCGCAGCTCGAACTCAGGACACCTTCCCCTTGTAGATGACGCCACCTTCAGCTCCAAGTGGCGCATGCTTTGCCACTTTGCTAGCCTTATTTTTGTGAAACAAAATACCAATTAAAGTACACATCCCTCAGCTCCATCAGCTCCCCTGACTTAACACCCAAAAACCAAAATTTTCCCATCCACTCAGGCATACACCTAGCCTATAATTAAACCCCTAAAACACCGAAATAGCAACACAGCACACCAAACACATGCAATACATGCCATAACAAAAATAACCCCTAACCCGGGATATTACAATACTAACAATTATTGAAATTCTTAGCAGGTTTCATGGATAGAGGTAAACAACCTCTAAATGAAAATGATGGATGGAGAACTGTCCATAAAAAACCCAACAAGGGAAAATCACCAATAAGTCCTAAACAAGGATTTGTTGCTGCACCTGCAAATATAATTCCTAAACAAGGATTTATGGCTGCACCTACACAGGTACAATTTTATCCTAAACAAGGATATTATTTACCATATCCATTGGTAAACCAACCAATTGGATCACATTCACCAACACCGGTGGATTATTCTCAATTTTCTCAAAAGCCTTATACAGATTCCGAAATCCTCAAATATACAGAAGATTTGTTGAAAAAACAACAAACCTCTGAGTTCTCGAATCTAAAGGATTTTTATAATCTAGGCCTCTTCTTCGTTTTCTTCTTCCTGGTTTTTTCCAGTATCGTAGGATAATATTCTTCTACCATCACCCGTAACCTATAAGTGTCTTGATGGAGAAGGTGCTTGAAACCATGCTCATAAGATCAATTCTGATTGGACTTGATATTTGTTGAAATTATTATAGCACTCATCAATGATTTTTGATAAATGCTCTGATCTTCTTTTCTTTGCTTTGGGGCTTTTCCTAAAAACATAGAATTTATATTCCAAATTTGATAAAGTGATGAAATTTTTTCTTCTTCAAAATATACCAATGAGATTTGTTTATCTCAATATGGAAATAATAGACAAATTAAATATATTTGCAAAATTCGATAATGGGATTTGACTATCATTGGAAAATCTTTTAATAAATCAAAAGAGATTTTTGGATCATTATTTCTTTAACAAATCCCCATTCAATACTTGTTATATCGAACGGCTCATGATTTAAGCGAAATTTGATAACAGAGTTTTTTCTCTATATCATTTGTAAAAACATAAGCTTGAGAAAAATATTGAAAAACTTTTCTAAAAATAGAGCTTCTTTGTTTGCAAATGGCTCCTTTTATTTTTGAAAATATTTCTGAAGGTAAAATCTGTCTACACTTGTTATATAGACATTTTCTAAACATCTTATTAATAATAGGAGTGTTTCTCCCTTTATTAATAAAATATTGAAATATATCAAGAAGATTGTTTATCTCCTTAATATCCATAAATTCGATTAGGACATCATCCCAATCTTTGTATAATATACTTTTTAATAATAATTCCTCAGCTTTATTTTCCTTGGTTGTTTTTTCAACTAGGAATTCTGAGAATTGGGTAAGAGCTTTTCTGAAACTAGCTCTTTGTTCCAAAATATGGTTTTTCCATATTCTGTCAATAAAATGGTAATATTCGGGTGTGAGGCCTGGATTATAAAAATCCTTTAGATTCGAGAACTCAGAGGTTTGTTGTTTTTCAACAAATCTTCTGTATATTTGAGGATTTCGGAATCTGTATAAGGCTTTTGAGAAAATTGAGAATAATCCACCGGTGTTGGTGAATGTGATCCAATTGGTTGGTTTACCAATGGATATGGTAAATAATATCCTTGTTTAGGATAAAATTGTACCTGTGTAGGTGCAGCCATAAATCCTTGTTTAGGAATTATATTTGCAGTGCGAAGAACAAATCCTTGTTTAGGACTTATTGGTGATTTTCCCTTGTTGGGTTTTTTATGGACAGTTCTCCATCCATCATTTTCATTTAGAGGTTGTTTACCTCTATCCATGAAACCTGCTAAGAATTTCAATAATTGTTAGTATTAGAGGTTGTTTACCTCTGTCCGGTGAGGGTGCTGGTGTGTTCCAACGTTCCCATGTTTCTCGGATTTCCGCTGCTAACGGATAATCTCCGATCTCCATATCCGCTATTTGTGTTAATAACGAAATGGCTTCTTCGTTTTCTTCTTCCTGGTTTTTTCCAGTATCGTAGGATCATATTCTTCTACCATCAGTCCAGAACATATAAGTGTCTTGATGGAGAAGGTGCCGAAACCATGCTCATAAGATCAATTCTGATTGGACTTGATATTTGTTGAAATTATTATAGCACTCATCAATGATTTTTGATAAATGCTCTGGATCTTCTTTTGCTGCTTTCAGGGCTTTTCCGGAAAACATAGAATTTATATTCCAAATTTGATAAGGCTGATGAAATTTTTCTTCTTCAGCAATACCAATGAGACTGTTTATCTCAATATGGAAATAATAGACAAATTCGTCTATATTTGCAAAATTCGATAGCCGGGATTTGACTATCGCTGGAAAATCTTTTAATAAATCAAAAGAGAGATTTTGGACTGTTATTTCTTTAACAAATCCCCATTCAATACTTGTTATATCGAACGGCTCATGATTTAAGCGAAATTTGATAGCAGGAGTTTTTTCTCCTATATCATTTGTAAAAACATAAGCTTGAGAAAAATATTCAGAAAACTTTTCTAAAAATAGAGCTTGCTGTTTGCAAATGGCTCCTTTTATTTTTGAAAATATCACAGAAGGTCTTAGGTACCAGGGATAACATTATGGAGCAAGTAGATTGTTTATATAAAGATAAAACTTGTAATCATACTATGCATATAGACTCTAAGAATGAAAATAATATTTCGGTTCTTAGTATGGGTATCAACAGTTTGATAGATATGACTAACACTTATTTTGGTAAATTATATACTAAGATTAGTAAAGTAGAAGAAAAAATAGATAGTTTGGGAGAAATGGCGAGTTAGATTTGAATAGCAAATCTAAAGAGTTATTATCCGATGTAAATAATAAACTAGATCAGGTTATTAGTAGTAATAGCGTAGAATCAGATTTAGGTCCATTATATTACGGTAATAGTAATTATATATTAGCCTTGTCAGAAGATGATTCTTCGGATGAGTCTACTAACTATATAAAAAATGAAAAAACAAAAGAAAAAATAGAAAAAACAGAAAAAACACAAAAATATGATTTTGAAACTTATAAAAATCTGATAGAACATTGGAAACACCAATTTTCTAAAACAGATGATAGTTATGAGAAGGTAGAATATTTAAAATTAATAGAAGATCTTTATGAAGAACATAAAGAACTTTTTAATAAATATAATTATCATTATATGTTAGAATACGACACTACCGAAAGTAGTGAAGATTCTAATAATATTAATAATAATAATGATAGTTATAATATGGAAATAGAAAGTATTAACTCTAATAATTCAGATATAATTATTAAAGTTAATAGTAAAAACTCTGTTGAAGAAGAAACTTCAACGGAAAGAAAGATAAAAAATAAAGATACTATGGAAACGGAACCTCCGGATCCATATGAATATCAAGTCCCAAAACCATGGGAAAGAGATAAGAGTAAGCCTTATGGTAATAATATATACTCGGATCTTCAAGCGAGAAGATAATCGAGAAATAATAATAATATTGTTGAAAACACAACAATAATAGATCCTATGGATATGGAAACCCCAGATCCATATAAATATGAAATACCAAAACCTAGGGAAATTGATAAACAAGATCCTTATGGTAGATATAAACCTAAGAAATATTGGGAAAACAAATTCCTAATAGAATTAAAACCATATTATATTGAAAAACAAGATTTAGAAATATGTTCCGAAACAGAGTCTAACACAGATTCTAATGAATATATCTTTATGATGGGAAATAGTTCTAATAACAAGTTAGAAGAAATTCCTAATTACGAACAACGAGGATATTAAACTAGGTAATATTATCGGAGAAGAAATAGACTTTTACGATGATATAATAGAAAAGATTAATAAAAATCATATTTCTAAAGAAGAAATATATAAAATATCTAAGTTTAAAATATGGTCAAAAAGACACATAGAAAAGATTAGCGGTAACACGATCATTAAGGATACCAAAGGAGGATTAACAAAATCCCTTATTTACTAAAGAAAAATAAAGAGGATTAGAAAAACTATCCTCGGGTTAGATACATACATTTAGGAGTCATTATGATAACAATCGAGCTTTATTCGGAAGAGGTCATGATGTTCCTATATTAGCAGTATTATTAGATAAAGATTTGAAAATCCAATAAAAGCACTTATTGGAGGAATTCAATCTAATCTACATACAAGCGTTATAGGATTTAAGGTAAAACCAAATTACTTTATTTCCATAATGCACCTCTAATAGAAGAGTGTCTATGCCTTAGAATTCGACACAAAAATTTGATATTAGTGATTTAGCGAAAGATCTAGCAATCACCGGATTGCTATAAACGAATATACTAATACTGCGAGAGGTTGAAATAAAAGAAATCAACAATAAAATTATTGAGCTTTTGAGCCCAATAAATTTACAACAGAAATTCAACCAAAATTATCATGCATCTAAAAGATTTATCAATTCCAAAAGATGGATAATTGATAAAACTAATAATGCTAGTACTTCTAAACCATAGAAAGTACTATTGAATATATGTCATCTGGAGATAAGTTATATTTTAAAAATAATCTTATAACTAATACGGATGATAGCTTAGTATTACCTTCTAGTTCTCAACCGGAGGAAGAAGAAGATAATACAAGTACTTCTACACCAATAGGTATGAAAACAATTCATATTCCTATTTTTCCTACTACACCAAGTAGAAATTCTATTTCTAGAAACACTAGAATGGAAGACATACATTATTCGGTGGATAATATTACAAATTTCAATAAATATATTGAAATTATATTACATGATAAAGATTATAAAAATATTCTTTACATGCATTATTAGATCTGAGGAGCTACAACAAGTAGTTGCAAAGAAAATGCCATTCCAGAAAAATACTGGATACCTGTAGAAAAGAAAATAAATAAATGGTAGCAAAACTACTATTTATTATAAAGCCAAAAATATATCAATCTACATAAACAATGTTAGATTTATAATTCCAGAATTATTATGCTTACCTGATATGTATGGAGACATATTATTAGGTAATAATTTTATAAATCAATATTTACCTTTTATTGTCAATAAGGAATCGGTTATATTATCTATAGAAAACAATTCTATAGAAATACCATTAGTAGATAATAATAAAATTATCTTTACTAATGTTTTCTGATTTTCTTAGCAGGTATTAAGGACAGAGGTAAACAACCTCTAATACCAACATTTATTGAAATTCTTAGCAGGTTTCATGGATAGAGGTAAACAACCTCTAAATGAAAATGATGGATGGAGAACTGTCCATAAAAAACCCAACAAGGGAAAATCACCAATAAGTCCTAAACAAGGATTTGTTGCTGCACCTGCAAATATAATTCCTAAACAAGGATTTATGGCTGCACCTACACAGGTACAATTTTATCCTAAACAAGGATATTATTTACCATATCCATTGGTAAACCAACCAATTGGATCACATTCACCAACACCGGTGGATTATTCTCAATTTTCTCAAAAGCCTTATACAGATTCCGAAATCCTCAAATATACAGAAGATTTGTTGAAAAAACAACAAACCTCTGAGTTCTCGAATCTAAAGGATTTTTATAATCCAGGCCTCACACCCGAATATTACCATTTTATTGACAGAATATGGAAAAACCATATTTTGGAACAAAGAGCTAGTTTCAGAAAAGCTCTTACCCAATTCTCAGAATTCCTAGTTGAAAAAACAACCAAGGAAAATAAAGCTGAGGAATTATTATTAAAAAGTATATTATACAAAGATTGGGATGATGTCCTAATCGAATTTATGGATATTAAGGAGATAAACAATCTTCTTGATATATTTCAATATTTTATTGATAAAGGGAGAAACACTCCTATTATTAATAAGATGTTTAGAAAATGTCTATATAACAAGTGTAGATGATTTTACCTTCGAAATATTTTCAAAAATAAAAGGAGCCATTTGCAAACAAAGAAGCTCTATTTTTAGAAAAGTTTTACGAATATTTTCTCAAGCTTATGTTTTTACAAATGATATAGGAGAAAAAACTCCTGCTATCAAATTTCGCTTAAATCATGAGCCGTTCGATATAACAAGTATTGAATGGGGATTTGTTAAAGAAATAATATCCAAAATCTCTCTTTTGATTTGTTAAAAGATTTTCCAAATGATAGTCAAATCCCGGCTATCGAATTTTACAAAAGAAGACGATTTCGTCTACTATTTCCATATTGAGATAAAAGTCTTATTGGTATCATTGAAGAAGAAAAATTTCATCACCCATATCGATATGGATTATTCACAAAATGCTTGGAGGAAGATCCTCTTGGCGACCCGGAAGATCAAGAACATTTGTCAAAAATCATTGACGAGTGTTATAAGAATTTTCCCCATTATCAAATCCAAGCGGAATTGATTTAATGACGAAGCCCAATTTCTACTCCAACAAAACAGTTCGGATATGTGGACCGATGGAACAAGAATATTGGCATGGGATAATCGGAAGCCACCATATCCAAAGAAATGAAGAAGCCATTTCGTTATTAACACAAATAAGCGGATATGGAGATCGGAGATTATCCGTTAGCGCGGAAACATGGGAACGTTGGAACACACCAAAGACTCCTCACCGTAATCATTGCACCTTGACGAGATCGAGGAAATGAATCGAGAAACATCCAAGAAGGATGAAGACAAAGTTTGGAAGATGACAACGATCAAGATCCAAATGACGCAGACGATGATGTAAGCAACCATCAATGTCATGAAGTAAGCAATGATGCAAGCGGCAGATATTGCCGAAAAAAAAAAAAAAAGCCACCGAAGCAACCAAGATGGCAACAATTTTGTCAAGAAAAAGGAAGCTACGTGGAAACAACCAAAAGCGTCCTTATCAAGTTCTTGTTCAAGGAAGCTACGTGGAAAAAGCCATAATAGCATCCGTCCAAAAAGGAAGCTACGTGGAAACCACCATGAAGTGACTATTCATCCGTCCCTTATCAAGGAAGCTACGTGGAAGCAACCATTAAAGGCATCCTTATCGTGGACACTATTCGAATTCAAATGTAATTAAATTTGAGTTTAATTTTTATTCGATCCAACAATTATTTCGACTTCAAATGTAATTAGATTCTAGCTTAGAATTTTTGATTATAAATAGGCATTCATGTAAGCTTTGAAAGGCATCTCGCCTAACATCGAAATATAGAATAAAATTTTCTTTCTGTAAAAACTATCTTTTTCTTCTTAGTAGATATTAGAATCCCTTCCGCTTGTGCATATCTCTGCGCCTATACCTCCTACCCCATAACCGGTATCGAGATATCCCTTCGAGGAGCCCCTGAGTAACGATTTACGGAGTTCTAATATCTTGGTATCATTGTAAGTTTCTATCTTTGTTCTTCAATTACGTTTGTTTCACGATTGTTGTCTCAAAACCCATATATCCATGCGTTAGTCTTCGTGAGCCGTTGAGTCCGAGTGGGACGTTGTTGGCGTTGAGAGGACGTTAAGACACAGAAGGTCTTAGGTACCAGGGATAACATTATGGAGCAAGTAGATTGTTTATATAAAGATAAAACTTGTAATCATACTATGCATATTGACTCTAAGAATGAAAATAATATTTCGGTTCTTAGTATGGGTATCAACAGTTTGATAGATATGACTAACACTTATTTTGGTAAATTATATACTAAGATTAGTAAAGTAGAAGAAAAAATAGATAGTTTGGGAGAAGTAACTGAGTTAGATTTGAATAGCAAATCTAAAGAGTTATTATCCGATGTAAATAATAAACTAGATCAGGTTATTAGTAGTAATAGCGTAGAATCAGATTTAGGTCCATTATATTACGGTAATAGTAATTATATATTAGCCTTGTCAGAAGATGATTCTTCGGATGAGTCTACTAACTATATAAAAAATGAAAAAACAAAAGAAAAAATAGAAAAAACAGAAAAAACACAAAAATATGATTTTGAAACTTATAAAAATCTGATAGAACATTGGAAACACCAATTTTCTAAAACAGATGATAGTTATGAGAAAGTAGAATATTTAAAATTAATAGAAGATCTTTATGAAGAACATAAAGAACTTTTTAATAAATATAATTATCATTATATGTTAGAATACGACACTACCGAAAGTGGTGAAGATTCTAATAATATTAAAATTAATGATAATAATAATAATAGTTATAATATAGATATAGAAAGTATTAACTCTAATAATTCAAATATAATTATTAAAGTTAATAATGAAAATTCTGATGAAGAAGAAACTTCAACAGAAGAAAATATAGAGATCCCTGAAGATCCTATGGAAACGGATCCTCCAGACCCGTATGAATATCAAGCCCCAAAACCATGGGAAAGAGATAAGAGTAAATCATACGGTAATAATAAGATACACTCAGATCTTCAAACAGAAGATAATCTGAGAAATAATAATAATATTGTTGAAAACACAACAATAATAGATCCTATGGATATGGAAACCCCAGATCCATATAAATATGAAATACCAAAACCTAGGGAAATTGATAAACAAGATCCTTATGGTAGATATAAACCTAAGAAATATTGGGAAAACAAATTCCTAATAGAATTAAAACCGGTTCATTGTTCGAAATTGGAAAAACCAATAATCCAACAAATGAAATTAGGAAAAGAGGATACTATTACATTTTCGCATTTCCAATCAAGGAAATATTATACTTATATAGAAATCACATTTCAATTTAGAGAATATAAAACATATTCTTTAAATGCCTTACTAGATACTGGAGCTACAACCAGTAGCTGTAGAGAAAATGCTATTCCTCCAGAAAAATGGGAACTTATGAAAAACCCCATTAGAGCTGTAGGAGTTAATGGCATTGAAACTTTAATTTTATTTAAAGCTAAAAATATTCCAATCTACATAAACAATGTCAGATTTGTAATTCCAGAATTATTATGCTTACCTGATATGTATGGAGACATATTATTAGGTAATAATTTTATAAATCAATATTTACCTTTTATTGTCAATAAGGAATCGGTTATATTATCTATAGAAAACAATTCTATAGAAATACCATTAGTAGATAATAATAAAATTATCTTTACTAATGTTTTCTGATTTTCTTAGCAGGTATTAAGGACAGAGGTAAACAACCTCTAATACTAACAATTATTGAAATTCTTAGCAGGTTTCATGGATAGAGGTAAACAACCTCTAAATGAAAATGATGGATGGAGAACTGTCCATAAAAAACCCAACAAGGGAAAATCACCAATAAGTCCTAAACAAGGATTTGTTGCTGCACCTGCAAATATAATTCCTAAACAAGGATTTATGGCTGCACCTACACAGGTACAATTTTATCCTAAACAAGGATATTATTTACCATATCCATTGGTAAACCAACCAATTGGATCACATTCACCAACACCGGTGGATTATTCTCAATTTTCTCAAAAGCCTTATATCTGATTCCAAAATCCTCAAATATACGAAGATTTGTTGAAAAAACAACAAACCTCTGAGTTCTCGAATCTAAAGGATTTTTATAATCCGAGCCTCACACCCTATATTACCATTTTATTGTGAATATGGAAAAACCATATTTTGGAACAAAGAGCTAGTTTCAGAAAAGCTCTTACCCAATTCTCAGAATTCCTAGTTGAAAAAACAACCAAGGAAAATAAAGCTGAGGAATTATTATTAAAAAGTATATTATACAAAGATTGGGATGATGTCCTAATCGAATTTATGGATATTAAGGAGATAAACAATCTTCTTGATATATTTCAATATTTTATTAATAAAGGGAGAAACACTCCTATTATTAATAAGATGTTTAGAAAATGTCTATATAACAAGTGTAGACAGATTTTACCTTCAGAAATATTTTCAAAAATAAAAGGAGCCATTTGCAAACAGCAAGCTCTATTTTTAGAAAAGTTTTCTGAATATTTTTCTCAAGCTTATGTTTTTACAAATGATATAGGAGAAAAAACTCCTGCTATCAAATTTCTCTTAAATCATGAGCCGTTCGATATAACAAGTATTGAATGGGGATTTGTTAAAGAAATAACAGTCCAAAATCTCTCTTTTGATTTGTTAAAAGATTTTCCAGCGATAGTCAAATCCCGGCTATCGAATTTTACAAAAGAAGACGATTTCGTCTACTATTTCCATATTGAGATAAAAAGTCTTATTGGTATCACCAAGAAGAAAAATTTCATCGACCATATCGGATATGGATTATTCACAAAATGCTTGGAGGAAGATCCTCTTGGCGGCCCGGAAGATCAAGAACATTTGTCAAAAATCATTGACGAGTGTTATAAGAATTTTCCCCATTATCAAATCCAAGCGGAATTGATTTAATGACGAAGCCCAATTTCTACTCCAACAAAACAGTTCGATATGTGGACCGATGGAACAAGAATATTGGCATGGGATCTTTGGAAGCCACCATATCCAAAGAAATGAAGAAGCCATTTCGTTATTAACACAAATAAGCGGATATAGAGATCGGAGATTATCCGTTAGCGGTGAAATCCGAGAAACATGGGAACGTTGGAACACACCAAAGACCCTCACGAGAATCATTGCACCTTGGCGAGATCGAGGAAATGAATCGAGAAACATCCAAGAAGGATGAAGACAAAGTTTGGAAGATGACAACCGATCGGCATCCAAATGACGCACGATGATGTAAGCAACCATCAATGTCATGAAGTAAGCAATGATGCAAGCGGCGGATATTGCCGAAAAGAAAGCCACACGGAAGCAACCAAGATGGCAACAATTTTGTCAAGAAAAGGAAGCTACGTGGAAACAACCAAAAGCGTCCTTATCAAGTTCTTGTTCAAGGAAGCTACGTGGAAAAAGCCATAATAGCATCCGTCCAAAAAGGAAGCTACGTGGAAACCACCATGAAGTGACTATTCATCCGTCCTTATCAAGGAAGCTACGTGGAAGCAACCATTAAAGGCATCCTTATCGGGACACTATTCGAATTCAAATGTAATTAAATTTGAATTTAATTTTTATTCGATCCAGAACAATTATTTGGACTTCAAATGTAATTAGATTCTAGCTTAGAATTTTTGATTATAAATAGGCATTCATGTAAGCTTTGAAAGGCATCTCGCTTAACATCGAAATATAGAATAAAATTTTCTTTCTGTAAAAACTATCTTTTTCTTCTTAGTAGATATTAGAATCCCTTCCGCTTGTGCATATCTCTGCCTATACCTCCCTACCCCATAACTGGTATCGATATCCCTTCGAGGAGCCGGAGTAACGATTTACGGAGTTCTAATATCTTGGTATCATTGTAAGTTTCTATCTTTGTTCTTCAATTCTTTTGTTTCACGCTTTTGTCTCAAAACCCATATGTGCATCGTTAGTCTTCGTGTAGCCGTTGAGTCAGAGTGGGGCGTTGTTGGCGTTGAGAGGGCGTTAAGACACAGAAGGTCTTAGGTACCAGGGATAACATTATGGAGCAAGTAGATTGTTTATATAAAGATAAAACTTGTAATCATACTATGCATATAGACTCTAAGAATGAAAATAATATTTCGGTTCTTAGTATGGGTATCAACAGTTTGATAGATATGACTAACACTTATTTTGGTAAATTATATACTAAGATTAGTAAAGTAGAAGAAAAAATAGATTGTTTGGGAGAAATGGCGAGTTAGATTTGAATAGCAAATCTAAAGAGTTATTATCCGATGTAAATAATAAACTAGATCAGGTTATTAGTAGTAATAGCGTAGAATCAGATTTAGGTCCATTATATTACGGTAATAGTAATTATATATTAGCCTTGTCAGAAGATGATTCTTCGGATGAGTCTACTAACTATATAAAAAATGAAAAAACAAAAGAAAAAATAGAAAAAACACAAAAAACACAAAAATATGATTTTGAAACTTATAAAAATCTGATAGAACATTGGAAACACCAATTTTCTAAAAAGCAGGATGATAGTTATGAGAAGGTAGAATATTTAAAATTAATAGAAGATCTTTATGAAGAACATAAAGAACTTTTTAATAAATATAATTATCATTATATGTTAGAATACGACACTACCGAAAGTAGTGAAGATTCTAATAATATTAATAATAATAATGATAGTTATAATATGGAAATAGAAAGTATTAACTCTAATAATTCAGATATAATTATTAAAGTTAATAGTAAAAACTCTGTTGAAGAAGAAACTTCAACGGAAAGAAAGATAAAAAATAAAGATACTATGGAAACGGAACCTCCGGATCCATATGAATATCAAGTCCCAAAACCATGGGAAAGAGATAAGAGTAAATCATACGGTAATAATAATATATACTCGGATATTATTTACCATATCCATTGGTAAACCAACCAATTGGATCACATTCACCAACACCGGTGGATTATTCTCAATTTTCTCAAAAGCCTTATACTGATTCCGAAATCTCAAATATACGTAAGATTTGTTGAAAAAACAACAAACCTCACGAGTTCTCGAATCTAAAGGATTTTTATAATCCAGAACCTCACACCCGAATATTACCATTTTATTGATGAATATGGAAAAACCATATTTTGGAACAAAGAGCTAGTTTGAAAAAGCTCTTACCCAATTCTCGAAATTCCTAGTTGAAAAAACAACCAAGGAAAATAAAGTTTGAGGAATTATTATTAAAAAGTATATTATACAAAGATTGGGATGATGTCCTAATCGAATTTATGGATATTAAGGAGATAAACAATCTTCTTGATATATTTCAATATTTTATTAATAAAGGGAGAAACACTCCTATTATTAATAAGATGTTTAGAAAATGTCTATATAACAAGTGTAGATGATTTTACCTTGAAATATTTTCAAAAATAAAAGGAGCCATTTGCAAACAAAAAGCTCTATTTTTAGAAAAGTTTTACAATATTTTCTCAAGCTTATGTTTTTACAAATGATATAGGAGAAAAAACTCATTATCAAATTTCGCTTAAATCATGAGCCGTTCGATATAACAAGTATTGAATGGGGATTTGTTAAAGAAATAACGATCCAAAATCTCTCTTTTGATTTATTAAAAGATTTTCCAAATGATAGTCAAATCCCGGCTATCGAATTTTGCAAATATAGACGAATTTGTCTATTATTTCCATATTGAGATAAATATCTCATTGGTATTCTTTGAAGAAGAAAAATTTCATCACCTTTATCAAATTTGGAATATAAATTCTATGTTTTCCTAAAAGCCCCGAAAGCGACAAAAAGAAGATCCGCAGCATTTATCAAAAATCATTGATGAGTGCTATAATAATTTCAACAAATATCAAGTCCAATCGAGAATTGATCTTATGAGCATGGCTCGGCACCTTCTCCATCAAGACACTTATATGTTCGGGTGATGGTAGAAGAATATTATCCTACGATCTTTGGAAAAAACCGGGAAGAAGAAAAGCGAAGAAGCCATTTCGTTATTAACACAAATAAGCGGATATGGAGATCGGAGATTATCCGTTAGCAGCGGAAATCCGAGAAACATGGGAACGTTGGAACACACCAGCACCCTCACCAGAATCATTGCACCTTGACGCGAGATCGAGAAATGAATCGAGAAACATCCAAGAAGGATGAAGACAAAGTTTGGAAGATGACAACCAGTCAGCATCCAAATGACGCAGACAGTGATGTAAGCAACCATCAATGTCATGAAGTAAGCAATGATGCAAGCAGCAGATATTGCCGAAAAAAAAAAAAGCCACCTGGAAGCAACCAAGATGTAATAGATCTGGGGTTTCCATATCCATATCTTCTGAATAAAGCTCTGATTGTTATCATAATGACTCCTAAATGTATGTATCTAACCTGAGGATAGTTTTTTCTAATCCTCTTTATTTTTTCTTTAGTAAATAAGGGGATTTCTGTTAATCCTCCTTTGGTATACTTAGCGACTGTGTTACCGCTAATCTTTTCTATGTGTCTTTTTGACCATATTTTAAACTTAGATATTTTATATATTTCTTCTTTAGAAATATGATTTTTATTAATCTTTTCTATTATATCATCGAAAAGTCTATTTCTTCTCCGATAATATTACCTAGTTTAATATCCATTTGTTCGAATTAGGAATTTCTTCTAACTTGTTATTAGAACTATTTCCCATCATAAAGATATATTCATTAGAATCATGTTTAGACTCTGTTTGAACATATTTCTAAATCTTGTTTTTCAAGATAATATGGTTTTAATTCTATTAGGAATTTGTTTTCCCAATATTTCTTAGGTTTATATCTACCATAAGGATCTTGTTTATCAATTTCCCTAGGTTTTGGTATTTCATATTTATATGGATCTGGGGTTTCCATATCCATAGGATCTATTATTGTTGTGTTTTCAACAATATTATTATTATTTCTCAGATTATGTAATATCCCGGGTTGGGGGCTATTTTGTGTTGCATGATATTGCATGTGTTTGGTGTGCTGTGTTGCTATTTCGGTGTTATAGGGGCTTAATTGTAGCCTAGGAGTGTGCCTGAGTGTATGGGAAAATTTTGGTTTTTGGGTGTTAAGTCAGGGGAGCTGATGGAGCTGAGGGATGTGTATTTTATGTTGTGTTTCTGAGCACAAAGAGGAGCTGGTGGAGTGGCAAAGCATGCGCCACATGGGGGAGCTTGATGTGGCGTCATCTTCAGGAGAGGGAGGTTCAGTGTTCGAGCTGCAGAGTTCTCCTTTTTACTTCTTTTTGGGACGGCATGGAGGAGAGGTAGAAGGCTAGTGAAACTCTAGCTTGGACCAAGTCTTCACATTCAAAAGGATGGTGGAGAGTAAATAGTGGAGTGTGACTTGGTCCACACATTTGAAATGTGTGGGGTGGAGTGAATGGGGGGATTGAGGCCGAATTTTAGGGAGTTTGGGGGTGTGACGGCTTGGTAATGTGGGTGTGTGTTAGTGCCGAAATTCATTTTGAGTTTTGGTGTTTTCGGTCAAAATCTTTAGAAGCAAATTTTCCTTTTTGCCATACCAAAACCGAAAAGTGTAAGCTCTCAATTGCTTAGAACTGTGTTGCCTTTTTGAGAAGGTGTTAGCCGAATTTCCTCCAAGTAAGTCTTTCTTTTTCCTTTTCAAAACCGAATGCTTAAAGAATTTCTTTCACTTTCTTTTTTGAAACCGAATGTGCAAACATCTAGCTGCCGAAATTATTTTGTGTCAACTTTTCTTAGATTATTATTATTATTATTTCTCAGATTATCTTCTGTTTGAAGATCCGAGTATATATTATTATTACCGTATGATTTACTCTTATCTCTTTCCCATGGTTTTGGGACTTGATATTCATATGGATCCGGAGGTTCCGTTTCCATAGTATCTTTATTTTTTATCTTTCTTTCCGTTGAAGTTTCTTCTTCAACAGAGTTTTTACTATTAACTTTAATAATTATATCTGAATTATTAGAGTTAATACTTTCTATTTCCATATTATAACTATCATTATTATTATTAATATTATTAGAATCTTCACTACTTTCGGTAGTGTCGTATTCTAACATATAATGATAATTATATTTATTAAAAAGTTCTTTATGTTCTTCATAAAGATCTTCTATTAATTTTAAATATTCTACCTTCTCATAACTATCATCCATGCTTTAGAAAATTGGTGTTTCCAATGTTCTATCGATTTTTATAAGTTTCAAAATCATATTTTTGTGTTTTTGTGTTTTTCTATTTTTCTTTTTGTTTTTTCATTTTTATATAGTTAGTAGACTCATCCAAGAATCATCTTCCGACAAGGCTAATATATAATTACTATTACCGTAATATAATGGACCTAAATCGATTCTACGCTATTACTACTAATAACTTTGATCTAGTTTATTATTTACATCGGATAATAACTCTTTAGATTTGCTATTCAAATCTAACTCGATTATTTCTCCCAAACAATCTATTTTTTCTTCTACTTTACTAATCTTAGTATATAATTTACCAAAATAAGTGTTAGTCATATCTATCAAACTGTTGATACCCATACTAAGAACCAAAATATTATTTTCATTCTTAGAGTCTATATGCATAGTATGATTACAAGTTTTATCTTTATATAAACAATCTACTTGCTCCATAATGTTATCCCCTGGTACTAAAGACCTTCGTGTCTTAACGTCCTCTCAACGCCAACAACGTCCCACTCGACTCAACGGCTACGAAGACTAACGACAGACATATATGGGTTTTGAGACAACAACTGTGAAACAAACAGAAATTGAAGAACAAAGATAGAAACTTACAATGATACCAAGATATTAGAACTCCGTAAATCGTTACTCGGGGCTCCTCGAAGGGATATCTCGATACCGGTTTGCATGGGTAGGGAGGTATAGGCGAGAGATATGCACAAGCGGAAGGGATTCTAATATCTACTAAGAAGAAAAGATAGTTTTTACTGAAAGAAAATTTTATTCTATATTTCGATGTTAGGCGAGATGCCTTTCAAAGCTTACATGAATGCCTATTTATAATCAAAAATTCTAAGCTAGAATCTAATTACATTTGAAGTCCAAATAATTGTTGGATCGAAATAAAAATTAAACTCAAATTTAATTACATTTGAATTCGAATAGTGTCCTGATAAGGATGCCTTTAATGGTTGCTTCCACGTAGCTTCCTTGATAAGGATTTTGGATGAATAGTCGACTTCATGGTGGTTTCCACGTAGCTTCCTTTTTGGGCGGATGCTATTATGGCTTTTTCCACGTAGCTTCCTTGAACGAAGAACTTGATAAGGACGCTTTTGGTTGTTTCCACGTAGCTTCCTTTTTCTTGACAAAATTGTTGCCATCTTGGTTGCTTCCAGTGGCTTTTTTTTTTTTTCGCAATATCTGCTGCTTGCATCATTGCTTACTTCATGACATTGATGGTTGCTTACATCACTGTCTGCGTCATTTGGATGCTGACTGGTTGTCATCTTCCAAACTTTGTCTTCATCCTTCTTGGATGTTTCTCAGATTCATTTCCTCGATCTCGCCAAGGTGCAATGATTCGGTGAGGTGCTGGTGTGTTCCAACGTTCCCATGTTTCTCGGATTTCCGCTGCTAACGGATAATCTCCGATCTCTATATCCGCTATTTGTGTTAATAACGAAATGGCTTCTTCATTTCTTTGGATATGGTGGCTTCCAGTATCCCATGCCAATATTCTTGTTCCATCGGTCCACATATCTGAACTGTTTTGTTGGAGTAGAAATTGGGCTTCTGTCATTAAATCAATTCCGGCTTGGATTTGATAATGGGAAAAATTCTTATAACACTCGTCAATGATTTTTGACAAATGTTCTTGATCTTCCCGGGCTGCCAAGAGGATCTTCCTCCAAGCATTTTGTGAATAATCCATATCTGATATGGCTGATGAAATTTTTCTTCTTCAGCGATACCAATAAGACTTTTTATCTCAATATGGAAATAGTAGACGAAATCGTCTTCTTTTGTAAAATTCGATAGCCGGGATTTGACTATCGCTGGAAAATCTTTTAACAAATCAAAAGAGAGATTTTGGACTGTTATTTCTTTAACAAATCCCCATTCAATACTTGTTATATCGAACGGCTCATGATTTAAGCGAAATTTGATAGCAGGAGTTTTTTCTCCTATATCATTTGTAAAAACATAAGCTTGAGAAAAATATTCAGAAAACTTTTCTAAAAATAGAGCTTGCTGTTTGCAAATGGCTCCTTTTATTTTTGAAAATATTTCAAAGGTAAAATCTGTCTACACTTGTTATATAGACATTTTCTAAACATCTTATTAATAATAGGAGTGTTTCTCCCTTTATTAATAAAATATTGAAATATATCAAGAAGATTGTTTATCTCCTTAATATCCATAAATTCGATTAGGACATCATCCCAATCTTTGTATAATATACTTTTTAATAATAATTCCTCAGCTTTATTTTCCTTGGTTGTTTTTTCAACTAGGAATTCTCGAGAATTGGTAGAGAGCTTTTCAAACTAGCTCTTTGTTCCAAAATATGGTTTTTCCATATTCTGTCAATAAAATGGTAATATTCGGTGTGAGGCTCGGATTATAAAAATCCTTTAGATTCGAGAACTCGAGAGGTTTGTTGTTTTTTCAACAAATCTTCAGATATTTGAGGATTTCTTAATCAGATAAGGCTTTTGAGAAAATTGAGAATAATCCACCGTGTTGGTGAATGTGATCCAATTGGTTGGTTTACCAATGGATATGGTAAATAATATCCTTGTTTAGGATAAAATTGTACTGTGTAGGTGCGACCATAAATCCTTGTTTAGGAATTATATTTGCAGTGCGTGAAGAACAAATCCTTGTTTAGGACTTATTGGTGATTTTCCCTTGTTGGGTTTTTTATGGACAGTTCTCCATCCATCATTTTCATTTAGAGGTTGTTTACCTCTATCCATGAAACCTGCTAAGAATTTCAATAATTGTTAGTATTAGAGGTTGTTTACCTCTGTCCTTAATACCTGCTAAGAAAATCGAAAAACATTAGTAAAGATAATTTTATTATTATCTACTAATGGTATTTCTATAAATTGTTTTCTATAGATAATATAACCGATTCCTTATTGACAATAAAAGGTAAATATTGATTTATAAAATTATTACCTAATAATATGTCTCCATACATATCAGGTAAGCATAATAATTTTGGAATTATAAATCTAACATTGTTTATGTAGATTGATATATTTTTGGCTTTATAATAAATAGTAGTTTTGCTACCATTTATTCCATTAATATTTATTTTCTAAGAAGAAAATAATTTTAAAATTATTGTAATAGATCTGGGGTTTCCATATCCATATCTTCTGAATAAAGCTCTGATTGTTATCATAATGACTCCTAAATGTATGTATCTAACTTTGAGGATAGTTTTTCTAATCCTCTTTATTTTTCTTTAGTAAATAAGGGATTTACATTAATCCTCCTTTGGTATCCTTAGCATTTCGTGTTACCGCTAATCTTTTCTATGTGTCTTTTTGACCATATTTTAAACTTAGATATTTTATATATTTCTTCTTTAGAAATATGATTTTTATTAATCTTTTCTATTATATCATCAGAAAAGTCTATTTCTTCTCCGATAATATTACCTAGTTTAATATCCTGTTGTTCAGAATTAGGAATTTCTTCTAACTTGTTATTAGAACTATTTCCCATCATAAAGATATATTCATTAGAATCATGTTAGACTCTGTTTGAACATATTTCTAAATCTTGTTTTTCAAGATAATATGGTTTTAATTCTATTAGGAATTTGTTTTCCCAATATTTCTTAGGTTTATATCTACCATAAGGATCTTGTTTATCAATTTCCCTAGGTTTTGGTATTTCATATTTATATGGATCTGGGGTTTCCATATCCATAGGATCTATTATTGTTGTGTTTTCAACAATATTATTATTATTTCTCAGATTATCTTCTGTTTGAAGATCCGAGTATATATTATTATTACCGTATGATTTACTCTTATCTCTTTCCCATGGTTTTGGGACTTGATATTCATATGGATCCAGAGGTTCCGTTTCCATAGTATCTTTATTTTTTATCTTTCTTTCCGTTGAAGTTTCTTCTTCAACAGAGTTTTTACTATTAACTTTAATAATTATATCTGAATTATTAGAGTTAATACTTTCTATTTCCATATTATAACTATCATTATTATTATTAATATTATTAGAATCTTCACTACTTTCTAGTGTGTCGTATTCTAACATATAATGATAATTATATTTATTAAAAAGTTCTTTATGTTCTTCATAAAGATCTTCTATTAATTTTAAATATTCTACCTTCTCATAACTATCATCTGTTTTAGAAAATTGGTGTTTCCAATGTTCTATCGATTTTTATAAGTTTCAAAATCATATTTTTGTGTTTTTGTGTTTTTCTATTTTTCTTTTGTTTTTCATTTTTATATAGTTAGTAGACTCATCCAAGAATCATCTTCCGACAAGGCTAATATATAATTACTATTACCGTAATATAATGGTCCTAAATCTGCTTCTACGTTATTACTACTAATAACTTTGATCTAATTTAGTATTTACATCGGATAATAACTCTTTAGATTTGCTATTCAAATCTAACTCAGATTATTTCTCCCAAACTATCTATTTTTTTCTTCTACTTTACTAATCTTAGTATATAATTTACCAAAATAAGTGTTAGTCATATCTATCAAATCTGTTGATACCCATACTAAGAACCGAAATATTATTTTCATTCTTAGAGTCAATATGCATAGTATGATTACAAGTTTTATCTTTATATAAACAATCTACTTGCTCCATAATGTTATCCCTGGTACCTAAGACCTTCTGTGTCTTAACGTCCTCTCAACGCCAACAACGTCCCACTCGGACTCAACGACTACGAAGACTAACGACAGATATATATGGGTTTTGAGACAACAACTGTGAAACAAACAGAATTGAAGAACAAAGATAGAAACTTACAATGATACCAAGATATTAGAACTCCAGAAATCGTTTATGAGAAAGTAGAATATTTAAAATTAATAGAAGATCTTTATGAAGAACATAAAGAACTTTTTAATAAATATAATTATCATTATATGTTAGAATACGACACTCACCGAAAAAGTAGTGAAGATTCTAATAATATTAATAATAATAATGATAGTTATAATATGGAAATAGAAAGTATTAACTCTAATAATTCAGATATAATTATTAAAGTTAATAGTAAAAACTCTGTTGAAGAAGAAACTTCAACGGAAAGAAAGATAAAAAATAAAGATACTATGGAAACGGAACCTCCGGATCCATATGAATATCAAGTCCCAAAACCATGGGAAAGAGATAAGAGTAAGCCTTATGGTAATAATATATACTCGGATCTTCAAATGTAAGATAATCTGAGAAATAATAATAATATTGTTGAAAACACAACAATAATAGATCCTATGAATATGGAAACCCTGATCCATATAAATATGAAATACCTAAACCTAGGGAAATTGATAAACAAGATCCTTATGGTAGATATAAACCTAAGAAATATTGGGAAAACAAATTCCTAATAGAATTAAAAGCTGGTTCATTGTTCAAATTGGAAAAACCAATAATCCAACAAATGAAATTAGGAAAAGAGGATACTATTACATTTTCGCATTTCCAATCAAGGAAATATTATACTTATATAGAAATCACATTTCAATTTAGAGAATATAAAACATATTCTTTAAATGCCTTACTAGATACTGGAGCTACAACCAGTAGCTGTAGAGAAAATGCTATTCCTCCAGAAAAATGGGAACTTATGAAAAACCCCATTAGAGCTGTAGGAGTTAATGGCATTGAAACTTTAATTTTATTTAAAGCTAAAAATATTCCAATCTACATAAACAATGTCAGATTTGTAATTCCAAAAATATTATGTTTTCATGAAATGCATGGAGACATACTATTAGGAAATAATTTCATATATCAACATTTACCCTTTTCGATAGATAAAAACTTTGTTACATTAACTACTGAAAACACTTCAGTAGAAATACCCCTAGTAGAAAATCACAAATATATTTGTGATAAGAATTTTACACCCCCTAAAGAACAAATTAAACAACTTGAAACAAATCATTGGTTGTTTAAAATTTTAAAAAATAATTTTAGTGAAGAACCACTAAAATTATGGAAAAACAGTCCTAGATTTTGCTCTATAAAATTGGAAAACCCCAATAAAATTATTAGAGTAAAACCGATGATCTATACTAAACAAGATATAGATGAATTCGATATACAAGTAAAAGAATTACTTGAAAAAGGATTAATAGAAAAAACTACTAGTCCACATTCTAGTCCCGCTTTTATGGTAAGAAACCGTGCAGAAATTAAAAGAGGAAAAGCTAGAATGGTCATCAATTATAAAAGATTAAATCAAAATATTATCTTTGATGGATATTTTATTCCAAGAAAAGATGTATTAATAAATCAGGCTAAACAAGCCAAATACTTTAGTAAATTTGATCAGAAATCGAGATTCGGCAAATCATGCTTACAGAAGAATCCAAACAGTTAACAGCATTTAGTGCACCCAATGGACATTACCACTGGAATGTAATGCCATTTGGATTATGTAATGCACCGCAAGTCTTCCAAAGATGGATGGACTCTATATTTAATAAATATAAAAAATTTTGCGTGGTATATATAGATGATATTCTAATTTTCTCAGAAACACTGGAAAAACATAGAAAACATCTAAATATCATAGCAAGGGAGTTTATAAAACATGGAATAATATTAAGTCCTAAGAAAATAGAATTAGAGAAAACTGAAATAGAATTCTTGGGATTAATATTATCATCAGATGGTCTTAAACTCCAAGACCATATTATTATAAAAATAAAAGAATTTCCTGAAAATATTGTTGATAAAAACAACTTCAACAATTTTTAGGAATTATCAATTATGGAAGAAATTTCTTCCCTAACTTATCTAAAAAACTAGATGAGTTATATGAAAAATTAAAAAAGGATAAACCTTTTGATTGGACTAAAAAAGATTCAGATATTATTAAAAAAATAAAATCTGAAATAAAATATATTCCTAAAGTTTATTTACCTAAACAAGGTGATAAATTAATTCTTGAAACAGATGCCTCCGAAAAAAATTGGGGATGTGTCTTAAAAGCCAAAACAATTGGGAATGAAGAATTAATTTGTGGTTATAATTCAGGAAAATTCAAGCCCAATGAAATAAATTATGCTATATATGAGAAAGAATTACTAGCAATAAAGAAAGGGATAAAAAAATTCCTAATATATTTAGCACCTGAACATTTTATAATAAAAACTGATAATCAAGCGGTAAAACAATTTCTAACTAATAAAAGTTTAGAAACTGTTCCCCGAAGAATCAGGTGGTATAATGAATTGTGCCAATTTAATTTTGATGTTATTTATATTAAAGGCACTAACAACATGATTGCAGATTTTCTTAGCAGGAATTAAGGACAGAGGTAAACAACCTCTAATGCTAACAATTATTGAAATTCTTAGCAGGTTTCATGGATAGAGGTAAACAACCTCTAAATGAAAATGATGGATGGAGAACTGTCCATAAAAAACCCAACAAGGGAAAATCACCAATAAGTCCTAAACAAGGATTTGTTGCTGCACCTGCAAATATAATTCCTAAACAAGGATTTATGGCTGCACCTACACAGGTACAATTTTATCCTAAACAAGGATATTATTTACCATATCCATTGGTAAACCAACCAATTGGATCACATTCACCAACACCGGTGGATTATTCTCAATTTTCTCAAAAGCCTTATACAGATTCCGAAATCCTCAAATATACAGAAGATTTGTTGAAAAAACAACAAACCTCTGAGTTCTCGAATCTAAAGGATTTTTATAATCCAGGCCTCACACCCGAATATTACCATTTTATTGACAGAATATGGAAAAACCATATTTTGGAACAAAGAGCTAGTTTCAGAAAAGCTCTTTTAAATTCTCGAAATTCCTAGTTGAAAAAACAACCAAGGAAAATAAAGCTGAGGAATTATTATTAAAAAGTATATTATACAAAGATTGGGATGATGTCCTAATCGAATTTATGGATATTAAGGAGATAAACAATCTTCTTGATATATTTCAATATTTTATTAATAAAGGGAGAAACACTCCTATTATTAATAAGATGTTTAGAAAATGTCTATATAACAAGTGTAGACAGATTTTACCTTGAAAATATTTTCAAAAATAAAAGGAGCCATTTGCAAACAAAGAAGCTCTATTTTTAGAAAAGTTTTACAATATTTTCTCAAGCTTATGTTTTTACAAATGATATAGGAGAAAAAACTCCTGTTATCAAATTTCGCTTAAATCATGAGCCGTTCGATATAACAAGTATTGAATGGGGATTTGTTAAAGAAATAACGATCCAAAATCTCTCTTTTGATTTATTAAAAGATTTTCCAAATGATAGTCAAATCCATTATCGAATTTTGCAAATATAGACGAATTTGTCTATTATTTCCATATTGAGATAAACAGTCTCATTGGTATTGCTGAAGAAGAAAAATTTCATCAGCCTTATCAAATTTGGAATATAAATTCTATGTTTTTCGGAAAAATACAAAGCGACAAAAGAAGATCCGAGCATTTATCAAAAATCATTGATGAGTGCTATAATAATTTCAACAAATATCAAGTCCAATCGAGAATTGATCTTATGAGCATGGCTCGGCACCTTCTCCATCAAGACACTTATATGTTCGGGTGATGGTAGAAGAATATTATCCTACGATCTTGGAAAAAACCGGGAAGAAGAAAAACGAAGAAGCCATTTCGTTATTAACACAAATAGCGATATGGAGATCGGAGATTATCCGTTAGCGCGGTAAATCCGAGAAACATGGGAACGTTGGAACACACGGCAGACTTCACCGTAATCATTGCACCTTGACGAAATCGAGGAAATGAATCGAAAAACATCCAAGAAGGATGAAGACAAAGTTTGGAAGATGACAACGATCGGCATCCAAATGACGCAGACGATGATGTAAGCAACCATCAATGTCATGAAGTAAGCAATGATGCAAGCGGCGGATATTGCCGAAAATGAAAGCCACCGAAGCAAACCAAGATGGCAACAATTTTAAGGAAGCTACGTGGAAACAACCAAAAGCGTCCTTATCAAGTTCTTGTTCAAGGAAGCTACGTGGAAAAAGCCATAATAGCATCCGTCCAAAAAGGAAGCTACGTGGAAACCACCATGAAGTCGACTATTCATCCGCCCTCCTTATCAAGGAAGCTACGTGGAAGCAACCATTAAAGGCATCCTTATCGGGACACTATTCGAATTCAAATGTAATTAAATTTGAGTTTAATTTTTATTACGATCCAAACAATTATTTGGACTTCAAATGTAATTAGATTCTAGCTTAGAATTTTTGATTATAAATAGGCATTCATGTAAGCTTTGAAAGGCATCTCGCCTAACATCGAAATATAGAATAAAATTTTCTTTCTGTAAAAACTATCTTTTTCTTCTTAGTAGATATTAGAATCCCTTCCGCTTGTGCATATCTCTGCCTATACCTCCCTACCCCATAAACTGGTATCGATATCCCTTGAGGAGCCCCTGAGTAACGATTTACGGAGTTCTAATATCTTGGTATCATTGTAAGTTTCTATCTTTGTTCTTCAATTCTGTTTGTTTCACGGTTGTTGTCTCAAAACCCATATGTCATGCTGTTAGTCTTCGTGTGGCAGCTGAGTCCGAGTGCGGGGTAGGGAGGTATAGGCGAGAGATATGCACAAGCGGAAGGATTCTAATATCTACTAAGAAGAAAAAGATAGTTTTTACTGAAAGAAAATTTTATTCTATATTTCGATGTTAGGCGAGATGCCTTTCAAAGCTTACATGAATGCCTATTTATAATCAAAAATTCTAAGCTAGAATCTAATTACATTTGAAGTCCAAATAATTGTTCGGATCGAATAAAAATTAAACTCAAATTTAATTACATTTGAATTCGAATAGTGTCCTGATAAGGATGCCTTTAATGGTTGCTTCCACGTAGCTTCCTTGATAAGGACGGATGAATAGTCAGCTTCATGGTGGTTTCCACGTAGCTTCCTTTTTGGGCGGATGCTATTATGGCTTTTTCCACGTAGCTTCCTTGAACAAGAACTTGATAAGGACGCTTTTGGTTGTTTCCACGTAGCTTCCTTTTCTTGACAAAATTGTTGCCATCTTGGTTGCTTCCGTGTGGCTTTCTTTTTCGGCAATATCTGCTGCTTGCATCATTGCTTACTTCATGACATTGATGGTTGCTTACATCACTGTCTGCGTCATTTGGATGCTGACTGGTTGTCATCTTCCAAACTTTGTCTTCATCCTTCTTGGATGTTTCTCAGATTCATTTCCTCGATTTCGTCAAGGTGCAATGATTCTGGTGAGGGTGCTGGTGTGTTCCAACGTTCCCATGTTTCTCGGATTTCCGCTGCTAACGGATAATCTCCGATCTCCATATCCGCTATTTGTGTTAATAACGAAATGGCTTCTTCGTTTTCTTCTTCCTGGTTTTTTCCAGTATCGTAGGATAATATTCTTCTACCATCAGTCCAGAACATATAAGTGTCTTGATGGAGAAGGTGCCGAGCCATGCTCATAAGATCAATTCCTGATTGGACTTGATATTTGTTGAAATTATTATAGCACTCATCAATGATTTTTGATAAATGCTCTGGATCTTCTTTTGCTGCTTTCAGGGCTTTTCCGGAAAACATAGAATTTATATTCCAAATTTGATAAGGCTGATGAAATTTTTCTTCTTCAGCAATACCAATGAGACTGTTTATCTCAATATGGAAATAATAGACAAATTCGTCTATATTTGCAAAATTCGATAGCCGGGATTTGACTATCGCTGGAAAATCTTTTAATAAATCAAAAGAGAGATTTTGGACTGTTATTTCTTTAACAAATCCCCATTCAATACTTGTTATATCGAACGGCTCATGATTTAAGCGAAATTTGATAACAGGAGTTTTTTCTCCTATATCATTTGTAAAAACATAAGCTTGAGAAAAATATTCAGAAAACTTTTCTAAAAATAGAGCTTGCTGTTTGCAAATGGCTCCTTTTATTTTTGAAAATATTTCTGAAGGTAAAATCTGTCTACACTTGTTATATAGACATTTTCTAAACATCTTATTAATAATAGGAGTGTTTCTCCCTTTATCAATAAAATATTGAAATATATCAAGAAGATTGTTTATCTCCTTAATATCCATAAATTCGATTAGGACATCATCCCAATCTTTGTATAATATACTTTTTAATAATAATTCTCACTTTATTTTCCTTGGTTGTTTTTTCAACTAGAAATTTCGAGAATTGGGTAGAGCTTTTCTCAAACTAGCTCTTTGTTCCAAAATATGGTTTTTCCATATTCTGTCAATAAAATGGTAATATTCGGTGTGAGGCTTCGGATTATAAAAATCCTTTAGATTCGAGAACTCGAGAGGTTTGTTGTTTTTTCAACAAATCTTCCGTATATTTGAGGATTTCTAATCAGTATAAGGCTTTTGAGAAAATTGAGAATAATCCACCGGTGTTGGTGAATGTGATCCAATTGGTTGGTTTACCAATGGATATGGTAAATAATATCCTTGTTTAGGATAAAATTGTACTGTGTGTAGTGCAAATGCCATAAATCCTTGTTTAGGAATTATATTTGCAAAGTGCAAGAACAAATCCTTGTTTAGGACTTATTGGTGATTTTCCTTGTTGGGTTTTTTATGGGCGAGCTTCTCCATCCATCATTTTCATTTAGAGGTTGTTTACCTCTATCCATGAAACTGCTAAGAATTTCAATAAATGTTGGTATTAGAGGTAGTTTACCTCTGTCCTTAATACCTGCTAAGAAAATCAGAAAACATTAGTAAAGATAATTTTATTATTATCTACTAATGGTATTTCTATAGAATTGTTTTCTATAGATAATATAACCGATTCCTTATTGACAATAAAAGGTAAATATTGATTTATAAAATTATTACCTAATAATATGTCTCCATACATATCAGGTAAGCATAATAATTCTGGAATTATAAATCTAACATTGTTTATGTAGATTAATATATTTTTGGCTTTATAATAAATAGTAGTTTTGCTACCATTTATTCCATTAATATTTATTTTCTAAGAAGAAAATAATTTTAAAATTATTGTAATAGATCTGGGGTTTCCATATCCATATCTTCTGAATAAAGCTTTGATTGTTATCATAATGACTCCTAAATGTATGTATCTAACCTGAGGATAGTTTTTTCTAATCCTCTTTATTTTTCTTTAGTAAATAAGGGATTTACTTAATCCTCCTTTGGTATCCTTAGCGACTGTGTTACCGCTAATCTTTTCTATGTGTCTTTTTGACCATATTTTAAACTTAGATATTTTATATATTTCTTCTTTAGAAATATGATTTTTATTAATCTTTTCTATTATATCATCAGAAAAGTCTATTTCTTCTCCGATAATATTACCTAGTTTAATATCCTGTTGTTCGTAATTAGGAATTTCTTCTAACTTGTTATTAGAACTATTTCCCATCATAAAGATATATTCATTAGAATCATGTTTAGACTCTGTTTGAACATATTTCTAAATCTTGTTTTTCAAGATAATATGGTTTTAATTCTATTAGGAATTTGTTTTCCCAATATTTCTTAGGTTTATATCTACCATAAGGATCTTGTTTATCAATTTCCTAGGTTTTGGTATTTCATATTTATATGGATCTGGGGTTTCCATATCCATAGGATCTATTATTGTTGTGTTTTCAACAATATTATTATTATTTCTCAGATTATCTTCTCGCTTGAAGATCTGAGTGTATCTTATTATTACCGTATGATTTACTCTTATCTCTTTCCCATGGTTTTGGGACTTGATATTCA
The DNA here is from genome assembly GCA_025503065.1 of Gossypium bickii. Taxonomy (NCBI): domain Eukaryota; kingdom Viridiplantae; phylum Streptophyta; class Magnoliopsida; order Malvales; family Malvaceae; genus Gossypium; species Gossypium bickii. The sequence continues at coordinate 685,964 of CP106714.1, read as the reverse complement.
TATGGATCCGGAGGTTCCGTTTCCATAGTATCTTTATTTTTTATCTTTCTTTCCGTTGAAGTTTCTTCTTCAACAGAGTTTTTACTATTAACTTTAATAATTATATCTCGAATTATTAGAGTTAATACTTTCTATTTCATATTATAACTATCATTATTATTATTAATATTATTAGAATCTTCACTACTTTCGGTAGTGTCGTATTCTAACATATAATGATAATTATATTTATTAAAAAGTTCTTTATGTTCTTCATAAAGATCTTCTATTAATTTTAAATATTCTACCTTCTCATAACTATCATCTGTTTTAGAAAATTGGTGTTTCCAATGTTCTATCAGATTTTTATAAGTTTCAAAATCATATTTTTGTGTTTTTTGTGTTTTTCTATTTTTCTTTTGTTTTTTCATTTTTTATATAGTTAGTAGACTCATCCGAAGAATCATCTTCTGACAAGGCTAATATATAATTACTATTACCGTAATATAATGGACCTAAATCTGATTCTACGTTATTACTACTAATAACCTGATCTAATTTAGTATTTACATCGGATAATAACTCTTTAGATTTGCTATTCAAATCTAACTCAGTTACTTCTCCCAAACTATCTATTTTTTCTTCTACTTTACTAATCTTAGTATATAATTTACCAAAATAAGTGTTAGTCATATCTATCAAACTGTTGATACCCATACTAAGAACCGAAATATTATTTTCATTCTTAGAGTCTATATGCATAGTATGATTACAAGTTTTATCTTTATATAAACAATCTACTTGCTCCATAATGTTATCCCTGGTACCTAAGACCTTCTGTGTCTTAACGTCCTCTCAACGCCAACAACGTCCCACTCGGACTCAACGGCTACGAAGACTAACGACAGACATATGGGTTTTGAGACAACAACTGTGAAACAAACAGAATTGAAGAACAAAGATAGAAACTTACAATGATACCAAGATATTAGAACTCCAGAAATCGTTACTCCGGGGCTCCTCGAAGGGATATCTGATACCAGTTTGCGGGGGTAGGGAGGTATAGGCAGAGATATGGGGATTTGTTAAAGAAATAACAGTCCAAAATCTCTCTTTTGATTTATTAAAAGATTTTCCAGCGATAGTCAAATCCCGGCTATCGAATTTTGCAAATATAGACGAATTTGTCTATTATTTCCATATTGAGATAAAGCGATCTCATTGGTATTCTTTGAAGAAGAAAAATTTCATCACCTTATCAAATTTGGAATATAAATTCTATGTTTTCCTAAAAGCCCGAAAGCGAAAGAAGAAGATCCAGAGCATTTATCAAAAATCATTGATGAGTGCTATAATAATTTCAACAAATATCAAGTCCAATCAGGAATTGATCTTATGAGCATGGCTCGGCACCTTCTCCATCAAGACACTTATATGTTCTGGACTGATGGTAGAAGAATATTATCCTACGATACTGGAAAAAACCAGGAAGAAGAAAACGAAGAAGCCATTTCGTTATTAACACAAATAGCGGATATGGAGATCGGAGATTATCCGTTAGCAGCGGAAATCCGAGAAACATGGGAACGTTGGAACACACCAGCACCCTCACCAGAATCATTGCACCTTGACGAGATCGAGGAAATGAATCTGAGAAACATCCAAGAAGGATGAAGACAAAGTTTGGAAGATGACAACCAGTCAGCATCCAAATGACGCAGACAGTGATGTAAGCAACCATCAATGTCATGAAGTAAGCAATGATGCAAGCAGCAGATATTGCCGAAAAAGAAAGCCACCTGGAAGCAACCAAGATGGCAACAATTTTAAGGAAGCTACGTGGAAACAACCAAAAGCGTCCTTATCAAGTTCTTATCGCTCAAGGAAGCTACGTGGAAAAAGCCATAATAGCATCCGTCCAAAAAAGGAAGCTACGTGGAAACCACCATGAAGCTGACTATTCATCCGTCCTTATCAAGGAAGCTACGTGGAAGCAACCATTAAAGGCATCCTTATCAGGACACTATTCGGAATTCAAATGTAATTAAATTTGAGTTTAATTTTTATTACGATCCAGAACAATTATTTCGGACTTCAAATGTAATTAGATTCTAGCTTAGAATTTTGATTATAAATAGGCATTCATGTAAGCTTTGAAAGGCATCTCGCCTAACATCGAAATATAGAATAAAATTTTCTTTCTGTAAAAACTATCTTTTTCTTCTTAGTAGATATTAGAATCCCTTCCGCTTGTGCATATCTCTCTGCCTATACCTCCCTACCCCATGGCCGGTATCGAGATATCCCTTCGAGGAGCCCCGTGAGTAACGATTTCTGAGTTCTAATATCTTGGTATCATTGTAAGTTTCTATCTTTGTTCTTCAATTCATTTGTTTCACGCTTGTTGTCTCAAAACCCATATGTCATGCGTTAGTCTTCGTGGCCGTTGAGTCCGAGTGGGGCGTTGTTGGCGTTGAGAGGACGTTAAGACACGAAGGTCTTAGGTACCGGGGATAACATTATGGAGCAAGTAGATTGTTTATATAAAGATAAAACTTGTAATCATACTATGCATATTGACTATAAGAATGAAAATAATATTTCGTTCTTAGTATGGGTATCAACAGTTTGATAGATATGACTAACACTTATTTTGGTAAATTATATACTAAGATTAGTAAAGTAGAAGAAAAAATAGATAGTTTGGGAGAAGTAACTGAGTTAGATTTGAATAGCAAATCTAAAGAGTTATTATCCGATGTAAATAATAAACTAGATCAGGTTATTAGTAGTAATAACGTAGAATCAGATTTAGGTCCATTATATTACGGTAATAGTAATTATATATTAGCCTTGTCAGAAGATGATTCTTCGGATGAGTCTACTAACTATATAAAAAATGAAAAAACAAAAGAAAAAATAGAAAAAACAGAAAAAACACAAAAATATGATTTTGAAACTTATAAAAATCTGATAGAACATTGGAAACACCAATTTTCTAAAACAGATGATAGTTATGAGAAAGTAGAATATTTAAAATTAATAGAAGATCTTTATGAAGAACATAAAGAACTTTTTAATAAATATAATTATCATTATATGTTAGAATACGACACTACCGAAAGTAGTGAAGATTCTAATAATATTAATAATAATAATGATAGTTATAATATGGAAATAGAAAGTATTAATTCTAATAATTCAAATATAATTATTAAAGTTAATAATGAAAATTCTGATGAAGAAGAAACTTCAACAGAAGGAAAGATAAAAATTAAAGATACTATGGAATCGGAACCCCCAGATCCATATGAATATCAAACCCCAAAACCATGGGAAAGAGATAAGAGTAAATCATACGGTAATAATAAGATACACTCAGATCTTCAAACAGAAGATAATCTGAGAAATAATAATAATAATATTGTTGAAAACACAACAATAATAGATCCTATGGATATGGAAACCCCAGATCCATATAAATATGAAATACCAAAACCTAGGGAAATTGATAAACAAGATCCTTATGGTAGATATAAACCTAAGAAATATTGGGAAAACAAATTCCTAATAGAATTAAAACCATATTATCTTGAAAAACAAGATTTAGAAATATGTTCCGAAACAGAGTCTAACACAGATTCTAATGAATATATCTTTATGATGGGAAATAGTTCTAATAACAAGTTAGAAGAAATTCCTAATTCTGAACAACAGGATATTAAACTAGGTAATATTATCGGAGAAGAAATAGACTTTTCTGATGATATAATAGAAAAGATTAATAAAAATCATATTTCTAAAGAAGAAATATATAAAATATCTAAGTTTAAAATATGGTCAAAAAGACACATAGAAAAGATTAGCGGTAACACAGTCGCTAAGGATACCAAAGGAGGATTAACAGAAATCCCCTTATTTACTAAAGAAAAAATAAAGAGGATTAGAAAAAACTATCCTCAGGTTAGATACATACATTTAGGAGTCATTATGATAACAATCAGAGCTTTATTCAGAAGAGGTCATGATGTTCCTATATTAGCAGTATTATTAGATAAAAGATTTGAAAATCCAATAAAAGCACTTATTGGAGGAATTCAATCTAATCTACATACAGGCGTTATAGGATTTAAGGTAAAACCAAATTACTTTATTTCCATAATGAGACCTCTAATAGAAGAGTGTCTATGCCTTAGAATTGAGACAAAAATTCGATATTAGTGATTTAGCGAAGATCTAGCAATCACCGGATCGCTATAAACGAATATACTAATACCGCAGAGGTTGAAATAAAAGAAATCAACAATAAAATTATTGAGCTTTTTGAGCCCAATAAATTTACAACAGAAATTCAACCAAAATTACTGCATCTAAAAGATTTATCAATTCCAAAAGACTGGATAATTGATAAAACTAATAATGCTAGTACTTCTAAACCAGTAAGTACTATTGAATATATGTCATCTGGAGATAAGTTATATTTTAAAAATAATCTTATAACTAATACAGATGATAGCTTAGTATTACCTTCTAGTTCTCAACCAGAGGAAGAAGAAGATAATACAAGTACTTCTACACCAATAGGTATGAAAACAATTCATATTCCTATTTTTCCTACTACACCAAGTAGAAATTCTATTTCTAGAAACACTAGAATGGAAGACATACATTATTCGGTGGATAATATTACAAATTTCAATAAATATATTGAAATTATATTACATGATAAAGATTATAAAAAATATTCTTTACATGCATTATTAGATACTGGAGCTACAACAAGTAGTTGCAAAAGAAATGCCATTCCAGAAAAATACTGGATACCTGTAGAAAAGAAAATAAATATTAATGGAATAAATGGTAGCAAAACTACTATTTATTATAAAGCCAAAAATATATCAATCTACATAAACAATGTTAGATTTATAATTCCAGAATTATTATGCTTACCTGATATGTATGGAGACATATTATTAGGTAATAATTTTATAAATCAATATTTACCTTTTATTGTCAATAAGGAATCGGTTATATTATCTATAGAAAACAATTCTATAGAAATACCATTAGTAGATAATAATAAAATTATCTTTACTAATGTTTTCTGATTTTCTTAGCAGGTATTAAGGACAGAGGTAAACAACCTCTAATACTAACAATTATTGAAATTCTTAGCAGGTTTCATGGATAGAGGTAAACAACCTCTAAATGAAAATGATGGATGGAGAATCGTCCATAAAAAAAACCCAACAAGGAAAAATCACCAATAAGTCCTAAACAAGGATTTGTTGTTTGCACTGCAAATATAATTCCTAAACAAGGATTTATGGTCACACTCTACACAGTACAATTTTATCCTAAACAAGGATATTTGGTAAACCAACCAATTGGATCACATTCACCAACACCGTGGATTATTCTCAATTTTCTCAAAAGCCTTATACTGATTCCGAAATCCTCAAATATACAGAAGATTTGTTGAAAAAACAACAAACCTCTGAGTTCTCGAATCTAAAGGATTTTTATAATCCAGGCCTCACACCCGAATATTACCATTTTATTGACAGAATATGGAAAAACCATATTTTGGAACAAAGAGCTAGTTTCGAAAAAGCTCTTTTAATTCTCGAAATTCCTAGTTGAAAAAACAACCAAGGAAAATAAAGTGAGGAATTATTATTAAAAGTATATTATACAAAGATTGGGATGATGTCCTAATCGAATTTATGGATATTAAGGAGATAAACAATCTTCTTGATATATTTCAATATTTTATTAATAAAGGGAGAAACACTCCTATTATTAATAAGATGTTTAGAAAATGTCTATATAACAAGTGTAGACAGATTTTACCTTCAGAAATATTTTCAAAAATAAAAGGAGCCATTTGCAAACAGCAAGCTCTATTTTTAGAAAAGTTTTCTGAATATTTTTCTCAAGCTTATGTTTTTACAAATGATATAGGAGAAAAAACTCCTGTTATCAAATTTCGCTTAAATCATGAGCCGTTCGATATAACAAGTATTGAATGGGGATTTGTTAAAGAAATAACAGTCCAAAATCTCTCTTTTGATTTGTTAAAAGATTTTCCAGCGATAGTCAAATCCCGGCTATCGAATTTTACAAAAGAAGACGATTTCGTCTACTATTTCCATATTGAGATAAAAAGTCTTATTGGTATCGCTGAAGAAGAAAAATTTCATCAGCCATATCAGATATGGATTATTCACAAAATGCTTGGAGGAAGATCCCTCTTGGCAGCCCAGGAAGATCAAGAACATTTGTCAAAAATCATTGACGAGTGTTATAAGAATTTTCCCCATTATCAAATCCAAGCCGGAATTGATTTAATGACAGAAGCCCAATTTCTACTCCAACAAAACAGTTCAGATATGTGGACCGATGGAACAAGAATATTGGCATGGGATACTGGAAGCCACCATATCCAAAGAAATGAAAAAGCCATTTCGTTATTAACACAAATAGCGGATATGGAGATCGGAGATTATCCGTTAGCAGCAGAAATCCGAGAAACATGGGAACGTTGGAACACACCAGCACCCTCACCAGAATCATTGCACCTTGACGAGATCGAGGAAATGAATCTGAGAAACATCCAAGAAGGATGAAGACAAAGTTTGGAAGATGACAACCATCAAAGATCCAAATGACGCAGATGACGATGATGTAAGCAACCATCAATGTCATAAAGTAAGCAATGATGCAAGCAAGCAGATATTGCCGAAAAAGAAAGCCACCTGGAAGCAACCAAGATGGCAACAATTTTGTCAAGAAAAAGGAAGCTACGTGGAAACAACCAAAAGCGTCCTTATCAAGTTACTGTTCAAGGAAGCTACGTGGAAAAAGCCATAATAGCATCCGTCCAAAAAGGAAGCTACGTGGAAACCACCATGAAGTGACTATTCATCCGCCCTTATCAAGGAAGCTACGTGGAAGCAACCATTAAAGGCATCCTTATCGTGACACTATTCGAATTCAAATGTAATTAAATTTGAGTTTAATTTTTATTCTGATCCGAACAATTATTTCGGACTTCAAATGTAATTAGATTCTAGCTTAGAATTTTTGATTATAAATAGGCATTCATGTAAGCTTTGAAAGGCATCTCGCCTAACATCGAAATATAGAATAAAATTTTCTTTCTCGTAAAAACTATCTTTTCTTCTTAGTAGATATTAGAATCCCTTCCGCTTGTGCATATCTCTGCTATACCTCCCTACCCCATAAAACCCGGTATCGATATCCCTTCGAGGAGCCCCGAGTAACGATTTACGGAGTTCTAATATCTTGGTATCATTGTAAGTTTCTATCTTTGTTCTTCAATTCTGCATTTGTTTCACGGTTGTTGTCTCAAAACCCATATGTCTGCGTTAGTCTTCGTGAGCCGTTGAGTCCGAGTGGGGCGTTGTTGGCGTTGAGAGGACGTTAAGACACGTAAGGTCTTAGGTACCAGGGGATAACATTATGGAGCAAGTAGATTGTTTATATAAAGATAAAACTTGTAATCATACTATGCATATTGACTCTAAGAATGAAAATAATATTTCTGGTTCTTAGTATGGGTATCAACAGTTTGATAGATATGACTAACACTTATTTTGGTAAATTATATACTAAGATTAGTAAAGTAGAAGAAAAATAGATAGTTTGGGAGAAGTGGCGAGTTAGATTTGAATAGCAAATCTAAAGAGTTATTATCCGATGTAAATAATAAACTAGATCAAAGTTATTAGTAGTAATAACATAGAATCAGATTTAGGTCCATTATATTACGGTAATAGTAATTATATATTAGCCTTGTCAGAAGATGATTCTTCGGATGAGTCTACTAACTATATAAAAAATGAAAAAACAAAAGAAAAAATAGAAAAAACAGAAAAAACACAAAAATATGATTTTGAAACTTATAAAAATCTGATAGAACATTGGAAACACCAATTTTCTAAAACAGATGATAGTTATGAGAAAGTAGAATATTTAAAATTAATAGAAGATCTTTATGAAGAACATAAAGAACTTTTTAATAAATATAATTATCATTATATGTTAGAATACGACACTACCGAAAGTGGTGAAGATTCTAATAATATTAAAATTAATGATAATAATAATAATAGTTATAATATAGATATAGAAAGTATTAACTCTAATAATTCAAATATAATTATTAAAGTTAATAATGAAAATTCTGATGAAGAAGAAACTTCAACAGAAGAAAATATAGAGATCCCTGAAGATCCTATGGAAACGGATCCTCCAGACCCGTATGAATATCAAGCCCCAAAACCATGGGAAAGAGATAAGAGTAAATCATACGGTAATAATAAGATACACTCAGATCTTCAAACAGAAGATAATCTGAGAAATAATAATAATATTGTTGAAAACACAACAATAATAGATCCTATGGATATGGAAACCCCAGATCCATATAAATATGAAATACCAAAACCTAGGGAAATTGATAAACAAGATCCTTATGGTAGATATAAACCTAAGAAATATTGGGAAAACAAATTCCTAATAGAATTAAAACCGGTTCATTGTTCGAAATTGGAAAAACCAATAATCCAACAAATGAAATTAGGAAAAGAGGATACTATTACATTTTCGCATTTCCAATCAAGGAAATATTATACTTATATAGAAATCACATTTCAATTTAGAGAATATAAAACATATTCTTTAAATGCCTTACTAGATAATTTGAGCTACAACCAAAGAGTGTAGAGAAAAATGCTATTCCTCCGTAAAAATGGGAACTTATGAAAACCCCATTAGAGTGTAGGAGTTAATGGCATTGAAACTTTAATTTTATTTAAAGCTAAAAATATTCCAATCTACATAAACAATGTCGATTTGTAATTCCAGAATATTATGCTTACACGATATGTATGGAGACATATTATTAGGTAATAATTTTATAAATCAATATTTACCTTTTATTGTCAATAAGGAATCGGTTATATTATCTATAGAAAACAATTCTATAGAAATACCATTAGTAGATAATAATAAAATTATCTTTACTAATGTTTTCTGATTTTCTTAGCAGGTATTAAGGACAGAGGTAAACAACCTCTAATACTAACAATTATTGAAATTCTTAGCAGGTTTCATGGATAGAGGTAAACAACCTCTAAATGAAAATGATGGATGGAGAACTGTCCATAAAAAACCCAACAAGGGAAAATCACCAATAAGTCCTAAACAAGGATTTGTTGCTGCACCTGCAAATATAATTCCTAAACAAGGATTTATGGCTGCACCTACACAGGTACAATTTTATCCTAAACAAGGATATTTGGTAAACCAACCAATTGGATCACATTCACCAACACCGGTGGATTATTCTCAATTTTCTCAAAAGCCTTATACAGATTCCGAAATCCTCAAATATACAGAAGATTTGTTGAAAAAACAACAAACCTCTGAGTTCTCGAATCTAAAGGATTTTATAATCCAGGGCCTCACACCCGAATATTACCATTTTATTGACAGAATATGGAAAAACCATATTTTGGAACAAAGAGCTAGTTTCAGAAAAGCTCTTACCCAATTCTCAGAATTCCTAGTTGAAAAAACAACCAAGGAAAATAAAGCTGAGGAATTATTATTAAAAAGTATATTATACAAAGATTGGGATGATGTCCTAATCGAATTTATGGATATTAAGGAGATAAACAATCTTCTTGATATATTTCAATATTTTATTAATAAAGGGAGAAACACTCCTATTATTAATAAGATGTTTAGAAAATGTCTATATAACAAGTGTAGACAGATTTTACCTTCGAAATATTTTCAAAAATAAAAGGAGCCATTTGCAAACAAAGAAGCTCTATTTTTAGAAAAGTTTTACAATATTTTTCTCAAGCTTATGTTTTTACAAATGATATAGGAGAAAAAACTCCTGTTATCAAATTTAAACCTTAAATCATGAGCCGTTCGATATAACAAGTATTGAATGGGGATTTGTTAAAGAAATAACGATCCAAAATCTCTCTTTTGATTTGTTAAAAGATTTTCCAAATGATAGTCAAATCCCGCTATCGAATTTTACAAAAGAAGACGATTTCGTCTACTATTTCCATATTGAGATAAAAAGTCTTATTGGTATCATTGAAGAAGAAAAATTTCATCACCATATCGATATGGATTATTCACAAAATGCTTGGAGGAAGATCCTCTTGGCGACCCAGAAGATCAAGAACATTTGTCAAAAATCATTGACGAGTGTTATAAGAATTTTCCCCATTATCAAATCCAAGCGGAATTGATTTAATGACGAAGCCCAATTTCTACTCCAACAAAACAGTTCGGATATGTGGACCGATGGAACAAGAATATTGGCATGGGATACTCGAAGCCACCATATCCAAAGAAATGAAGAAGCCATTTCGTTATTAACACAAATAATGGATATGGAGATCGGAGATTATCCGTTAGCGGCGAAATCCGAGAAACATGGGAACGTTGGAACACACCAAAGACTCCTCACCGTAATCATTGCACCTTGACGAGATCGAGGAAATGAATCGAAAAACATCCAAGAAGGATGAAGACAAAGTTTGGAAGATGACAACCATCGGCATCCAAATGACGCAGATAAAGATGATGTAAGCAACCATCAATGTCATGAAGTAAGCAATGATGCAAGCGGCAGATATTGCCGAAAAGAAAGCCACCGGAAGCAACCAAGATGGCAACAATTTTGTCAAGAAAAAAAAAAGCTACGTGGAAACAACCAAAAGCGTCCTTATCAAGTTCTTATTCAAGGAAGCTACGTGGAAAAAGCCATAATAGCATCCGTCCAAAAAGGAAGCTACGTGGAAACCACCATGAAGTGACTATTCATCCGCCCTTATCAAGGAAGCTACGTGGAAGCAACCATTAAAGGCATCCTTATCGTGGACACTATTCGAATTCAAATGTAATTAAATTTGAGTTTAATTTTTATTCGATCCGAACAATTATTTCGGACTTTAAATGTAATTAGATTCTAGCTTAGAATTTTTTATTATAAATAGGCATTCATGTAAGCTTTGAAAGGCATCTCGCCTAACATCGAAATATAGAATAAAATTTTCTTTCTGTAAAAACTATCTTTTTCTTCTTAGTAGATATTAGAATCCCTTCCGCTTGTGCATATCTCTGCCTATACCTCCCTACCCCCGCAAACTGGTATCAGATATCCCTTCGAGGAGCCCCGGAGTAACGATTTCTGGAGTTCTAATATCTTGGTATCATTGTAAGTTTCTATCTTTGTTCTTCAATTCTGTTTGTTTCACAGTTGTTGTCTCAAAACCCATATGTCTGTCGTTAGTCTTCGTAGCCGTTGAGTCCGAGTGGGACGTTGTTGGCGTTGAGAGGACGTTAAGACACAGAAGGTCTTAGGTACCAGGGATAACATTATGGAGCAAGTAGATTGTTTATATAAAGATAAAACTTGTAATCATACTATGCATATTGACTCTAAGAATGAAAACAATATTTCGGTTCTTAGTATGGGTATCAACAGTTTGATAGATATGACTAACACTTATTTTGGTAAATTATATACTAAGATTAGTAAAGTAGAAGAAAAAATAGATAGTTTGGGAGAAGTAACTGAGTTAGATTTGAATAGCAAATCTAAAGAGTTATTATCCGATGTAAATAATAAATTAGATCAGGTTATTAATAGTAATAACGTAGAAACAGATTTAGGACCATTATATTACGGTAATAGTAATTATATATTAGCCTTGTCAGAAGATGATTCTTCGGATGAGTCTACTAACTATATAAAAAATGAAAAAACAAAAGAAAAAATAGAAAAAACAGAAAAAACACAAAAATATGATTTTGAAACTTATAAAAATCTGATAGAACATTGGAAACACCAATTTTCTAAAACAGATGATAGTTATGAGAAAGTAGAATATTTAAAATTAATAGAAGATCTTTATGAAGAACATAAAGAACTTTTTAATAAATATAATTATCATTATATGTTAGAATACGACACTACCGAAAGTGGTGAAAATTCTAATAATATTATTAATAATAATAATAATAATGATAATTATAATATAGAAATAGAAAGTATTAACTCTAATAATTCAGATATAATTATTAAAGTTAATAGTAAAAACTCTGTTGAAGAAGAAACTTCAACGGAAAGAAAGATAAAAAATAAAGATACTATGGAAACGGAACCTCCGGATCCATATGAATATCAAGTCCCAAAACCATGGGAAAGAGATAAGAGTAAATCATACGGTAATAATAATATATACTCGGATCTTCAAACAGAAGATAATCTGAGAAATAATAATAATATTGTTGAAAACACAACAATAATAGATCCTATGGATATGGAAACCCCAGATCCATATAAATATGAAATACCTAAACCTAGGGAAATTGATAAACAAGATCCTTATGGTAGATATAAACCTAAGAAATATTGGGAAAACAAATTCCTAATAGAATTAAAACCGGTTCATTGTTCGAAATTGGAAAAACCAATAATCCAACAAATGAAATTAGGAAAAGAGGATACTATTACATTTTCGCATTTCCAATCAAGGAAATATTATACTTATATAGAAATCACATTTCAATTTAGAGAATATAAAACATATTCTTTAAATGCCTTACTAGATCTTTGGAGCTACAACCAAAGAGTCAGTAGAAAAATGCTATTCCTCCGTAAAAATGGGAACTTATGAAAAACCCCATTAGAGCTGTAGGAGTTAATGGCATTGAAACTTTAATTTTATTTAAAGCTAAAAATATTCCAATCTACATAAACAATGTCAGATTTGTAATTCCAAAAATATTATGTTTTCATGAAATGCATGGAGACATACTATTAGGAAATAATTTCATATATCAACATTTACCCTTTTCGATAGATAAAAACTTTGTTACATTAACTACTCAAAAACACTTGTTAGAAATACCCCTAGTAGAAAATCACAAATATATTTGTGATAAGAATTTTACACCCCCTAAAGAACAAATTAAACAACTTGAAACAAATCATTGGTTGTTTAAAATTTTAAAAAATAATTTTAGTGAAGAACCACTAAAATTATGGAAAAACAGTCCTAGATTTTGTTCTATAAAATTGGAAAACCCCAATAAAATTATTAGAGTAAAACCGATGATCTATACTAAACAAGATATAGATGAATTCGATATACAAGTAAAAGAATTACTTGAAAAAGGATTAATAGAAAAAACTACTAGTCCACATTCTAGTCCCGCTTTTTATGGTAAGAAACCATGCGAGAAATTAAAGAGGAAAAGCTAGAATGGTCATCAATTATAAAAGATTAAATCAAAATATTATCTTTGATGGATATTTTATTCCAAGAAAAGATGTATTAATAAATCAGGCTAAACAAGCCAAATACTTTAGTAAATTTGACTGTAAATCAGGATTCTGGCAAATCATGCTTACAGAAGAATCCAAACAGTTAACAGCATTTAGTGCACCCAATGAAGCGGAAGGGATTCTAATATCTACTAAGAAGAAAAAGATAGTTTTTACAGAAAGAAAATTTTATTCTATATTTCGATGTTAGGCGAGATGCCTTTCAAAGCTTACATGAATGCCTATTTATAATCAAAAATTCTAAGCTAGAATCTAATTACATTTGAAGTCCGAAATAATTGTTCGGATCAGAATAAAAATTAAACTCAAATTTAATTACATTTGAATTCCGAATAGTGTCCTGATAAGGATGCCTTTAATGGTTGCTTCCACGTAGCTTCCTTGATAAGGACGGGATGAATAGTCAGCTTCATGGTGGTTTCCACGTAGCTTCCTTTTTTGGGCGGATGCTATTATGGCTTTTTCCACGTAGCTTCCTTGAACAGTAACTTGATAAGGACGCTTTTGGTTGTTTCCACGTAGCTTCCTTAAAATTGTTGCCATCTTGGTTGCTTCCAGGTGGCTTTCTTTTCGGCAATATCTGCTGCTTGCATCATTGCTTACTTCATGACATTGATGGTTGCTTACATCATCATCATGCAAATCATTTGGATCTTGATCGGTTGTCATCTTCCAAACTTTGTCTTCATCCTTCTTGATGTTTCTCGATTCATTTCCTCGATTTCGTCAAGGTGCAATGATTCTGGTGAGGGTGCTGGTGTGTTCTAACGTTCCCATGTTTCTCGGATTTCCGCTGCTAACGGATAATCTCCGATCTCCATATCCGCTATTTTTGTGTTAATAACGAAAAGGCTTCTTCGTTTTCTTCTTCTGGTTTTTTCCAAAGATCGTAGGATAATATTCTTCTACCATCACCCGAACATATAAGTGTCTTGATGGAGAAGGTGCTGAGCCATGCTCATAAGATCAATTCTGATTGGACTTGATATTTGTTGAAATTATTATAGCACTCATCAATGATTTTTGATAAATGCTCGGATCTTCTTTTCTTTGCTTTGAGGGGCTTTTCCGGAAAACATAGAATTTATATTCCAAATTTGATAAGGCTGATGAAATTTTTCTTCTTCAGCAATACCAATGAGACTGTTTATCTCAATATGGAAATAATAGACAAATTCGTCTATATTTGCAAAACTCGATAGCCGGGATTTGACTATCGCTGGAAAATCTTTTAATAAATCAAAAGAGAGATTTTGGATCATTATTTCTTTAACAAATCCCCATTCAATACTTGTTATATCGAACGGCTCATGATTTAAGCGAAATTTGATAACAGGAGTTTTTTCTCCTATATCATTTGTAAAAACATAAGCTTGAGAAAAATATTCAGAAAACTTTTCTAAAAATAGAGCTTGCTGTTTGCAAATGGCTCCTTTTATTTTTGAAAATATTTCAAGGTAAAATCTGTCTACACTTGTTATATAGACATTTTCTAAACATCTTATTAATAATAGGAGTGTTTCTCCTTTATTAATAAAATATTGAAATATATCAAGAAGATTGTTTATCTCCTTAATATCCATAAATTCGATTAGGACATCATCCCAATCTTTGTATAATATACTTTTTAATAATAATTCCTCGACTTTATTTTCCTTGGTTGTTTTTTCAACTAGGAATTACGAGAAATTGGGTAAGAGCTTTTACGAAACTAGCTCTTTGTTCCAAAATATGGTTTTTCCATATTCTCACAATAAAATGGTAATATTCGGGTGTGAGGCTTGGATTATAAAAATCCTTTAGATTCGAGAACTCGAGGTTTGTTGTTTTTTCAACAAATCTTACAGATATTTGAGGATTTCGGAATCAGTATAAGGCTTTTGAGAAAATTGAGAATAATCCACCTGTGTTGGTGAATGTGATCCAATTGGTTGGTTTACCAATGGATATGGTAAATAATATCCTTGTTTAGGATAAAATTGTACTGTGTAGGTGCGTGCCATAAATCCTTGTTTAGGAATTATATTTGCAGTGCGAAGAACAAATCCTTGTTTAGGACTTATTGGTGATTTTCCCTTGTTGGGTTTTTTATGGACGCTTCTCCATCCATCATTTTCATTTAGAGGTTGTTTACCTCTATCCATGAAACCTCGCTAAGAATTTCAATAAATGTTGGTATTAGAGGTTGTTTACCTCTGTCCTTAATAATACTGCTAAGAAAATCAAAGAAACATTAGTAAAGATAATTTTATTATTATCTACCAATGGTATTTCTATAGAATTGTTTTCTATAGATAATATAACCGATTCCTTATTGACAATAAAAGGTAAATATTGATTTATAAAATTATTACCTAATAATATGTCTCCATACATATCAGGTAAGCATAATAATTCTGGAATTATAAATCTAACATTGTTTATGTAGATTGATATATTTTTGGCTTTATAATAAATAGTAGTTTTGCTACCATTTATTCCATTAATATTTATTTTCTTTTCTACAGTATCCATATTTTTACGGAATGGCATTTCTTTTGCAACTACTTGTTGTAGCTCTCAGTATCTAATAATGCATGTAAAGAATATTTTTATAATCTTTATCATGTAATATAATTTCAATATATTTATTGAAATTTGTAATATTATTCACCGAATAATGTATGTCTTCCATTCTAGTGTTTCTAGAAATAGAATTTCTACTTGATGTAGTAGGAAAAATAGGAATATGAATTGTTTTCATACCTATTGGTGTAGAAGTACTTGTATTATCTTCTTCTTCCTCTGGTTGAGAACTAGAAGGTAATACTAAGCTATCATCTGTATTAGTTATAAGATTATTTTTAAAATATAACTTATCTCCGGATGATGATATATTTCAATAGTACTTACTGGTTTAGAAGTACTAGCATTATTAGTTTTATCAATTATCCAGTCTTTTGGAATTGATAAATCTTTTAGATGCAGTAATTTTGGTTGAATTTCTGTTGTAAATTTATTGGGCTCAAAAAGCTCAATAATTTTATTGTTGATTTCTTTTATTTCAACCTCTGCAGTATTAGTATATTCGTTTATAGCGATCCAGGTGATTGCTAGATCTTCTCTAAATCACTAATATCGAATTTTTTGTCCAATTCTAAGGCATAGACACTCTTCTATTAGAGGGTCTCATTATGGAAATAAAGTAATTTGGTTTTACCTTAAATCCTATAACGCTCAGTATGTAGATTAGATTGAATTCCTCCAATAAGTGCTTTTATTGGATTTTCAAATCTTTTATCTAATAATACTTTGCTAATATAGGAACATCATGACCTCTTACGAATAAAGCTCACGATTGTTATCATAATGACTCCTAAATGTATGTATCTAACCCGAGGATAGTTTTTCTAATCCTCTTTATTTTTCTTTAGTAAATAAGGGATTTCACATTAATCCTCCTTTGGTATCCTTAGCGATCGTGTTACCGCTAATCTTTTCTATGTGTCTTTTTGACCATATTTTAAACTTAGATATTTTATATATTTCTTCTTTAGAAATATGATTTTTATTAATCTTTTCTATTATATCATCAGAAAAGTCTATTTCTTCTCCGATAATATTACCTAGTTTAGAAAGCCACCTGGAAGCAACCAAGATGGCAACAATTTTGTCAAGAAAAAGGAAGCTACGTGGAAACAACCAAAAGCGTCCTTATCAAGTTACTGTTCAAGGAAGCTACGTGGAAAAAGCCATAATAGCATCCGTCCAAAAAAGGAAGCTACGTGGAAACCACCATGAAGCTGACTATTCATCCGTCCTTATCAAGGAAGCTACGTGGAAGCAACCATTAAAGGCATCCTTATCAGGACACTATTCGGAATTCAAATGTAATTAAATTTGAGTTTAATTTTTATTCTGATCCGAACAATTATTTCGGACTTCAAATGTAATTAGATTCTAGCTTAGAATTTTTGATTATAAATAGGCATTCATGTAAGCTTTGAAAGGCATCTCGCCTAACATCGAAATATAGAATAAAATTTTCTTTCTGTAAAAACTATCTTTTTCTTCTTAGTAGATATTAGAATCCCTTCCGCTTGTGCATATCTCTGCCTATACCTCCCTACCCATATGGCCGGGTATCGATATCCCCCGAGGAGCCCCTGAGTAACGATTTACGGAGTTCTAATATCTTGGTATCATTGTAAGTTTCTATCTTTGTTCTTCAATTCATTTTGTTTCGCAGATTGTTGTCTCAAAACCCATATGTCCTGCTGTTAGTCTTCGTGAGCCGTTGAGTCCGAGTGGGGCGTTGTTGGCGTTGAGAGGGCGTTAAGACACGAAAGGTCTTAGGTACCGTGGATAACATTATGGAGCAAGTAGATTGTTTATATAAAGATAAAACTTGTAATCATACTATGCATATTGACTCTAAGAATGAAAATAATATTTCGGTTCTTAGTATGGGTATCAACAGTTTGATAGATATGACTAACACTTATTTTGGTAAATTATATACTAAGATTAGTAAAGTAGAAGAAAAAAATAGATAGTTTGGGAGAAGTAATCGAGTTAGATTTGAATAGCAAATCTAAAGAGTTATTATCCGATGTAAATAATAAACTAGATCAAAGTTATTAGTAGTAATAACGTAGAATCAGATTTAGGTCCATTATATTACGGTAATAGTAATTATATATTAACCTTGTCAGAAGATGATTCTTCGGATGAGTCTACTAACTATATAAAAAATGAAAAAACAAAAGAAAAAATAGAAAAAACAGAAAAACACAAAAATATGATTTTGAAACTTATAAAAATCTGATAGAACATTGGAAACACCAATTTTCTAAAACAGATGATAGTTATGAGAAGGTAGAATATTTAAAATTAATAGAAGATCTTTATGAAGAACATAAAGAAATTTTTAATAAATATAATTATCATTATATGTTAGAATACGACACTACCGAAAGTAGTGAAGATTCTAATAATATTAATAATAATAATGATAGTTATAATATGGAAATAGAAAGTATTAACTCTAATAATTCAGATATAATTATTAAAGTTAATAGTAAAAACTCTGTTGAAGAAGAAACTTCAACGGAAAGAAAGATAAAAAATAAAGATACTATGGAAACGGAACCTCCGGATCCATATGAATATCAAGTCCCAAAACCATGGGAAAGAGATAAGAGTAAATCATACGGTAATAATAATATATACTCGGATCTTCAAACAGAAGATAATCTGAGAAATAATAATAATATTGTTGAAAACACAACAATAATAGATCCTATGGATATGGAAACCCTGCATCCATATAAATATGAAATACCAAAACCTAGGGAAATTGATAAACAAGATCCTTATGGTAGATATAAACCTAAGAAATATTGGGAAAACAAATTCCTAATAGAATTAAAACCATATTATCTTGAAAAACAAGATTTAGAAATATGTTCCGAAACAGAGTCTAACACAGATTCTAATGAATATATCTTTATGATGGGAAATAGTTCTAATAACAAGTTAGAAGAAATTCCTAATTCGAACAACGAGGATATTAAACTAGGTAATATTATCGGAGAAGAAATAGACTTTTCCGATGATATAATAGAAAAGATTAATAAAAATCATATTTCTAAAGAAGAAATATATAAAATATCTAAGTTTAAAATATGGTCAAAAAGACACATAGAAAAGATTAGCGGTAACACGATGCTAAGGATACCAAAGGAGGATTAACAAAAATCCTTTATTTACTAAAGAAAAATAAAGAGGATTAGAAAAAACTATCCTCAGGTTAGATACATACATTTAGGAGTCATTATGATAACAATCGAGCTTTATTCGTAAGAGGTCATGATGTTCCTATATTAGCAAAGATATTATTAGATAAAAGATTTGAAAATCCAATAAAAGCACTTATTGGAGGAATTCAATCTAATCTACATACAAAGCGTTATAGGATTTAAGGTAAAACCAAATTACTTTATTTCCATAATGACCTCTCTAATAGAAGAGTGTCTATGCCTTAGAATTGGACAAAAATTACGATATTAGTGATTTAGCAGAAGATCTAGCAATCACCGGATCTGCTATAAACGAATATACTAATACTGCAGAGGTTGAAATAAAAGAAATCAACAATAAAATTATTGAGCTTTTGAGCCCAATAAATTTACAAATGAAATTCAACCAAAATTATCAGCATCTAAAAGATTTATCAATTCCAAAAGACTGATAATTGATAAAACTAATAATGCTAGTACTTCTAAACCAGTAAGTACTATTGAATATATGTCATCTGGAGATAAGTTATATTTTAAAAATAATCTTATAACTAATACAGATGATAGCTTAGTATTACCTTCTAGTTCTCAACCAGAGGAAGAAGAAGATAATACAAGTACTTCTACACCAATAGGTATGAAAACAATTCATATTCCTATTTTTCCTACTACACCAAGTAGAAATTCTATTTCTAGAAACACTAGAATGGAAGACATACATTATTCGGTGGATAATATTACAAATTTCAATAAATATATTGAAATTATATTACATGATAAAGATTATAAAAAATATTCTTTACATGCATTATTAGATACAGGAGCTACAACAAGTAGTTGCAAAAGAAATGCCATTCCAGAAAAATACTGGATACCTGTAGAAAAGAAAATAAATATTAATGGAATAAATGGTAGCAAATGTAACATCCCCAAACCCGGCCCACGAGTCTAGACCGGATCCGGTTCTGTCACTGCGGAAAGACGGTGGAAAATCTTTGACTTTAGTTTAAAACGTAAAAATTTGTTAACTTTTGGAAACCATGTCTTTTCTTTTAAAATTATAAATAAAGCTTTGTTATTAAAAATAATCCATATTAAAACTTTAGTATAAAAATATATAAATACTTTGATTAAATAGGTTGCTAAAATTAAAATCATCTTCACATAATAATTTCTTTTAAGTAAACCATAATATCAAGTAATATCAAAAATAGTGATAACAAAAATAATAATAATAAGGCCCTTATTACAAAAATAATTAATCCAAAACACTTAGTATTAAAAATTGCTTAAAAATAATTAAATCAATCTCCTTCTGCATGGGCCACCTTGCATCCTCTCCAACCCGGTCCGATCAACCTGTCACCTGCGATGTTTGAAAATAATTGGGTGAGTCATAATGACTCGAAGGTGTAAGTTAACCACCAAATCCACCCACATGCTAGCCACATAATATCCCAATTATCAAATGCATCAAGTAATAAATTCATTTTAACAATTACCACAATCTGGCTTGGCCCACATTCAAATCATACTCAAATACTGGGCTAGGCCCATTTCTCAATAAACCACATATCAACTGGGCTTGGCCCATTTCCACGTATGTTCCCAAAACATACCTATCCACATGTCATATTGGGCTTGGCCCATTTCCATATTATTACAAAAATAATGCAACATGATTCCCAACCCAAACCTAGGGTCCATCCGCTATACACCCCCTTATCCAAATTACCACCACACACTGGGGGACTATCGGGTCACCCTCTCCTTTTCCTCTCCAAAAGGCAACCAATGCCATCCACGATGGAGCACATAGCAACCCATCAAGCCACGATATGGCATAAAGCCGATATCAATCAAGGTAACCACGCCGAACTAAATCGCAAAGATCCACAACGCGACCTCGATCGGCGCGCCAATCCACGATGTAGCACAAAGCTGGCATCAACCACGTACTCGAAGTACACCCGTACCTTCTTTCATAACCCACCCATGCACATGCCACATAAAATATAATCGTGATAATGCATGCACATGCTTATTAACATCCATAAACATACTCATATACAAGCAAGTAATCACATTGCATCAGGTTCGATACTAACCTGATCATCGCTATACCCTTTAAGGATATATATAGCACACTTATCACTGCATTTGTTAGTAACACATATAAGACATAAAACCCGGAAATAGTGGGTTAGTTACACACCTTATAACCTGAAGCTCTAAACCCTCGATTTCGACGCTATCGCTTAGCGAGACTACCGTTATCTGCCTATCGTTTTCTGTTGCACGTCCACACCCCGGTGGCCAATCCCGAACCGCTGAGACGGCTCTTTTCTTAAACTTCGGAACAGGGACTTTCCCTTGCTCACCTTGACTGGTATTCGCATCCATAACGATATCTAATCAAAACTTGGTTAATACAGATCTTAAACGAATAATCATAAACTACTCATCCTTACCGACAGAGTCTTGAAATCCCAAAATCTCCTTAATCACTGCTAAAACTCCTAAATGGTCAAGGTCAGAATCGGTTACCACAAATGCCGAATATGGCTTATAACAAAATCTATGAAAAGAGAGACCCCCTTTGGCCGAATACCTTACCACCCTTACCTTGATGAATCTACTCTCCAAAAGTCCTCCTTTAACGCTGCTTGCTGCAAAAGAACCACACCACTAAGGGCCTAAAAACCATTCGGCCAACCATAGGAATCAAGGTCTAGACACTTGATTTGGCAATTTTATGGAAAAGAGTTCAAAATCGATTCATAAAAAGGATACTTACCCCTTTATCGCTAATCCCCAAGGATATTTTGGCTTCTCAACTTGCACTATATATATATAGAAAAAAAAATAAAACACCTTAGATGTTCGACTATGGCCACCAAGGAAGATCAAACATTCGGCTAGCACAAAATAGATACAAACCGAGTTTAAGAGGTAGTAGAAGAAAGTTGGAAGAGTTTCGGCAATAATGCTCAAGACTAGAGAGGTTTCGGCCTAGTCAAGAAAAGAAGAAATAAGGTTGGAAGAATGGAAGTAATAGGAAGAGAATGGTGGAAGAAATTCGACACAAGAGTCTAAAAGAAAGCAAAAAGAAAGCTGCCTATTCAAAAGAGAATTTCGGCACTTGACTTCCTCTATATAAAGCATTCGGCCACCACCTGCTAATTCCAAGTAATTTGAATTAGCCCAAATTCCCTATTTTAATCCATTCAAACTAGTTTGAATGGTTTCAGCCATTATCTTTACTTAATCCCATAGAAATAATCCAACAGCCACCATTATCACTAATTTTAAACTAATTAAAAATACTCCTACAATTATCCTATTATCTAAAATAAATAAATAAAAAATGAAATAAAACCCACCCTTATCACTCCAGCCGAATTAAAACAAAATTAATCTTAGTCTTTATCCCCACTGCAGTTCCATGTGCCGCCCACCCTTCAAATTTGCTGCAAAAAATCAAAATAAAACAACACCCCAAATTGCTGCGCCCATAAGTCTCGAACTGGGACTGGGGGAAGCCAACTGCCAAGCAGCGCCCAGGCCATTCGGCCACTTTGATTTTTATGCCATAAAGCCACCCATTTAATTTTTAAGGCCTTCATGCTCTGATCCATATCCGCATAAAATAAAACATGCCAAAATGCTGCTTCACCCTCGAACCCGCGACCGCACTGCGCCTCCTCTTGTAGCGCCTCAGCCACTCCGCCCACCTGCCTTTCATGCCCATAAGGCCCCCAAATTTATTTATAAGGCCTTCCTAGGCCTAATGCCCAAAACCCAAAAATAAAACACCCTTGTTTCCGCCTGGACTCGAACCAGGCCCTCCTTAATACTTCTACTTCCACCCTTCTACAAATGCATTGCAGAGGCCACTCTACCACAGACCTCTCTTGTGCCAAAAATTTACAAAAATTATTCTTAAGGCCTCCCTTGGCCCGATTCCCTTTTTGCACTAAAAAACCAAAATTTTCCAAAGCCTTTCATTTTCATCCAAGCATTCTTAGACCTCTAAAACACATCCAAAAACACCCCAAAACCTTTCCAACACTTGAATTATACTTGAATTTCCTAGCCCCTAAACCAGGTATTACACATTCTACCCTCCTTAAAATAATTTCGTCCCCGAAATTACTTACTACCATGCAATCCTAACTCTCTACTCTACGCCTCCGCTGCGCACTCTGATTTCCATTCATCATACCTCCCAAACGTAGTCTCTAAGTTCTCACTCGAGATCCAAATCATACAGGAAAGAATTAACTTACAAACAAGGAGAACAATTAAAGAATATTCCAAAACAAGGGAGCTTACCCGATATCACATCCTTGGTTGACTTTGACTAGAACCACGACCCTTCGTTGCTCGAGGACAATTCTTAACTAAATGTGCCTTAGATCCGCACCGAAAGCATTCTTTATTATTCCCCCAACACTCTCCTGAATGAGTTCTTCCACATCGAACACAAGAACGATTCCGATCTACTGGTACAAGTGCACGCACAGGATTCTTGATTTTTGGTCTTTTCTGGACATTACCAAACGATGCTGACGGTCCAACATTTCTCTTATTCTCGTTCCTATTCTTCTCTCGGTTTTCTCTTATAGTCTTTTTAACCTCTTCAGCGATCCGAGCTTTCTCCACCAGAATGGTGAAGTCCCTTTCTCTTTGCGGAGCGATCAACTCCCGCAACTCATCTCGCAGCCCATCTTCGAATCGAACACTCCTTTCATAATCAGTGGCCACGATTCCTTTGGCGTACTGACTTAGCCGCACAAATTCAGCTTCATACTCCGCTATCGACTTATTCCCTTGTACTAGGTTTAGAAACGCTTTCCTTTGCGCATCTAAATAACTGGCTCCTACATACTTCCCTTCAAACTTCTCCTTAAAGTAATCCCAATCCACTCGTTCTGCCGGAGCACCTTGCCTGACAGTGAGCCACCATCGATAAGCCTCGTCCGGCGGCCAAACAAAGACTTTTAGCTTCTCCTCTGGGGTACAATCCAAGTCGTCCATAATTCTTTCGACTCCTTCTAGCCAATACTCTGCTACATTCGGAGCCACTCCCGATACTCCCCTAAAAACTTCAGCCCCGTTCGACCTGAGTCTCTGGACACCGACTTTCGAGTTCCATTTCCCCTACTAGCTCTTGCCACTTGTCGTAGCACTCGTAGCATGGCTTGCGACAACGTGTCATCTTCTTCCGTCGATCTTGCTCCTCCGCGACCATCTGCTTTGCGGTGGCACTTCACTTTCGACCCATGGCGGACCTCTACCGGTTCAAAGTCGCCATTCTACCTCTACGTCCCCTAGAACTCATCTCTATCGTCGCGATTTTATCTCGATTTAAGAAATTTTATGTATTAGTAATTTTGTTCCAATTGTTTAACCACGAGCAAATTTTATGAAAGAAGGGTATTTATAAGTAGTTCTTTCGATCACCCAAAGGTTCGATTCGAGTTTACTACTCTAGTTCAAGGATCACATTCACACACACAATCATTTATCAACAAGAACACATTCATCACTAGAGACACCTTCATTTCTCAATGAAGCCACATTCATTCCTCCGTAGAGGCACATTCGGTGGTATCTACCACCCACATTCACTTATTCGGACATTTACGCGCTTTCTACCCAGGGGTATTTTCGTCATTTTTCTATCGGGTATTTTCGTAAATTATCAAAAAATTTTGAAAACCTTGATAAGTCAAGATATTTTGATATTCCAAAACTTTAGGGTGTTTTGAAAAATTCTCAAATTAAAGGTCCGACAAGATTTTGGAAACCGAGGGTATTTTGGTAATTTGTCACTCAAGGATAATTTTGAAAATTTCCAAATTCAGGTATTATTTTGAAATACTGAAAATTGGATACTTTTGCAACGTAAGGAAATTTTATTAAATCAAGTTAAACCAAAATTTTAAAAGTCGTGGCATTTTAGTAATTTTTAACACAGGGTTTTTTTTCGTAAATTTCCTCAAATCGGGTATCTTGATATTTTGAAAACTAAAGATTTTAATATTTTGCAAAGTAAAGTCATTTTAACAAAAGTTAAGGATAGTGCGTTAATTTTATAATACTGAGGGCATTTTGGTAATTTTGGTAAATTGAGAAATCCTTTTTTTTTTTTTTTTTTTTTTCAAATCGATTTATGGTTTTACAAACCAAGGGGTAAATTGAAAATTTTAAAATCAAGAATTCTAAAACAAAGAAGGCTAATCCCTTTCGGGTTTTATTTATTGTTTAGCTTTATGACCGAGTCCTCTTGGTTAGGGTGAACCGGAAACTACGCACTGGTAGGAATCCCGCGAAGAGGAGGTGAGTCACGAGGAGGACCGCTTAAATACCAAGCTCTTCCGATCCAATCCTTGACATGCGCATTGTGGGTTACCACACCCTAACTCAGCGACTTAGTCATAGGTTTGTTTTAGTAACCTTAAGTTTTATGCATGTGTTTGAGTAGACTAGTCCTAGGGTTCAACAGATCCTAGTTCACTAATCTACGAGCCCAACTAAGCCCATATCGGTTCATATAACAAATTACTTCACAAGTCCAAGTACTTACAGTGGACTCGGTAGGTGCAGTGCCATGCCAGAATACCTGAAAAAATTTCTTAAAAGCCCATGTTTTTGAAAAGCCCATTTTGAAAACGTTTTTGGGCCCAAAACCTTCAAAGCCGAGTTTTGAACCGGGCTCGATACCAATCTGTAACATCCCAAACCGGCCCACGAGTCTAGATAGATCGGATCGGTTTACATCATCTGCGAAAGATTTGTGGAAAATCTTTGACTTTAGTTTAAAACGTAAAAATTTGTTAACTTTTGAAACCATGTCTTTTCTTTTAAAATTATAAATAAAGCTTTGTTATTAAAAATAATCCATATTAAAACTTTAGTATAAAAATATATAAATACTTTGATTAAATAGGTTGCTAAAATTAAAATCATCTTCACATAATAATTTCTTTTAAGTAAACCATAATATCAAGTAATATCAAAAATAGTGATAACAAAAATAATAATAATAAGGCCCTTATTACAAAATAATTAATCCAAAACACTTAGTATTAAAAATTGCTTAAAAATAATTAAATCAATCTCATTACGCATGGGCCACCTTGCATCCTCTCCACCGTCAGATCAACTTTGTCACTGCGATGTTTGAAAATAATTGGGTGAGTCATAATGACTCGATGTGAAGTTAACCATCGAATCCACACATGCTAGCCACATAATATCCCAATTATCAAATGCAACAAGTAATAAATTCATTTTAACAATTACCACAATGCAGGCTTGGCCACATTCAAATCATACTCAAATCTTTGGCTAGGCCCATTTCTCAATAAACCACATATCAAGCGGGCTTGCCCATTTCACGTATGTTCCCAAAACATACCTATCCACATGTCATATTGGGCTTGGCCCATTTCCATATTATTACAAAAATAATGCAACATGATTCCCAACCCAAACCTAGGGTCCATCAGCTTATACACCCCTTATCGACCTACCACACACGGGGGGACTATCGGGTCACCCTCTCCTTTTTCCTCTCAAAAAGGCAACCAATGCCATCCACGATGGAGCACATAGCAACCCATCAAGCCATGATATGGCATAAAGCCGATATCAATCAAGGTAACCACGCGAACTAAATCGCAAAGATCCACAACGCGACCTCGATCGGCGCCAATCCACGATGTAGCACAAAGTGGCATCAACCACGTACTCGAAGTACACGTACCTTCTTTCATAACCCACCCATGCACATGCCACATAAAATATAATCGTGATAATGCATGCACATGCTTATTAACATCCATAAACATACTCATATACAAGCAAGTAATCACATTGCATCGGGTTCGATACTAACACGATCATCGCTATATACTACTTTAAGGATATATATAGCACACTTATCATCGCATTTGTTAGTAACACATATAAGACATAAAACCGGAAATAGTGGGTTAGTTACACACCTTATAACCGAAGCTCTAAACCCTCGATTTGGCGCTATCGCTTAGCGAGACTACGTTATCGCCTATCGTTTTACGCTTTGCGTCCACTTTCCGGTGGCCAATCCGGCTGCCGAGGCGGCTCTTTTCTTAAACTTGAACGAGGACTTTCCTCGCTGCTCACCTTCGGTATTATTCGCATCCATAACGATATCTAATCAAAACTTGGTTATCTGAGATCTTAAGCGAATAATCATAAACTACTCATCCTTCACGAAGCGAGTCTTGAAATCCCAAAAGCTCTTAATCATCGCTAAAACTCCTAAATGGTCAAGGTCGAATCGGTTACCACAAATGCCGAATATGGCTTATAACAAAATCTATGAAAAGAGAGACCCCTTTTTGTCGAATACCTTACCACCACTTACCTTGATGAATCTACTCTCCAAAGTCCTCCTTTATGCCGCTGTCGCAAAGAAAGAACCACACCACTAAGGGCCTAAAACCATTCGGCCAACCATAGGAATCAAGGTCTGACACTTGATTTGGCAATTTTATGGAAAGAGAGTTCAAAACCGATTCATAAAAAGGATACTTACCCTTTATCGCTAATCCCCAAGGATATTTTGGCTTCTCAACTTGCACTATATATATAGAAAAAAAAATAAAACACCTTAGATGTTCGACTATGGCCACCAAGGAAGATCAAACATTAAGCTAGCACAAAATAGATACAAACCGAGTTTAAGAGGTAGTAGAAGAAAGTTGGAAGAGTTTCGGCAATAATGCTCAAGACTAGAGAGGTTTTGGCCTAGTCAAGAAAAGAAAGAAATAAGGTTGGAAGAATGGAAGTAATAGGAAGAGAATGGTGGAAGAAATTATGACACAAGAGTCTAAAGAAAGCAAAAGAAAGTCGCCTATTCAAAAGAGAATTTGGCATTTGACTTCCTCTATATATAGCATTGGCCACCACCGCTAATTCCAAGTAATTTGAATTAGCCAGTGGTGGCCAATGCTTTATATAGAGGAAGTCAAGTTGCAAATTCTCTTTGAATAGGCATTTCTTTTGCTTTCTTTTAGACTCTTGTGTCGAATTTCTTCCACCATTCTCTTCCTATTACTTCCATTCTTCCAACCTTATTTCTTCTTTTCTTGACTAGGCCGAAACCTCTCTAGTCTTGAGCATTATTGCCAAACTCTTCCAACTTTCTTCTACTACCTCTTAAACTCGGTTTGTATCTATTTTGTGCTAGCCGAATGTTTGATCTTCCTTGGTGGCCATAGTCTAACATCTAAGGTGTTTTATTTTTTTCTATATATATATAGTGCAAGTTGAGAAGCCAAAATATCCTTGGGGATTAGCGATAAAGGGGTAAGTATCCTTTTATGAATCGGTTTTGAACTCTTTTCCATAAAATTGCCAAATCAAGTGTCTAGACCTTGATTCCTATGGTTGGCCGAATGGTTTTTAAACCCCTTAGTGGTGTGGTTCTTTGCGCACAGCAAAGCAAACGCTAAAGGAGGACTTTGGAGAGTAGATTCATCAAGGTAAGGGGTGGTAAGGTATTCGCCAAAGTGGGTCTCTTTTCATAGATTTTGTTATAAGCCATATTCGGCATTTGTGGTAACCGATTCGACCTTGACCATTTAGGAGTTTTAGCGATGATTAAGGAGCTTTTGGGATTTCAAGACTCATTTGAAAGAAGATGAGTAGTTTATGATTATTCGCTTAAGATCTCAGATAACCAAGTTTTGATTAGATATCGTTATGGATGCGAATACTACCAAGGTGAGCAAGGGAAAGTCCTGTTCGATTTAAGAAAAGAGCCGCCTCAGCTCGGGATTGGCCACCGGGTGTGGACGTGCAACAGAAAACGATAGGCGATAACGGTAGTCTCGCTTAAGCGATAGCGTCGAAATCGAGGGTTTAGAGCTTCAGTTATAAGGTGTGTAACTAACCCACTATTTCCGGTTTTATATCTTATATGTGTTACTAACAAAAATGCGATGATGATAAGTGTGCTATATATATCCTTAAAGGGTATAGCGATGATCGTGTTAGTATCGAACCCGATGCAATGTGATTACTTGCTTGTATATGAGTATGTTTATGGATGTTAATAAGCATGTGCATGCATTATCACGATTATATTTTATGTGGCATGTGCATGGGTGGGGTATGAAAGAAGGTACGTGTACTTCGAGTACGTGGTTGATGCCACTTTGTGCTACATCGTGGATTGGCGCCGATCGAGGTCGCGTTGTGGATCTTTGCGATTTAGTTCGCGTGGTTACCTTGATTGATATCGGCTTTTATGCCATATCGTGGCTTGATGGGTTGCTATGTGCTCCATCGTGATGGCATTGGTTGCCTTTTTGAGAGGAAAAGGAGAGGGTGACCCGATAGTCCCCGTGTGTGGTAGGCTGGATAAGGGGGTGTATAGCGGATGGACCCTAGGTTTGGGTTGGGAATCATGTTGCATTATTTTTGTAATAATATGGAAATGGGCCAAGCCCAATATGACATGTGGATAGGTATGTTTTGGGAACATACGTGAAAATGGGCCAAGCCCAGGCTGATATGTGGTTTATTGAGAAATGGGCCTAGCCCAATATTTGAGTATGATTTGAATGTGGGCCAAGCCTGATTGTGGTAATTGTTAAAATGAATTTATTACTTGTTGCATTTGATAATTGGGATATTATGTGGCTAGCATGTGGGTGGATTTCAGTGGTTAACTTCCACATCGAGTCATTATGACTCACCCAATTATTTTCAAACATCGCAGTGACAAAGTTGATCGGACTGGTTGGAGAGGATGCAAGGTGGCCCATGCAGAAGAGATTGATTTAATTATTTTTAAGCAATTTTAATACTAAGTGTTTTGGATTAATTATTTTGTAATAAGGGCCTTATTATTATTATTTTTTGTTATCACTATTTTTGATATTACTTGATATTATGGTTTACTTAAAAGAAATTATTATGTGAAGATGATTTTAATTTTAGCAACCTATTTAATCAAAGTATTTATATATTTTTATACTAAAGTTTTAATATGGATTATTTTAATAACAAAGCTTTATTTATAATTTTAAAAGAAAAGACATGGTTTCCAAAAGTTAACAAATTTTTACGCTTTAAACTAAAGTCAAAGATTTTCCACCGCTTCTTCATGAAGGATGTAATCTGATCCTGCCTAGACTCGTGGGCCGGGTTTGGGGATGTTACAGCAAAACTACTATTTATTATAAAGCCAAAAATATATCAATCTACATAAACAATGTTAGATTTATAATTCCAGAATTATTATGCTTACCTGATATGTATGGAGACATATTATTAGGTAATAATTTTATAAATCAATATTTACTTTTATTGTCAATAAGGAATCGGTTATATTATCTATAGAAAACAATTCTATAGAAATACCATTAGTAGATAATAATAAAATTATCTTTACTAATGTTTGCTGATTTTCTTAGCAGGTATTAAGGACAGAGGTAAACAACCTCTAATACCAACATTTATTGAAATTCTTAGCAGGTTTCATGGATAGAGGTAAACAACCTCTAAATGAAAATGATGGATGGAGAACTGTCCATAAAAACCCAACAAGGGAAAATCACCAATAAGTCCTAAACAAGGATTTGTTGCTGCACCTGCAAATATAATTCCTAAACAAGGATTTATGGCTGCACCTACACAGGTACAATTTTATCCTAAACAAGGATATTATTTACCATATCCATTGGTAAACCAACCAATTGGATCACATTCACCAACACCGGTGGATTATTCTCAATTTTCTCAAAAGCCTTATACAGATTCCGAAATCCTCAAATATACAGAAGATTTGTTGAAAAAACAACAAACCTCTGAGTTCTCGAATCTAAAGGATTTTTATAATCCAGGCCTCACACCCGAATATTACCATTTTATTGACAGAATATGGAAAAACCATATTTTGGAACAAAGAGCTAGTTTCAGAAAAGCTCTTACCCAATTCTCAGAATTCCTAGTTGAAAAAACAACCAAGGAAAATAAAGCTGAGGAATTATTATTAAAAAGTATATTATACAAAGATTGGGATGATGTCCTAATCGAATTTATGGATATTAAGGAGATAAACAATCTTCTTGATATATTTCAATATTTTATTGATAAAGGGAGAAACACTCCTATTATTAATAAGATGTTTAGAAAATGTCTATATAACAAGTGTAGACAGATTTTACCTTCAGAAATATTTTCAAAAATAAAAGGAGCCATTTGCAAACAGCAAGCTCTATTTTTAGAAAAGTTTTCTGAATATTTTTCTCAAGCTTATGTTTTTACAAATGATATAGGAGAAAAAACTCCTGTTATCAAATTTCGCTTAAATCATGAGCCGTTCGATATAACAAGTATTGAATGGGGATTTGTTAAAGAAATAACAGTCCAAAATCTCTCTTTTGATTTATTAAAAGATTTTCCAGCGATAGTCAAATCCCGGCTATCGAATTTTGCAAATATAGACGAATTTGTCTATTATTTCCATATTGAGATAAACAGTCTCATTGGTATTGCTGAAGAAGAAAATTTTATCAGCCTTATCAAATTTGGAATATAAATTTTATGTTTTCCTAAAAGCCACGAAAAAAAAAAGAAGATCCAGAGCATTTATCAAAAATCATTGATGAGTGCTATAATAATTTCAACAAATATCAAGTCCAATCGAGAATTGATCTTATGAGCATGGCTCGGCACCTTCTCCATCAAGACACTTATATGTTCGGGTGATGGTAGAAGAATATTATCCTACGATCTTTGGAAAAACCCGGGAAGAAGAAAACGAAGAAGCCATTTCGTTATTAACACAAATAGCGGATATGGAGATCGGAGATTATCCGTTAGCAGCGGAAATCTGAGAAACATGGGAACGTTGGAACACACCAGCACCCTCACCAGAATCATTGCACCTTGACGAGATCGAGGAAATGAATCTGAGAAACATCCAAGAAGGATGAAGACAAAGTTTGGAAGATGACAACGATCAAGATCCAAATGACGAAGACGATGATGTAAGCAACCATCAATGTCATGAAGTAAGCAATGATGCAAGCAGCAGATATTGCCGAAAAAGAAAGCCACCTGGAAGCAACCAAGATGGCAACAATTTTGTCAAGAAAAAGGAAGCTACGTATCAAGTTACTGTTCAAGGAAGCTACGTGGAAAAAGCCATAATAGCATCCGTCCAAAAAAGGAAGCTACGTGGAAACCACCATGAAGCTGACTATTCATCCGTCCTTATCAAGGAAGCTACGTGGAAGCAACCATTAAAGGCATCCTTATCAGGACACTATTCGGAATTCAAATGTAATTAAATTTGAGTTTAATTTTTATTCTGATCCGAACAATTATTTCGGACTTCAAATGTAATTAGATTCTAGCTTAGAATTTTTGATTATAAATAGGCATTCATGTAAGCTTTGAAAGGCATCTCGCCTAACATCGAAATATAGAATAAAATTTTCTTTCTGTAAAAACTATCTTTTTCTTCTTAGTAGATATTAGAATCCCTTTTTGTAAAATTCGATAGCCGGGATTTGACTATCGCTGGAAAATCTTTTAACAAATCAAAAGAGAGATTTTGGACTGTTATTTCTTTAACAAATCCCCATTCAATACTTGTTATATCGAACAGCTCATGATTTAAGCGAAATTTGATAGCAGGAGTTTTTTCTCCTATATCATTTGTAAAAACATAAGCTTGAGAAAAATATTCGAAAACTTTTCTAAAAATAGAGCTTCTTTGTTTGCAAATGGCTCCTTTTATTTTTGAAAATATTTCTGAAGGTAAAATCTGTCTACACTTGTTATATAGACATTTTCTAAACATCTTATTAATAATAGGAGTGTTTCTCCCTTTATTAATAAAATATTGAAATATATCAAGAAGATTGTTTATCTCCTTAATATCCATAAATTCGATTAGGACATCATCCCAATCTTTGTATAATATACTTTTTAATAATAATTCCTCAGCTTTATTGAAAACACAACAAGAATAATAGGTGATAAAATAGAAAATATAGCTACTAATGATATAAAACTGGAAACACCAGGAGAAACTAGTCAACCTACACCTATACCTTATAGTATAGGAGATCTTAATAAAAGAAGTGTTGCTCAAGGAGGAATATATTTAGATTTATCTAATGTTCCTTTGTCAGATTATGAAAAAACCATAGATGACTGGGCACAATCCATGACTATTGTTGTAAATAACAACAAGATGCCGACACAAAAGAAAAGTTTTTAAACTATTTTGTTGGAACTTTTCAAGGTGATGTTCTTCAATTTCTCAGACGATGGGAAGAATCTGAGAAAGGAAGAGAACAAAAGGGACAACTTATTAATCAAATAAGTACCCCTAAAGACCTATTAAAAAGTTTAACCTCAATTCTAAAAATAGAATTTTGTGGTTACACTAATAAAAAAGACCAAGATAGCCAATCCAGCTATACTTTGTCCAAATTAAAATTATGTGATATTAGATATCTAGATGAATTCTCTAAAAAATTTCTGCATGAATACCAAAAGTTAAAAAATGAAAGTGTAGATTTTTGGAGAAATCAATATTTTCATAAATTACCCCCGCAAACTGGTATCAGATATCCCTTCGAGGAGCCCCGGAGTAACGATTTCTGGAGTTCTAATATCTTGGTATCATTGTAAGTTTCTATCTTTGTTCTTCAATTCTGTTTGTTTCACAGTTGTTGTCTCAAAACCCATATGTCATCGTTTAGTCTTCGTGTGCGCCGTTGAGTCCAAGTGGGGCGTTGTTGGCGTTGAGAGGACGTTAAGACACAGAAGGTCTTAGGTACCAGGGATAACATTATGGAGCAAGTAGATTGTTTATATAAAGATAAAACTTGTAATCATACTATGCATATTGACTCTAAGAATGAAAATAATATTTCGGTTCTTAGTATGGGTATCAACAGTTTGATAGATATGACTAACACTTATTTTGGTAAATTATATACTAAGATTAGTAAAGTAGAAGAAAAAATAGATAGTTTGGGAGAAGTGGCGAGTTAGATTTGAATAGCAAATCTAAAGAGTTATTATCCGATGTAAATAATAAATTAGATCAGGTTATTAGTAGTAATAACGTAGAATCAGATTTAGGTCCATTATATTACGGTAATAGTAATTATATATTAGCCTTGTCAGAAGATGATTCTTCTGATGAGTCTACTAACTATATAAAAATGAAAAACAAAAGAAAAATAGAAAAAACAGAAAAAACACAAAAATATGATTTTGAAACTTATAAAAATCGATAGAACATTGGAAACACCAATTTTCTAAAAAGCAGGATGATAGTTATGAGAAGGTAGAATATTTAAAATTAATAGAAGATCTTTATGAAGAACATAAAGAACTTTTTAATAAATATAATTATCATTATATGTTAGAATACGACACTACCGAAAGTAGTGAAGATTCTAATAATATTAATAATAATAATGATAGTTATAATATGGAAATAGAAAGTATTAACTCTAATAATTCAGATATAATTATTAAAGTTAATAGTAAAAACTCTGTTGAAGAAGAAACTTCAACGGAAAGACCCCAGATCCATATAAATATGAAATACCAAAACCTAGGGAAATTGATAAACAAGATCCTTATGGTAGATATAAACCTAAGAAATATTGGGAAAACAAATTCCTAATAGAATTAAAACCGGTTCATTGTTCGAAATTGGAAAAACCAATAATCCAACAAATGAAATTAGGAAAAGAGGATACTATTACATTTTCGCATTTCCAATCAAGGAAATATTATACTTATATAGAAATCACATTTCAATTTAGAGAATATAAAACATATTCTTTAAATGCCTTACTAGATACTGGAGCTACAACCAGTAGCTGTAGAGAAAATGCTATTCCTCCAGAAAAATGGGAACTTATGAAAAACCCCATTAGAGCTGTAGGAGTTAATGGCATTGAAACTTTAATTTTATTTAAAGCTAAAAATATTCCAATCTACATAAACAATGTCAGATTTGTAATTCCAAAAATATTTTCATGAAATGCATGGAGACATACTATTAGGAAATAATTTCATATATCAACATTTACCCTTTTCGATAGATAAAAACTTTGTTACATTAACTAACAAAACACTTCAAAGAGAAATACCCCTAGTAGAAAATCACAAATATATTTGTGATAAGAATTTTACACCCCCTAAAGAACAAATTAAACAACTTGAAACAAATCATTGGTTGTTTAAAATTTTAAAAAATAATTTTAGTGAAGAACCACTAAAATTATGGAAAAACGATCTAGATTTTGCTCTATAAAATTGGAAAACCCCAATAAAATTATTAGAGTAAAACCGATGATCTATACTAAACAAGATATAGATGAATTCGATATACAAGTAAAAGAATTACTTGAAAAAGGATTAATAGAAAAAACTACTAGTCCACATTCTAGTCCCGCTTTTATGGTAAGAAACCATGCAGAAATTAAAAGAGGAAAAGCTAGAATGGTCATCAATTATAAAAGATTAAATCAAAATATTATCTTTGATGGATATTTTATTCCAAGAAAAGATGTATTAATAAATCAAAGCTAAACAAGCCAAATACTTTAGTAAATTTGATCAGAAATCGATTTCGGCAAATCATGCTTACGTAAGAATCCAAACAGATTAACAAAGATTAGTGCACCCAATGGACATTACCACTTTGAATGTAATGCCATTTGGATTATGTAATGCACCGCAAGTCTTCCAAAGATGGATGGACTCTATATTTAATAAATATAAAAAATTTTTATGCGTGGTATATATAGATGATATTCTAATTTTCTCTAAACACTTTGAAAAAACATAGAAAACATCTAAATATCATAGCAAGGAGTTTATAAAACATGGAATAATATTAAGTCCTAAGAAAATAGAATTAGAAAAATCAAATAGAATTCTTGGGACTAATATTATCATCGATGGTCTTAAACTCCAAGACCATATTATTATAAAAATAAAAGAATTTCTGAAAATATTGTTGATAAAAACAACTTCAACAATTTTTAGGAATTATCAATTATGGAAGAAATTTCTTCCTAACTTATCTAAAAACTAGATGAGTTATATGAAAAATTAAAAAGGATAAACCTTTTGATTGGACTAAAAAGATTC
Source organism: Gossypium bickii (assembly GCA_025503065.1). Taxonomy (NCBI): domain Eukaryota; kingdom Viridiplantae; phylum Streptophyta; class Magnoliopsida; order Malvales; family Malvaceae; genus Gossypium; species Gossypium bickii. Next base: position 649,598 of record CP106714.1, on the reverse strand, counting down.
GAGATATTATTAAAAAAAAAAATCTGAAATAAAATATATTCCTAAAGTTTATTTACCTAAACAAGGTGATAAATTAATTCTTGAAACAGATGCCTCCGAAAAAAATTGGGGATGTGTCTTAAAAGCCAAAACAATTGGGAATGAAGAATTAATTTGTGGTTATAATTCAGAAAATTCAAGCCCAATGAAATAAATTATGCTATATATGAGAAAGAATTACTAGCAATAAAGAAAGGGATAAAAAAATTCCTAATATATTTAGCACCTGAACATTTTATAATAAAAACTGATAATCAAGCGGTAAAACAATTTCTAACTAATAAAAGTTTAGAAACTGTTCCCCGAAGAATCAGGTGGTATAATGAATTGTGCCAATTTAATTTTGATGTTATTTATATTAAAGGCACTAACAACATGATTGCAGATTTTCTTAGCAGGAATTAAGGACAGAGGTAAACAACCTCTAATGCTAACAATTATTGAAATTCTTAGCAGGTTTCATGGATAGAGGTAAACAACCTCTAAATGAAAATGATGGATGGAGAACTGTCCATAAAAAAAACAACAAGGAAAATCACCAATAAGTCCTAAACAAGGATTTGTTCTTTGCACTTTGCAAATATAATTCCTAAACAAGGATTTATGGTCGCACCTACACACAGTACAATTTTATCCTAAACAAGGATATTATTTACCATATCCATTGGTAAACCAACCAATTGGATCACATTCACCAACACCGTGGATTATTCTCAATTTTCTCAAAAGCCTTGTACAGATTCCAAATCCTCAAATATACGTAAGATTTGTTGAAAAAACAACAAACCTCTCGAGTTCTCGAATCTAAAGGATTTTTATAATCCAGGCCTCACACCCGAATATTACCATTTTATTGACAGAATATGGAAAAATCATATTTTGGAACAAAGAGCTAGTTTCAGAAAAGCTCTTACCCAATTCTCAGAATTCCTAGTTGAAAAAACAACCAAGGAAAATAAAGTGAGGAATTATTATTAAAAAGTATATTATACAAAGATTGGGATGATGTCCTAATCGAATTTATGGATATTAAGGAGATAAACAATCTTCTTGATATATTTCAATATTTTATTGATAAAGGGAGAAACACTCCTATTATTAATAAGATGTTTAGAAAATGTCTATATAACAAGTGTAGACAGATTTTACCTTCTAAATATTTTCAAAAATAAAAGGAGCCATTTGCAAACAAAGAAGCTCTATTTTTAGAAAAATTTTACGATATTTTTCTCAAGCTTATGTTTTTACAAATGATATAGGAGAAAAAACTCCTGCTATCAAATTTCGCTTAAATCATGAGCCGTTCGATATAACAAGTATTGAATGGGGATTTGTTAAAGAAATAACAGTCCAAAATCTCTCTTCTGATTTGTTAAAAGATTTTCCAGCGATAGTCAAATCCCGGCTATCGAATTTTACAAAAGAAGACGATTTCGTCTACTATTTCCATATTGAGATAAAAAGTCTTATTGGTATCGCTGAAGAAGAAAAATTTCATCAGCCATATCAGATATGGATTATTCACAAAATGCTTGGAGGAAGATCCCTCTTGGCAGCCCAGGAAGATCAAGAACATTTGTCAAAAATCATTGACGAGTGTTATAAGAATTTTCCCCATTATCAAATCCAAGCCGGAATTGATTTAATGACAGAAGCCCAATTTCTACTCCAACAAAACAGTTCAGATATGTGGACCGATGGAACAAGAATATTGGCATGGGATACTGGAAGCCACCATATCCAAAGAAATGAAGAAGCCATTTCGTTATTAACACAAATAGCGGATATGGAGATCGGAGATTATCCGTTAGCAGCGGAAATCCGAGAAACATGGGAACGTTGGAACACACCAGCACCCTCACCAGAATCATTGCACCTTGACGAGATCGAGGAAATGAATCTGAGAAACATTCAAGAAGGATGAAGACAAAGTTTGGAAGATGACAACCATCAAGATCCAAAGACGCATGACGATGATGATAAGCAACCATCAATGTCATGAAGTAAGCAATGATGCAAGCAGCAGATATTGCCGAAAAAAAAAAAAAAAGCCACCTGGAAGCAACCAAGATGGCAACAATTTTGTCAAGAAAAAGGAAGCTACGTGGAAACAACCAAAAGCGTCCTTATCAAGTTCTTGCTCAAGGAAGCTACGTGGAAAGAGCCATAATAGCATCCGTCCAAAAAGGAAGCTACGTGGAAACCACCATGAAGTGACTATTCATCCGTCCTTATCAAGGAAGCTACGTGGAAGCAACCATTAAAGGCATCCTTATCGTGACACTATTCGAATTCAAATGTAATTAAATTTGAGTTTAATTTTTATTCGATCCAGAACAATTATTTCGGACTTCAAATGTAATTAGATTCTAGCTTAGAATTTTTGATTATAAATAGGCATTCATGTAAGCTTTGAAAGGCATCTCTTCTAACATCGAAATATAGAATAAAATTTTCTTTCAGAAAAACTATCTTTTTCTTCTTAGTAGATATTAGATTTATCAATAAAATATTGAAATATATCAAGAAGATTGTTTATCTCCTTAATATCCATAAATTCGATTAGGACATCATCCCAATCTTTGTATAATATACTTTTTAATAATAATTCCTCAGCTTTATTTTCCTTGGTTGTTTTTTCAACTAGGAATTCTGAGAATTGGGTAAGAGCTTTTACGAAACTAGCTCTTTGTTCCAAAATATGGTTTTTCCATATTCATCAATAAAATGGTAATATTCGGGTGTGAGGCACGGATTATAAAAATCCTTTAGATTCGAGAACTCGAGAGGTTTGTTGTTTTTTCAACAAATCTTACGTATATTTGAGGATTTCGGAATCAGATAAGGCTTTTGAGAAAATTGAGAATAATCCACCGGTGTTGGTGAATGTGATCCAATTGGTTGGTTTACCAATGGATATGGTAAATAATATCCTTGTTTAGGATAAAATTGTACCTGTGTAGGTGCAGCCATAAATCCTTGTTTAGGAATTATATTTGCAGTGCAACAAACAAATCCTTGTTTAGGACTTATTGGTGATTTTCCCTTGTTGGGTTTTTTATGGACGATTCTCCATCCATCATTTTCATTTAGAGGTTGTTTACCTCTATCCATGAAACCTGCTAAGAATTTCAATAAATGTTGGTATTAGAGGTTGTTTACCTCTGTCCTTAATACTATTTAAGAAAATCAACAAACATTAGTAAAGATAATTTTATTATTATCTACCAATGGTATTTCTATAGAATTGTTTTCTATAGATAATATAACCGACTTCTTAATTAAAATAAGTATTCATCAGAATCTGTATCAGACTCTGTTTCTGAAATTAATTCATATAATATTTCAGTAGGATTTGTTTCCTGACTAAAACATATTTCTAAATCTTTTTCTTCAAGATTTTTGATTATTTTTCTTGCACTTTTGCCTTTGTTAGGACAAAAAGTTGCTATATGCCCTTCTTCGTCACATATAAAACATTTACAAATTTGTTTTTTTAGGATTTTTAGAAGTTTTTCTCCTAACAAATTTTTTCTGTTTATTATTATTATAATAATTTTTATTTCCTGGTTTCCATTTAGCTAATTTATATTTTTTATGTTTTTTATAGGGTTTTGAACGTATGGGATTACATCCAAATTCCCATTCTCCTTCTAACATTTTTGTACAATATCTATGACTTAATTTATTTTTGACTTGTTTAGCCGCTTTACTTTGTAAACAATGTAATATAATTCTTTCTTTAGCAAAATTAATTCTATTACCTATAGTATCTATTTCTGATATATCTTTATTACTATCATTACTATGTTTTATAATGAAAGAAGCATATTTATTTATGCAAATTTCATCCCAAGGTGGGGGTAATTTATGAAAATATTGATTTCTCCAAAAATCTACACTTTCATTTTTTAACTTTTGGTATTCATGCAGAAATTTTTTAGAGAATTCATCTAGATATCTAATATCACATAATTTTAATTTGGACAAAGTATAGCTGGATTGGCTATCTTGGTCTTTTTTATTAGTGTAACCACAAAATTCTATTTTTAGAATTGAGGTTAAACTTTTTAATAGGTCTTTAGGGGTACTTATTTGATTAATAAGTTGTCCCTTTTGTTCTCTTCCTTTCTCAGATTCTTCCCATCGTCTGAGAAATTGAAGAACATCACCTTGAAAAGTTCCAACAAAATAGTTTAAAAACTTTTCTTTTGTCCAGACTGTACTGTTGTTATTTACAACAATAGTCATGGATTGTGCCCAGTCATCTATGGTTTTTTCATAATCTGACAAAGGAACATTAGATAAATCTAAATATATTCCTCCTTGAGCAACACTTCTTTTATTAAGATCTCCTATACTATAAGGTATAGGTGTAGGTTGACTAGTTTCTCCTGGTGTTTCCAGTTTTATATCATTAGTAGCTATATTTTCTATTTTATCACCTATTATTCTTGTTGTGTTTTCAACATTTTCATAGGCTTTATTACTAGCTCTCAGATTATCATCTTTTTGAAGATCTGAGTCTATTTTTCTTTTTCCATAAGATTTACTCTTATCTCTTTCCCATGGTTTTGGGGCTTGATATTCATACGGGTCTGGAGGATCCGTTTCCATAGGATCTTCAGGGATCTCTATATTTTCTTCTGTTGAAGTTTCTTCTTCATCAGAATTTTCACTATTAACTTTAATAATTATATCTGAATTATTAGAATTAATACTTTCTATTTCCATATTATAACTATCATTATTATTATTAATATTATTAGAATCTTCACTACTTTCGGTAGTGTCGTATTCTAACATATAATGATAATTATATTTATTAAAAAGTTCTTTATGTTCTTCATAAAGATCTTCTATTAATTTTAAATATTCTACCTTCTCATAACTATCATCCGCTTTAGAAAATTGGTGTTTCCAATGTTCTATCGATTTTTATAAGTTTCAAAATCATATTTTTGTGTTTTTTTCTGTTTTTTCTATTTTTCTTTTGTTTTTCATTTTTATATAGTTAGTAGACTCATCCGAAGAATCATCTTCTGACAAGGCTAATATATAATTACTATTACCGTAATATAATGGACCTAAATCTGATTCTACGTTATTACTACTAATAACCTGATCTAGTTTATTATTTACATCGGATAATAACTCTTTAGATTTGCTATTCAAATCTAACTCGATTACTTCTCCCAAACTATCTATTTTTTCTTCTACTTTACTAATCTTAGTATATAATTTACCAAAATAAGTGTTAGTCATATCTATCAAATCTGTTGATACCCATACTAAGAACCGAAATATTATTTTCATTCTTAGAGTCAATATGCATAGTATGATTACAAGTTTTATCTTTATATAAACAATCTACTTGCTCCATAATGTTATCCCAGTACCTAAGACCTTACGTGTCTTAACGTCCTCTCAACGCCAACAACGTCCCACTCGGACTCAACGGCTCACGAAGACTAACGATGCACATATGGGTTTTGAGACAACAAGCGTGAAACAAATGAATTGAAGAACAAAGATAGAAACTTACAATGATACCAAGATATTAGAACTCCAAATCGTTACTCGGGGCTCCTCGAAGGGATATCGATACCGGTTTGCGGGGGTAGGGAGGTATAGCGCGAGAGATATGCACAAGCGGAAGGGATTCTAATATCTACTAAGAAGAAAAAGATAGTTTTTACAGAAAGAAAATTTTATTCTATATTTCGATGTTAGGCGAGATGCCTTTCAAAGCTTACATGAATGCCTATTTATAATCAAAAATTCTAAGCTAGAATCTAATTACATTTGAAGTCCAAAATAATTGTTCGGATCGAATAAAAATTAAACTCAAATTTAATTACATTTGAATTCGAATAGTGTCACGATAAGGATGCCTTTAATGGTTGCTTCCACGTAGCTTCCTTGATAAGGATCGGATGAATAGTCGACTTCATGGTGGTTTCCACGTAGCTTCCTTTTTGGACGGATGCTATTATGGCTTTTTCCACGTAGCTTCCTTGAACAAGAACTTGATAAGGACGCTTTTGGTTGTTTCCACGTAGCTTCCTTTTTCTTGACAAAATTGTTGCCATCTTGGTTGCTTCCAGGTGGCTTTTTTTTTTCGGCAATATCTGCTGCTTGCATCATTGCTTACTTCATGACATTGATGGTTGCTTACATCACTGTCTGCGTCATTTGGATGCTGACTGGTTGTCATCTTCCAAACTTTGTCTTCATCCTTCTTGGATGTTTCTCAGATTCATTTCCTCGATCTCGTCAAGGTGCAATGATTCTGGTGAGGGTGCTGGTGTGTTCCAACGTTCCCATGTTTCCGCTGCTAACGGATAATCTCCGATCTCCATATCCGCTATTTGTGTTAATAACGAAATGGCTTCTTCATTTCTTTGGATATGGTGGTTTCCAGTATCCCATGCCAATATTCTTGTTCCATCGGTCCACATATCTGAACTGTTTTGTTGGAGTAGAAATTGGGCTTCTGTCATTAAATCAATTCCGGCTTGGATTTGATAATGGGGAAAATTCTTATAACACTCGTCAATGATTTTTGACAAATGTTCTTGATCTTCCCGGCGCCCAAGAGGATCTTCCTCCAAGCATTTTGTGAATAATCCATATCCGATATGGTGATGAAATTTTTCTTCTTCAAATGATACCAATAAGACTTTTTATCTCAATATGGAAATAGTAGACGAAATCGTCTTCTTTTGTAAAATTCGATAGCCGGGATTTGACTATCATTGGAAAATCTTTTAACAAATCGTAAGAGATTTTGGACTGTTATTTCTTTAACAAATCCCCATTCAATACTTGTTATATCGAACGGCTCATGATTTAAGCGAAATTTGATAGCGAGGAGTTTTTCTCCTATATCATTTGTAAAAACATAAGCTTGAGAAAAATATTCGTAAAATTTTTCTAAAAATAGAGCTTCTTTGTTTGCAAATGGCTCCTTTTATTTTTGAAAATATTTACAAGGTAAAATCATGTCTACACTTGTTATATAGACATTTTCTAAACATCTTATTAATAATAGGAGTGTTTCTCCTTTATCAATAAAATATTGAAATATATCAAGAAGATTGTTTATCTCCTTAATATCCATAAATTCGATTAGGACATCATCCCAATCTTTGTATAATATACTTTTTAATAATAATTCCTCAGCTTTATTTTCCTTGGTTGTTTTTTCAACTAGGAATTCTGAGAATTGGGTAAGAGCTTTTCTGAAACTAGCTCTTTGTTCCAAAATATGGTTTTTCCATATTCATCAATAAAATGGTAATATTCGGGTGTGAGGCTTCGGATTATAAAAATCCTTTAGATTCGAGAACTCGGAGGTTTGTTGTTTTTTCAACAAATCTTCAGTATATTGAGATTTTCGGAATCAGTATAAGGCTTTTGAGAAAATTGAGAATAATCCACACGTGTTGGTGAATGTGATCCAATTGGTTGGTTTACCAATGGATATGGTAAATTATATCCTTGTTTAGGATAAAATTGTACCTGTGTAGGTGCAGCCATAAATCCTTGTTTAGGAATTATATTTGCAGGTGCAGCAACAAATCCTTGTTTAGGACTTATTGGTGATTTTCCCTTGTTGGGTTTTTTATGGACAGTTCTCCATCCATCATTTTCATTTAGAGGTTGTTTACCTCTATCCATGAAACCTGCTAAGAATTTCAATAAATGTTGGTATTAGAGGTTGTTTACCTCTGTCCTTAATACCTGCTAAGAAAATCAGCAAACATTAGTAAAGATAATTTTATTATTATCTACCAATGATATTTCTATAGAATTGTTTTCTATAGATAATATAACCGATTCCTTATTGACAATAAAAGGTAAATATTGATTTATAAAATTATTACCTAATAATATGTCTCCATACATATCAGGTAAGCATAATAATTCTGGAATTATAAATCTAACATTGTTTATGTAGATTGATATATTTTTGGCTTTGTAATAAATAGTAGTTTTGCTACCATTTATTCCATTAATATTTATTTTCTTTTCTACAGGTATCCAGTATTTTTCTGTAATGGCATTTCTTTTGCAACTACTTGTTGTAGCTCCTCAGATCTAATAATGCATGTAAAGAATATTTTTTATAATCTTTATCATGTAATATAATTTCAATATATTTATTGAAATTTGTAATATTATTCACCGAATAATGTATGTCTTCCATTCTAGTGTTTCTAGAAATAGAATTTCTACTTGATGTAGTAGGAAAAATAGGAATATGAATTGTTTTCATACCTATTGGTGTAGAAGTACTTGTATTATCTTCTTCTTCCTCTGGTTGAGAACTAGAAGGTAATACTAAGCTATCATCTGTATTAGTTATAAGATTATTTTTAAAATATAACTTATCTCCAGATGACATATATTCAATAGTACTTACTGGTTTAGAAGTACTAGCATTATTAGTTTTATCAATTATCCAGTCTTTTGGAATTGATAAATCTTTTAGATGCAGTAATTTTGGTTGAATTTCTGTTGTAAATTTATTGGGCTCAAAAAGCTCAATAATTTTATTGTTGATTTCTTTTATTTCAACCTCTGCAGTATTAGTATATTCGTTTATAGCAGTCCAGCTGATTGCTAGATCTTCTGCTAAATCACTAATATCAGAATTTTTTGTCTGAATTCTAAGGCATAGACACTCTTCTATTAGAGGGTCTGTTATGGAAATAAAGTAATTTGGTTTTACCTTAAATCCTATAACGCCTGTATGTAGATTAGATTGAATTCCTCCAATAAGTGCTTTTATTGGATTTTCAAATCTTTTATCTAATAATACTGCTAATATAGGAACATCATGACCTCTTCCGAATAAAGCTCACGATTGTTATCATAATGACTCCTAAGTGTATGTATCTAACTTTGAGGATAGTTTTTCTAATCCTCTTTATTTTTCTTTAAAATAAGGGATTTCATTAATCCTCCTTTGGTATCCTTAGCATCGTGTTACCGCTAATCTTTTCTATGTGTCTTTTTGACCATATTTTAAACTTAGATATTTTATATATTTCTTCTTTAGAAATATGATTTTTATTAATCTTTTCTATTATATCATCGAAAAAAGTCTATTTCTTTTCCGATAATATTACCTAGTTTAATATCCTGTTGTTCGAATTAGGAATTTCTTCTAACTTGTTATTAGAACTATTTCCCATCATAAAGATATATTCATTAGAATCATGTTAGACTGCTTTGAACATATTTCTAAATCTTGTTTTTCAAGATAATATGGTTTTAATTCTATTAGGAATTTGTTTTCCCAATATTTCTTAGGTTTATATCTACCATAAGGATCTTGTTTATCAATTTCCCTAGGTTTTGGTATTTCATATTTATATGGATCTGGGGTTTCATATCCATAGGATCTATTATTGTTGTGTTTTCAACAATATTATTATTATTTCTCGAGTTATCCTCTGTTTGAAGATCCGAGTATATATTATTACCATAAGGCTTACTCTTATCTCTTTCCCATGGTTTTGGGACTTGATATTCATATGGATCCGGAGGTTCCGTTTCCATAGTATCTTTATTTTTTATCTTTCTTTCCGTTGAAGTTTCTTCTTCAACAGAGTTTTTACTATTAACTTTAATAATTATATCTGAATTATTAGAGTTAATACTTTCTATTTCCATATTATAACTATCATTATTATTATTAATATTATTAGAATCTTCACTACTTTCTAGTAGTGTCGTATTCTAACATATAATGATAATTATATTTATTAAAAAGTTCTTTATGTTCTTCATAAAGATCTTCTATTAATTTTAAATATTCTACCTTCTCATAACTATCATCTGTTTTAGAAAATTGGTGTTTCCAATGTTCTATCAGATTTTTATAAGTTTCAAAATCATATTTTTGTGTTTTTTCTGTTTTTTCTATTTTTTCTTTTGTTTTTCATTTTTATATAGTTAGTAGACTCATCCAGAAGAATCATCTTACGACAAGGCTAATATATAATTACTATTACCGTAATATAATGGACCTAAATCGATTCTACGCTATTACTACTAATAACTTTGATCTAGTTTATTATTTACATCGGATAATAACTCTTTAGATTTGCTATTCAAATCTAACTCGATTATTTCTCCCAAACTATCTATTTTTTCTTCTACTTTACTAATCTTAGTATATAATTTACCAAAATAAGTGTTAGTCATATCTATCAAACTGTTGATACCCATACTAAGAACCGAAATATTATTTTCATTCTTAGAGTCAATATGCATAGTATGATTACAAGTTTTATCTTTATATAAACAATCTACTTGCTCCATAATGTTATCCCCGGTACCTAAGACCTTCTCGTGTCTTAACGTCCTCTCAACGCCAACAACGTCCCACTCGGACTCAACGACTCACGAAGACTAACGCATGATATATGGGTTTTGAGACAACAAGCGTGAAACAAAACAGAATTGAAGAACAAAGATAGAAACTTACAATGATACCAAGATATTAGAACTCCGTAAATCGTTACTCAGGGGCTCCTCGAGGGATATCGATACCGGTTTGGGGGTAGGGAGGTATAGGCAGAGATATGCACAAGCGGAAGGGATTCTAATATCTACTAAGAAGAAAAAAAGATAGTTTTTACAGAAAGAAAAATTTTATTCTATATTTCGATGTTAGGCGAGATGCCTTTCAAAGCTTACATGAATGCCTATTTATAATCAAAAATTCTAAGCTAGAATCTAATTACATTTGAAGTCCGAAATAATTGTTCGGATCAGAATAAAAATTAAACTCAAATTTAATTACATTTGAATTCCGAATAGTGTCCTGATAAGGATGCCTTTAATGGTTGCTTCCACGTAGCTTCCTTGATAAGGACGGATGAATAGTCAGCTTCATGGTGGTTTCCACGTAGCTTCCTTTTGTGGACGGATGCTATTATGGCTTTTTCCACGTAGCTTCCTTGAACAGTAACTTGATAAGGACGCTTTTGGTTGTTTCCACGTAGCTTCCTTTTTCTTGACAAAATTGTTGCCATCTTGGTTGCTTCCAGGTGGCTTTCTTTTTCGGCAATATCTGCTGCTTGCATCATTGCTTACTTCATGACATTGATGGTTGCTTACATCATCTTTATGCGTGTCATTTGGATCTTGACCGGTTGTCATCTTCCAAACTTTGTCTTCATCCTTCTTGGATGTTTCTCGATTCATTTCCTCGATCTCGTCAAGGTGCAATGATTACGGTGAGGTCTTGGTGTGTTCCAACGCGTTCCCATGTTTCTCGGATTTCATTTGCTAACGAATAATCTTCGATCTCCATATCCGCTATTTGTGTTAATAACGAAATGGCTTCTTCGTTTTCTTCTTCCGGTTTTTTCCATGATCGTAGGATAATATTCTTCTACCATCGACCCGTAACCTATAAGTGTCTTGATGGAGAAGGTGCCGAAACCATGCTCATAAGATCAATTCTGATTGGACTTGATATTTGTTGAAATTATTATAGCACTCATCAATGATTTTTGATAAATGCTCTGGATCTTCTTTTCTTTGCTTTGGGCTTTTCCTAAAACATAGAATTTATATTCCAAATTTGATAAGGTGATGAAATTTTTCTTCTTCAAAGAATACCAATGAGATCGCTTTATCTCAATATGGAAATAATAGACAAATTCGTCTATATTTGCAAAATTCGATAGCTTGATTTGACTATCGCTGGAAAATCTTTTAATAAATCAAAAGAGAGATTTTGGACTGTTATTTCTTTAACAAATCCCCATTCTTTAACAAATCCCCATTCAATACTTGTTATATCGAACGGCTCATGATTTAAGCGAAATTTGATAACAGGAGTTTTTTCTCCTATATCATTTGTAAAAACATAAGCTTGAGAAAAATATTCGAAAAACTTTTCTAAAAATAGAGCTTGCTTTTGTTTGCAAATGGCTCCTTTTATTTTTGAAAATATTTACAAGGTAAAATCTGTCTCTGATTGTTATATAGACATTTTCTAAACATCTTATTAATAATAGGAGTGTTTCTCCTTTATTAATAAAATATTGAAATATATCAAGAAGATTGTTTATCTCCTTAATATCCATAAATTCGATTAGGACATCATCCCAATCTTTGTATAATATACTTTTTAATAATTATTCCTCGACTTTATTTTCCTTGGTTGTTTTTTCAACTAGGAATTACGAGAATTGGGTAAGAGCTTTTACGAAACTAGCTCTTTGTTCCAAAATATGGTTTTTCCATATTCATCAATAAAATGGTAATATTCGGGTGTGAGGCTGGATTATAAAAATCCTTTAGATTCGAGAACTCGAGAGGTTTGTTGTTTTTTCAACAAATCTTACAGATATTTGAGATTTTCGAATCAGTATAAGGCTTTTGAGAAAATTGAGAATAATCCACCTGTTGGTGAATGTGATCCAATTGGTTGGTTTACCAATGGATATGGTAAATAATATCCTTGTTTAGGATAAAATTGTACCTGTGTAGGTGCAGCCATAAATCCTTGTTTAGGAATTATATTTGCAGGTGCAGCAACAAATCCTTGTTTAGGACTTATTGGTGATTTTCCCTTGTTGGGTTTTTTATGGACAGTTCTCCATCCATCATTTTCATTTAGAGGTTGTTTACCTCTATCCATGAAACCTGCTATTATCCGATGTAAATAATAAATTAGATCAGGTTATTAGTAGTAATAACGTAGAATCAGATTTAGGTCCATTATATTACGGTAATAGTAATTATATATTAGCCTTGTCAGAAGATGAATCTTCGGATGAGTCTACTAACTATATAAAAAATGAAAAAACAAAAGAAAAAATAGAAAAAACAGAAAAAACACAAAAATATGATTTTGAAACTTATAAAAATCTGATAGAACATTGGAAACACCAATTTTCTAAAACAGATGATAGTTATGAGAAGGTAGAATATTTAAAATTAATAGAAGATCTTTATGAAGAACATAAAGAACTTTTTAATAAATATAATTATCATTATATGTTAGAATACGACACTACCGAAAGTAGTGAAGATTCTAATAATATTAATAATAATAATGATAGTTATAATATGGAAATAGAAAGTATTAACTCTAATAATTCAGATATAATTATTAAAGTTAATAGTAAAAACTCTGTTGAAGAAGAAACTTCAACGGAAAGAAAGATAAAAAATAAAGATACTATGGAAACGGAACCTCCGGATCCATATGAATATCAAGTCCAGGTTTCATGGATAGAGGTAAACAACCTCTAAATGAAAATGATGGATGGAGAACTGTCCATAAAAAACCCAACAAGGGAAAATCACCAATAAGTCCTAAACAAGGATTTGTTCTTTTTTTGCAAATATAATTCCTAAACAAGGATTTATGGCTGCACCTACACAGGTACAATTTTATCCTAAACAAGGATATTATTTACCATATCCATTGGTAAACCAACCAATTGGATCACATTCACCAACACCGGTGGATTATTCTCAATTTTCTCAAAAGCCTTATACTGATTCCGAAATCCTCAAATATACTGAAAGATTTGTTGAAAAACAACAAACCTCTGAGTTCTCGAATCTAAAGGATTTTTATAATCCAGACCTCACACCCGAATATTACCATTTTATTGACAGAATATGGAAAAACCATATTTTGGAACAAAGAGCTAGTTTGAAAAAGCTCTTACCCATTCTCGAAATTCTAGTTGAAAAAACAACCAAGGAAAATAAAGTGAGGAATTATTATTAAAAAGTATATTATACAAAGATTGGGATGATGTCCTAATCGAATTTATGGATATTAAGGAGATAAACAATCTTCTTGATATATTTCAATATTTTATTAATAAAGGGAGAAACACTCCTATTATTAATAAGATGTTTAGAAAATGTCTATATAACAAGTGTGTAGATGAGATTTTACCTTCGAAATATTTTCAAAAATAAAAGGAGCCATTTGCAAACAAAGAAGCTCTATTTTTAGAAAAGTTTTACAATATTTTTCTCAAGCTTATGTTTTTACAAATGATATAGGAGAAAAAACTCACATTTATCAAATTTCGCTTAAATCATGAGCCGTTCGATATAACAAGTATTGAATGGGGATTTGTTAAAGAAATAACACCAAAATCTCTCTTTTGATTTATTAAAAGATTTTCCAAATATAGTCAAATCCCGGCTTATCGAATTTTGCAAATATAGACGAATTTGTCTATTATTTCCATATTGAGATAAATAGATCTCATTGGTATTGTCAAGAAGAAAAATTTCATCACCTTTATCAAATTTGGAATATAAATTCTATGTTTTCCTAAAAGCCCTCAAAGCGACAAAAAGAAGATCCAGAGCATTTATCAAAAATCATTGATGAGTGCTATAATAATTTCAACAAATATCAAGTCCAATCAGGAATTGATCTTATGAGCATGGCTCGGCACCTTCTCCATCAAGACACTTATAGGTTCTGGACTGATGGTAGAAGAATATTATCCTATGATACTGGAAAAAACCAGGAAGAAGAAAACGAAGAAGCCATTTCGTTATTAACACAAATAAGCGGATATGGAGATCGGAGATTATCCGTTAGCAAATGAAATCCGAGAAACATGGGAACGTTGGAACACACCAAAGACCTCACCGTAATCATTGCACCTTGACGAGATCGAGGAAATGAATCGAGAAACATCCAAGAAGGATGAAGACAAAGTTTGGAAGATGACAACCAGTCAGCATCCAAATGACGCAGACAGTGATGTAAGCAACCATCAATGTCATGAAGTAAGCAATGATGCAAGCAGCAGATATTGCCGAAAAAGAAAGCCACCTGGAAGCAACCAAGATGGCAACAATTTTGTCAAGAAAAAGGAAGCTACGTGGAAACAACCAAAAGCGTCCTTATCATCAAGTTCTTGTTCAAGGAAGCTACGTGGAAAAAGCCATAATAGCATCCGTCCAAAAAGGAAGCTACGTGGAAACCACCATGAAGTCGACTATTCATCCGCCCTTATCAAGGAAGCTACGTGGAAGCAACCATTAAAGGCATCCTTATCAGGACACTATTCGGAATTCAAATGTAATTAAATTTGAGTTTAATTTTTATTCTGATCCGAACAATTATTTCGGACTTCAAATGTAATTAGATTCTAGCTTAGAATTTTTGATTATAAATAGGCATTCATGTAAGCTTTGAAAGGCATCTCGCCTAACATCGAAATATAGAATAAAATTTTCTTTCTGTAAAAACTATCTTTTTCTTCTTAGTAGATATTAGAATCCCTTCCGCTTGTGCATATCTCTGCCTATACCTCCCTACCCCCGCAAACTGGTATCAGATATCCCTTCGAGGAGCCCCGGAGTAACGATTTCTGGAGTTCTAATATCTTGGTATCATTGTAAGTTTCTATCTTTGTTCTTCAATTCTGTTTGTTTCACAGTTGTTGTCTCAAAACCCATATGTCCATGCGTTAGTCTTCGTAGCCGTTGAGTCCGAGTGGGACGTTGTTGGCGTTGAGAGGACGTTAAGACACAGAAGGTCTTAGGTACCAGGGATAACATTATGGAGCAAGTAGATTGTTTATATAAAGATAAAACTTGTAATCATACTATGCATATTGACTCTAAGAATGAAAATAATATTTCGGTTCTTAGTATGGGTATCAACAGTTTGATAGATATGACTAACACTTATTTTGGTAAATTATATACTAAGATTAGTAAAGTAGAAGAAAAAATAGATAGTTTGGGAGAAGTAACTGAGTTAGATTTGAATAGCAAATCTAAAGAGTTATTATCCGATGTAAATACTAAATTAGATCAGGGTTATTAGTAGTAATAACGTAGAATCGATTTAGGTCCATTATATTACTGGTAATAGTAATTATATATTAGCCTTGTCGTAAGATGATTCTTCTGATGAGTCTACTAACTATATAAAAAATGAAAAACAAAAGAAAAATAGAAAAAACAGAAAAAACACAAAAATATGATTTTGAAACTTATAAAAATCGATAGAACATTGGAAACACCAATTTTCTAAAATGCATGATGATAGTTATGAGAAGGTAGAATATTTAAAATTAATAGAAGATCTTTATGAAGAACATAAAGAACTTTTTAATAAATATAATTATCATTATATGTTAGAATACGACACTACCAAAGTAGTGAAGATTCTAATAATATTAATAATAATAATGATAGTTATAATATGGAAATAGAAAGTATTAATTCTAATAATTCGGATATAATTATTAAAGTTAATAGTGAAAATTCGATGAAGAAGAAACTTCAACAGAAAGAAAATATAGAGATCCTCAAGATCCTATGGAAACGGATCCTCCGCACTGTATGAATATCAAGCCCCAAAACCATGGGAAAGAGATAAGAGTAAATCTTATGGAAAAAGAAAAATAGACTCGGATCTTCAAAAATAACTGATGATAATCTGAGAGCTAGTAATAAAGCCTATGAAAATGTTGAAAACACAACAAGAATAATAGGTGATAAAATAGAAAATATAGCTACTAATGATATAAAACTGGAAACACCAGGAGAAACTAGTCAACCTACACCTATACCTTATAGTATAGGAGATCTTAATAAAAGAAGTGTTGCTCAAGGAGGAATATATTTAGATTTATCTAATGTTCCTTTGTCAGATTATGAAAAAACCATAGATGACTGGGCATAATCCATGACTATTGTTGTAAATAACAACAGTACAGTCTGGACAAAAGAAAAGTTTTTAAACTATTTTGTTGGAACTTTTCAAGGTGATGTTCTTCAATTTCTCGATTTGATGGGAAGAATCGAGAAAGGAAGAGAACAAAAGGGACAACTTATTAATCAAATAAGTACCCCTAAAGACCTATTAAAAAGTTTAACCTCAATTCTAAAAATAGAATTTTGTGGTTACACTAATAAAAAAGACCAAGATAGCCAATCCAGCTATACTTTGTCCAAATTAAAATTATGTGATATTAGATATCTAGATGAATTCTCTAAAAAATTTCTGCATGAATACCAAAAGTTAAAAAATGAAAGTGTAGATTTTTGGAGAAATCAATATTTTCATAAATTACCCCCACCTTGGGATGAAATTTGCATAAATAAATATGCTTCTTTCATTATAAAACATAGTAATGATAGTAATAAAGATATATCAGAAATAGATACTATAGGTAATAGAATTAATTTTGCTAAAGAAAGAATTATATTACATTGTTTACAAAGTAAAGCGGCTAAACAAGTCAAAAATAAATTAAGTCATAGATATTGTACAAAAATGTTAGAAGGAGAATGGGAATTTGGATGTAATCCCATACGTTCAAAACCCTATAAAAAACATAAAAAATATAAATTAGCTAAATGGAAACCGTGAAATAAAAATTATTATAATAATAATAAATGAAAAAAATTTTGTTAGGAGAAAAACTTCTAAAATCCTAAAAAAACAAATTTGTAAATGTTTTATATGTGACGAAGAAGGGCATATAGCAACTTTTTGTCCTAACAAAGGCAAAAGTGCAAGAAAAATAATCAAAAATCTTGAAGAAAAAGATTTAGAAATATGTTTTAGTCAGGAAACAAATCCTACTGAAATATTATATGAATTAATTTCTGAAAACAGTGTCGATCTGATTCGATGAATACTTATTTTAATTAAGAAGTCGGTTATATTATCTATAGAAAACAATTCTATAGAAATACCATTGGTAGATAATAATAAAATTATCTTTACTAATGTTTGCTGATTTTCTTAGCAGGTATTAAGGACAGAGGTAAACAACCTCTAATACCAACATTTATTGAAATTCTTAGCGAGTTTCATGGATGAGGTAAACAACCTCTAAATGAAAATGATGGATGGAGAAGCTGTCCCATAAAAACCCAACAAGGGAAAATCACCAATAAGTCCTAAACAAGGATTTGTTGCTTTACACTGCAAATATAATTCCTAAACAAGGATTTATGGTTTGCACTCTACAGTACAATTTTATCCTAAACAAGGATATTATTTACCATATCCATTGGTAAACCAACCAATTGGATCACATTCACCAACACCGGTGGATTATTCTCAATTTTCTCAAAAGCCTTATCTGATTCCAAATCTCAAATATACTGTAAGATTTGTTGAAAAAACAACAAACCTCTGAGTTCTCGAATCTAAAGGATTTTTATAATCCAAGCCTCACACCCGAATATTACCATTTTATTGACAGAATATGGAAAAACCATATTTTGGAACAAAGAGCTAGTTTCAGAAAAGCTCTTACCCAATTCTCAGAATTCCTAGTTGAAAAAACAACCAAGGAAAATAAAGCTGAGGAATTATTATTAAAAAGTATATTATACAAAGATTGGGATGATGTCCTAATCGAATTTATGGATATTAAGGAGATAAACAATCTTCTTGATATATTTCAATATTTTATTAATAAAGGGAGAAACACTCCTATTATTAATAAGATGTTTAGAAAATGTCTATATAACAAGTGTAGACAGATTTTACCTTCAGAAATATTTTCAAAAATAAAAGGAGCCATTTGCAAACAAAGAAGCTCTATTTTTAGAAAAGTTTTACGAATATTTTTCTCAAGCTTATGTTTTTACAAATGATATAGGAGAAAAACTCATTATCAAATTTAAGCTTAAATCATGAGCCGTTCGATATAACAAGTATTGAATGGGGATTTGTTAAAGAAATAACAGTCCAAAATCTCTCTTTTGATTTATTAAAAGATTTTCCAGCGATAGTCAAATCCCGGCTATCGAATTTTGCAAATATAGACGAATTTGTCTATTATTTCCATATTGAGATAAAAAGTCTTATTGGTATCGCTGAAGAAGAAAAATTTCATCAGCCATATCAGATATGGATTATTCACAAAATGCTTGGAGGAAGATCCTCTTGGCGGCCCAGAAGATCAAGAACATTTGTCAAAAATCATTGTGAGTGTTATAAGAATTTTCCCCATTATCAAATCCAAGCGGAATTGATTTAATGACAGAAGCCTAATATCTACTAAGAAGAAAAAGATAGTTTTTACAGAAAGAAAATTTTATTCTATATTTCGATGTTAGGCGAGATGCCTTTCAAAGCTTACATGAATGCCTATTTATAATCAAAAATTCTAAGCTAGAATCTAATTACATTTGAAGTCCGAAATAATTGTTCGGATCAGAATAAAAATTAAACTCAAATTTAATTACATTTGAATTCGAATAGTGTCCGATAAGGATGCCTTTAATGGTTGCTTCCACGTAGCTTCCTTGATAAGGATCGGATGAATAGTCGACTTCATGGTGGTTTCCACGTAGCTTCCTTTTTGGACGGATGCTATTATGGCTTTTTCCACGTAGCTTCCTGAGCAAAGAACTTGATAAGGACGCTTTTGGTTGTTTCCACGTAGCTTCCTTTTTCTTGACAAAATTGTTGCCATCTTGGTTGCTTCCAGTGGCTTTCTTTTCGGCAATATCTGCTGCTTGCATCATTGCTTACTTCATGACATTGATGGTTGCTTACATCATCGTTTATGTCATTTGGATGCCGATCGTTGTCATCTTCCAAACTTTGTCTTCATCCTTCTTGGATGTTTCTCGATTCATTTCCTCGATCTCGTCAAGGTGCAATGATTACGGTGAGAAGTGCTTGGTGTGTTCCAACGTTCCCATGTTTCTGGATTTCCGCTGCTAACGGATAATCTCCGATCTCCATATCCGCTTATTTGTGTTAATAACGAAATGGCTTCTTCGCTTTCTTCTTCCCGTTTTTTTCGATGATCGTAGGATAATATTCTTCTACCATCACCCGAACATATAAGTGTCTTGATGGAGAAGGTGCTTGAAACCATGCTCATAAGATCAATTCTGATTGGACTTGATATTTGTTGAAATTATTATAGCACTCATCAATGATTTTTGATAAATGCTCTGGATCTTCTTTTGCTGCTTTCAGGGCTTTTCCGGAAAACATAGAATTTATATTCCAAATTTGATAAGGCTGATGAAATTTTTCTTCTTCAGCAATACCAATGAGACTGTTTATCTCAATATGGAAATAATAGACAAATTCGTCTATATTTGCAAAATTCGATAGCCGGGATTTGACTATCGCTGGAAAATCTTTTAATAAATCAAAAGAGAGATTTTGGACTGTTATTTCTTTAACAAATCCCCATTCAATACTTGTTATATCGAACGGCTCATGATTTAAGCGAAATTTGATAACAGGAGTTTTTTCTCCTATATCATTTGTAAAAACATAAGCTTGAGAAAAATATTCAGAAAACTTTTCTAAAAATAGAGCTTGCTGTTTGCAAATGGCTCCTTTTATTTTTGAAAATATTTCTGAAGGTAAAATCTGTCTACACTTGTTATATAGACATTTTCTAAACATCTTATTAATAATAGGAGTGTTTCTCCCTTTATTAATAAAATATTGAAATATATCAAGAAGATTGTTTATCTCCTTAATATCCATAAATTCGATTAGGACATCATCCCAATCTTTGTATAATATACTTTTAATAATAATTCCTCACTTTTTATTTTCCTTGGTTGTTTTTTCAACTAGGAATTCTGAGAATTGGGTAAGAGCTTTTCTGAAACTAGCTCTTTGTTCCAAAATATGGTTTTTCCATATTCTGTCAATAAAATGGTAATATTCGGGTGTGAGGCCTGGATTATAAAAATCCTTTAGATTCGAGAACTCGGAGGTTTGTTGTTTTTTCAACAAATCTTCACGTATATTTGAGATTTCTAATCAGTATAAGGCTTTTGAGAAAATTGAGAATAATCCACCTGTTGGTGAA
Organism: Gossypium bickii; assembly: GCA_025503065.1. NCBI lineage: Eukaryota > Viridiplantae > Streptophyta > Magnoliopsida > Malvales > Malvaceae > Gossypium > Gossypium bickii. The sequence goes on along the minus strand of CP106714.1, from coordinate 628,719 downwards.
TGTGATCCAATTGGTTGGTTTACCAATGGATATGGTAAATAATATCCTTGTTTAGGATAAAATTGTACTCTGTGTGTAGGTGCAAATGCCATAAATCCTTGTTTAGGAATTATATTTGCAGTGCGACAACAAATCCTTGTTTAGGACTTATTGGTGATTTTCCCTTGTTGGGTTTTTATGGACGATTCTCCATCCATCATTTTCATTTAGAGGTTGTTTACCTCATCCATGAAACTCTGCTAAGAATTTCAATAATTGTTAGTATTAGAGGTTGTTTACCTCTCATCCAATACCGCTAAGAAAATCGAAAAAACATTAGTAAAGATAATTTTATTATTATCTACTAATGGTATTTCTATAGAATTGTTTTCTATAGATAATATAACCGATTCCTTATTGACAATAAAAGGTAAATATTGATTTATAAAATTATTACCTAATAATATGTCTCCATACATATCAGGTAAGCATAATAATTCTGGAATTATAAATCTAACATTGTTTATGTAGATTGATATATTTTTGGCTTTATAATAAATAGTAGTTTTGCTACCATTTATTCCATTAATATTTAATTAATATAAATATAAATATGCACAAGCGGAAGGGATTCTAATATCTACTAAGAAGAAAAAGATAGTTTTTACAGAAAGAAAATTTTATTCTATATTTTGATGTTAGGCGAGATGCCTTTCAAAGCTTACATGAATGCCTATTTATAATCAAAAATTCTAAGCTAGAATCTAATTACATTTGAAGTCCGAAATAATTGTTCGGATCAGAATAAAAATTAAACTCAAATTTAATTACATTTGAATTCCGAATAGTGTCCTGATAAGGATGCCTTTAATGGTTGCTTCCACGTAGCTTCCTTGATAAGGACGGATGAATAGTCAGCTTCATGGTGGTTTCCACGTAGCTTCCTTTTTTGGACGGATGCTATTATGGCTTTTTCCACGTAGCTTCCTTGAACAGTAACTTGATAAGGACGCTTTTGGTTGTTTCCACGTAGCTTCCTTTTTCTTGACAAAATTGTTGCCATCTTGGTTGCTTCCAGGTGGCTTTCTTTTTCGGCAATATCTGCTGCTTGCATCATTGCTTACTTCATGACATTGATGGTTGCTTACATCACTGTCTGTGTCATTTGGATGCTGACTGGTTGTCATCTTCCAAACTTTGTCTTCATCCTTCTTGGATGTTTCTCAGATTCATTTCCTCGATCTCGTCAAGGTGCAATGATTCTGGTGAGGGTGCTGGTGTGTTCCAACGTTCCCATGTTTCTCGGATTTCCGCTGCTAACGGATAATCTCCGATCTCCATATCCGCTATTTGTGTTAATAACGAAATGGCTTCTTCGCTTTTCTTCTTCCCGGTTTTTCCAAAGATCGTAGGATAATATTCTTCTACCATCAGTCCAGAACCTATAAGTGTCTTGATGGAGAAGGTGCCGAGCCATGCTCATAAGATCAATTCCTGATTGGACTTGATATTTGTTGAAATTATTATAGCACTCATCAATGATTTTTGATAAATGCTCTGGATCTTCTTTTCTTTGCTTTGGGCTTTTCCTCCGAAAACATAGAATTTATATTCCAAATTTGATAAGGTGATGAAATTTTTCTTCTTCAAAGAATACCAATGAGATCATTTATCTTTAATATGGAAATAATAGACAAATTCGTCTATATTTGCAAAATTCGATAGCCGGGATTTGACTATCGCTGGAAAATCTTTTAATAAATCAAAAGAGAGATTTTGGACTGTTATTTCTTTAACAAATCCCCATTCAATACTTGTTATATCGAACGGCTCATGATTTAAGCGAAATTTGATAACAGGAGTTTTTTCTCCTATATCATTTGTAAAAACATAAGCTTGAGAAAATATTCGTAAAACTTTTCTAAAAATAGAGCTTGTTTGTTTGCAAATGGCTCCTTTTATTTTTGAAAATATTTCTGAAGGTAAAATCTGTCTACACTTGTTATATAGACATTTTCTAAACATCTTATTAATAATAGGAGTGTTTCTCCCTTTATTAATAAAATATTGAAATATATCAAGAAGATTGTTTATCTCCTTAATATCCATAAATTCGATTAGGACATCATCCCAATCTTTGTATAATATACTTTTTAATAATAATTCCTCACTTTATTTTCCTTGGTTGTTTTTTCAACTAGGAATTTCGAGAATTGGGTAAGAGCTTTTAAAACTAGCTCTTTGTTCCAAAATATGGTTTTTCCATATTCATCAATAAAATGGTAATATTCGGTGTGAGGCTCGGATTATAAAAATCCTTTAGATTCGAGAACTCGAGGTTTGTTGTTTTTTCAACAAATCTTCACGTATATTTGAGATTTCGGAATCAGATAAGGCTTTTGAGAAAATTGAGAATAATCCACCTGTTGGTGAATGTGATCCAATTGGTTGGTTTACCAATGGATATGGTAAATAATATCCTTGTTTAGGATAAAATTGTACTGTGTAGGTGCAAATGACCATAAATCCTTGTTTAGGAATTATATTTGCAGTGCAAAAGAACAAATCCTTGTTTAGGACTTATTGGTGATTTTCCTTGTTGGGTTTTTATGGGCGAGCTTCTCCATCCATCATTTTCATTTAGAGGTTGTTTACCTCTATCCATGAAACCTGCTAAGAATTTCAATAAATGTTGGTATTAGAGGTTGTTTACCTCTGTCCTTAATACTGCTAAGAAAATCAAGGAAACATTAGTAAAGATAATTTTATTATTATCTACCAATGGTATTTCTATAGAATTGTTTTCTATAGATAATATAACCGACTTCTTAATTAAAATAAGTATTCATCAGAATCTGTATCAGACTCTGTTTCTGAAATTAATTCATATAATATTTCAGTAGGATTTGTTTCCTGACTAAAACATATTTCTAAATTTTTTTCTTCAAGATTTTTGATTATTTTTCTTGCACTTTTGCCTTTGTTAGGACAAAAAGTTGCTATATGCCCTTCTTCGTCACATATAAAACATTTACAAATTTGTTTTTTAGGATTTTTAGAAGTTTTTCTCCTAACAAATTTTTTCTGTTTATTATTATTATAATAATTTTTATTTCCTGGTTTCCATTTAGCTAATTTATATTTTTATGTTTTTATATAGGTTTTGAACGTATGGGATTACATCCAAATTCCCATTCTCCTTCTAACATTTTTGTACAATATCTATGACTTAATTTATTTTTGACTTGTTTAGCCGCTTTACTTTGTAAACAATGTAATATAATTCTTTCTTTAGCAAAATTAATTCTATTACCTATAGTATCTATTTCTGATATATCTTTATTACTATCATTACTATGTTTTATAATGAAAGAAGCATATTTATTTATGCAAATTTCATCCCAAGGTGGGGGTAATTTATGAAAATATTGATTTCTCCAAAATCTACACTTTCATTTTTTAACTTTTGGTATTCATGCAGAAATTTTTAGAGAATTTATCTAGATATCTAATATCACATAATTTTAATTTGGACAAAGTATAGCTGGATTGGCTATCTTGGTCTTTTTTATTAGTGTAACCACAAAATTCTATTTTTAGAATTGAGGTTAAACTTTTTAATAGGTCTTTAGGGGTACTTATTTGATTAATAAGTTGTCCTTTTGTTCTCTTCCTTTCTGATTCTTCCCATCGTCGAGAAATTGAAGAACATCACCTTGAAAAGTTCCAACAAAATAGTTTAAAAACTTTTCTTTTGTCCAGACTGTACTGTTGTTATTTACAACAATAGTCATGGATTGTGCCCAGTCATCTATGGTTTTTTCATAATCTGACAAAGGAACATTAGATAAATCTAAATATATTCCTCCTTGAGCAACACTTCTTTTATTAAGATCTCCTATACTATAAGGTATAGGTGTAGGTTGACTAGTTTCTCCTGGTGTTTCCAGTTTTATATCATTAGTAGCTATATTTTCTATTTTATCACCTATTATTCTTGTTGTGTTTTCAACATTTTCATAGGCTTTATTACTAGCTCTCAGATTATCATCTTTTTGAAGATCTGAGTCTAATTTTCTTTTTCCATAAGATTTACTCTTATCTCTTTCCCATGGTTTTGGGGCTTGATATTCATACAGTCCGGAGGATCCGTTTCCATAGATCTTCAGGATCTCTATATTTTCTACTCATTGAAGTTTCTTCTTCATCGAATTTTCACTATTAACTTTAATAATTATATCCGAATTATTAGAATTAATACTTTCTATTTCCATATTATAACTATCATTATTATTATTAATATTATTAGAATCTTCACTACTTTCGGTAGTGTCGTATTCTAACATATAATGATAATTATATTTATTAAAAAGTTCTTTATGTTCTTCATAAAGATCTTCTATTAATTTTAAATATTCTACCTTCTCATAACTATCATCCGCTTTTTAGAAAATTGGTGTTTCCAATGTTCTATCGATTTTTATAAGTTTCAAAATCATATTTTTGTGTTTTTTTCTGTTTTTTCTATTTTTCTTTTGTTTTTCATTTTTATATAGTTAGTAGACTCATCCAGAAGAATCATCTTCCGACAAGGCTAATATATAATTACTATTACCGTAATATAATGGACCTAAATCGATTCTACGTTATTACTACTAATAATAACTTTGATCTAATTTAGTATTTACATCGGATAATAACTCTTTAGATTTGCTATTCAAATCTAACTCGATTACTCTCCCAAACTATCTACTTTTTCTTCTACTTTACTAATCTTAGTATATAATTTACCAAAATAAGTGTTAGTCATATCTATCAAACTGTTGATACCCATACTAAGAACCGAAATATTATTTTCATTCTTAGAGTCTATATGCATAGTATGATTACAAGTTTTATCTTTATATAAACAATCTACTTGCTCCATAATGTTATCCCCGGTACCTAAGACCTTCTGTCTTAACGTCCTCTCAACGCCAACAACGTCCCACTCGGACTCAACGGCTCTGAAGACTAACGGCAGACATATATGGGTTTTGAGACAACAACTGTGAAACAAACAGAATTGAAGAACAAAGATAGAAACTTACAATGATACCAAGATATTAGAACTCCAAAAATCGTTACTCCGGGGCTCCTCGAAGGGATATCTGATACCAGTTTGCGGGGGTAGGGAGGTATAGGCAGAGATATGCACAAGCGGAAGGGATTCTAATATCTACTAAGAAGAAAAAGATAGTTTTTACAGAAAGAAAATTTTATTCTATATTTCGATGTTAGGCGAGATGCCTTTCAAAGCTTACATGAATGCCTATTTATAATCAAAAATTCTAAGCTAGAATCTAATTACATTTGAAGTCCGAAATAATTGTTCGGATCAGAATAAAAATTAAACTCAAATTTAATTACATTTGAATTCCGAATAGTGTCCTGATAAGGATGCCTTTAATGGTTGCTTCCACGTAGCTTCCTTGATAAGGACGGATGAATAGTCAGCTTCATGGTGGTTTCCACGTAGCTTCCTTTTTTGGACGGATGCTATTATGGCTTTTTCCACGTAGCTTCCTTGAACAGTAACTTGATAAGGACGCTTTTGGTTGTTTCCACGTAGCTTCCTTTTTCTTGACAAAATTGTTGCCATCTTGGTTGCTTCCAGGTGGCTTTCTTTTTCGGCAATATCTGCTGCTTGCATCATTGCTTACTTCATGACATTGATGGTTGCTTACATCACTGTCTGCGTCATTTGGATGCTGACTGGTTGTCATCTTCCAAACTTTGTCTTCATCCTTCTTGGATGTTTCTCAGATTCATTTCCTCGATCTCGTCAAGGTGCAATGATTCTGGTGAGGGTGCTGGTGTGTTCCAACGTTCCCATGTTTCTGGATTTCCATTGCTAACGGATAATCTCGATCTCCATATCCGCTATTTGTGTTAATAACGAAATGGCTTCTTCATTTCTTTGGATATGGTGGCTTCCAAAGATCCCATGCCAATATTCTTGTTCCATCGGTCCACATATCCGAATCTGCTTTGTTGGAGTAGAAATTGGGCTTACATCATTAAATCAATTCCGGCTTGGATTTGATAATGGGAAAATTCTTATAAGACTCGTCAATGATTTTTGACAAATGTTCTTGATCTTCCCGGGCTGCCAAGAGGGATCTTCCTCCAAGCATTTTGTGAATAATCCATATCTGATATGGCTGATGAAATTTTTCTTCTTCAGCGATACCAATAAGACTTTTTATCTCAATATGGAAATAATAGACAAATTCGTCTATATTTGCAAAATTCGATAATGGGATTTGACTATCGTTGGAAAATCTTTTAATAAATCAAAAGAGAGATTTTGGACTGTTATTTCTTTAACAAATCCCCATTCAATACTTGTTATATCGAACGGCTCATGATTTAAGCGAAATTTGATAGCAGGAGTTTTTTCTCCTATATCATTTGTAAAAACATAAGCTTGAGAAAAATATTCAGAAAACTTTTCTAAAAATAGAGCTTGCTGTTTGCAAATGGCTCCTTTTATTTTTGAAAATATTTCTGAAGGTAAAATCTGTCTACACTTGTTATATAGACATTTTCTAAACATCTTATTAATAATAGGAGTGTTTCTCCCTTTATTAATAAAATATTGAAATATATCAAGAAGATTGTTTATCTCCTTAATATCCATAAATTCGATTAGGACATCATCCCAATCTTTGTATAATATACTTTTTAATAATAATTCCTCAGCTTTATTTTCCTTGGTTGTTTTTTCAACTAGGAATTCTGAGAATTGGGTAAGAGCTTTTACAAACTAGCTCTTTGTTCCAAAATATGGTTTTTCCATATTCTCAAATAAAATGGTAATATTCGGTGTGAGGCACGGATTATAAAAATCCTTTAGATTCGAGAACTCGAGAGGTTTGTTGTTTTTTCAACAAATCTTCAGTATATTGAGGATTTCGGAATCAGTATAAGGCTTTTGAGAAAATTGAGAATAATCCACCGGTGTTGGTGAATGTGATCCAATTGGGTTGGTTTACCAATGGATATGGTAAATAATATCCTTGTTTAGGATAAAATTGTACTGTGTAGGTGCAGCCATAAATCCTTGTTTAGGAATTATATTTGCAGTGCAAAGAACAAATCCTTGTTTAGGACTTATTGGTGATTTTCCTTGTTGGGTTTTTTTTATGGACAGCTTCTCCATCCATCATTTTCATTTAGAGGTTGTTTACCTCTCATCCATGAAACTCGCTAAGAATTTCAATAATTGTTAGTATTAGAGGTTGTTTACCTCTGTCCTTAATACCTGCTAAGAAAATCAGAAAACATTAGTAAAGATAATTTTATTATTATCTACTAATGGTATTTCTATAGAATTGTTTTCTATAGATAATATAACCGATTCCTTATTGACAATAAAAGGTAAATATTGATTTATAAAATTATTACCTAATAATATGTCTCCATACATATCAGGTAAGCATAATAATTCTGGAATTATAAATCTAACATTGTTTATGTAGATTGATATATTTTTGGCTTTATAATAAATAGTAGTTTTGCTACCATTTATTCCATTAATTTTTATTTTCTAAGAAGAAAATAATTTTAAAATTATTGTAATAGATCTGGGGTTTCCATATCCATATCTTCTGAATAAAGCTCTGATTGTTATCATAATGACTCCTAAATGTATGTATCTAACCTGAGGATAGTTTTTCTAATCCTCTTTATTTTTCTTTAGTAAATAAGGGATTTCTACATTAATCCTCCTTTGGTATCCTTAGCGACTGTGTTACCGCTAATCTTTTCTATGTGTCTTTTTGACCATATTTTAAACTTAGATATTTTATAGATCTTCTGCTAAATCACTAATATCAGAATTTTTTGTCTGCTTGCATCATTGCTTACTTCATGACATTGATGGTTGCTTACATCATCGTCATGCGTCATTTGGATCTTGATCGGTTGTCATCTTCCAAACTTTGTCTTCATCCTTCTTGATGTTTCTCGATTCATTTCCTCGATCTCGTCCAAGGTGCAATGATTACGGTGAGGTCTTGGTGTGTTCCAACGCTCCCATGTTTCTCGGATTTCATTGCTAACGGATAATCTCCGATCTCCATATCCGCTATTTGTGTTAATAACGAAAATGGCTTCTTCGTTTTCTTCTTCCCGTTTTCCGATGTATCGTAGGATAATATTCTTCTACCATCACCCGAATATATAAGTGTCTTGATGGAGAAGGTGCGAGCCATGCTCATAAGATCAATTCTGATTGGACTTGATATTTGTTGAAATTATTATAGCACTCATCAATGATTTTTGATAAATGCTCTGATCTTCTTTTCTTTGCTTTTAGGGCTTTTCCTAAAAACATAGAATTTATATTCCAAATTTGATAAGGCTGATGAAATTTTTCTTCTTCAGCAATACCAATGAGACTGTTTATCTCAATATGGAAATAATAGACAAATTCGTCTATATTTGCAAAATTCGATAGCCGGGATTTGACTATCATTGGAAAATCTTTTAACAAATCGAAGAGAGATTTTGGATCGTTATTTCTTTAACAAATCCCCATTCAATACTTGTTATATCGAACGGCTCATGATTTAAGCGAAATTTGATAGCAGGAGTTTTTTCTCCTATATCATTTGTAAAAACATAAGCTTGAAAAATATTCGAAAATTTTTCTAAAAATAGAGCTTCTTTGTTTGCAAATGGCTCCTTTTATTTTTGAAAATATTTACAAGGTAAAATCTGTCTACACTTGTTATATAGACATTTTCTAAACATCTTATTAATAATAGGAGTGTTTCTCCTTTATTAATAAAATATTGAAATATATCAAGAAGATTGTTTATCTCCTTAATATCCATAAATTCGATTAGGACATCATCCCAATCTTTGTATAATATACTTTTTAATAATAATTCCTCACCTTTATTTTCCTTGGTTGTTTTTTCAACTAGGAATTACGAGAATTGGGTAAGAGCTTTTACAAAACTAGCTCTTTGTTCCAAAATATGGTTTTTCCATATTACATCACAATAAAATGGTAATATTCGGGTGTGAGGCCTAGATTATAAAAATCCTTTAGATTCGAGAACTCGAGGTTTGTTGTTTTTTCAACAAATCTTACAGTATATTTGAGGATTTCGAATCTGCATAAGGCTTTTGAGAAAATTGAGAATTATCCACCGTGTTGGTGAATGTGATCCAATTGGTTGGTTTACCAATGGATATGGTAAATAATATCCTTGTTTAGGATAAAATTGTACTGTGTGTAGGTGCAACCATAAATCCTTGTTTAGGAATTATATTTGCAGTGCAAAAGACAAATCCTTGTTTAGGACTTATTGGTGATTTTCCCTTGTTGGGTTTTTTATGGACGATTCTCCATCCATCATTTTCATTTAGAGGTTGTTTACCTCTATCCATGAAACCTCGCTAAGAATTTCAATAATTGTTAGTATTAGAGGTTGTTTACCTCTGTCCTTAATACTATTAAGTAAGAAAATCGAGAAAACATTAGTAAAGATAATTTTATTATTATCTACTAATGGTATTTCTATAAATTGTTTTCTATAGATAATATAACCGATTCCTTATTGACAATAAAAGGTAAATATTGATTTATAAAATTATTACCTAATAATATGTCTCCATACATATCAGGTAAGCATAATAATTCTGGAATTATAAATCTAACATTGTTTATGTAGATTGATATATTTTTGGCTTTATAATAAATAGTAGTTTTGCTACCATTTATTCCATTAATATTTATTTTCTTTTCTACAGGTATCCAGTATTTTTCTGGAATGGCATTTCTTTTGCAACTACTTGTTGTAGCTCCTGTATCTAATAATGCATGTAAAGAATATTTTTTATAATCTTTATCATGTAATATAATTTCAATATATTTATTGAAATTTGTAATATTATTCACCGAATAATGTATGTCTTCCATTCTAGTGTTTCTAGAAATAGAATTTCTACTTGATGTAGTAGGAAAAATAGGAATATGAATTGTTTTCATACCTATTGGTGTAGAAGTACTTGTATTATCTTCTTCTTCCTCCTGTTTGAGAACTAGAAGGTAATACTAAGCTATCATCTGTATTAGTTATAAGATTATTTTTAAAATATAACTTATCTCCAGATGACATATATTCAATAGTACTTACTGGTTTAGAAGTACTAGCATTATTAGTTTTATCAATTATCCAGTCTTTTGGAATTGATAAATCTTTTAGATGCAGTAATTTTGGTTGAATTTCTGTTGTAAATTTATTGGGCTCAAAAAGCTCAATAATTTTATTGTTGATTTCTTTTATTTCAACCTCTGCAGTATTAGTATATTCGTTTATAGCAGTCCAGCTGATTGCTAGATCTTCTGCTAAATCACTAATATCAGAATTTTTTGTCTGAATTCTAAGGCATAGACACTCTTCTATTAGAGGGTCTGTTATGGAAATAAAGTAATTTGGTTTTACCTTAAATCCTATAACGCCTGTATGTAGATTAGATTGAATTCCTCCAATAAGTGCTTTTATTGGATTTTCAAATCTTTTATCTAATAATACTGCTAATATAGGAACATCATGACCTCTTCTGAATAAAGCTCTGATTGTTATCATAATGACTCCTAAATGTATGTATCTAACCTGAGGATAGTTTTTTCTAATCCTCTTTATTTTTTCTTTAGTAAATAAGGGATTTACATTAATCCTCCTTTGGTATCCTTAAGCATCGTGTTACCGCTAATCTTTTCTATGTGTCTTTTTGACCATATTTTAAACTTAGATATTTTATATATTTCTTCTTTAGAAATATGATTTTTATTAATCTTTTCTATTATATCATCGAGAAAGTCTATTTCTTCTCCGATAATATTACCTAGTTTAATATCCTCGTTGTTCGAAATTAGGAATTTCTTCTAACTTGTTATTAGAACTATTTCCCATCATAAAGATATATTCATTAGAATCTGTGTTTAGACTCTGTTTGAACATATTTCTAAATCTTGTTTTTCAATATAATATGGTTTTAATTCTATTAGGAATTTGTTTTCCCAATATTTCTTAGGTTTATATCTACCATAAGGATCTTGTTTATCAATTTCCTAGGTTTTGGTATTTCATATTTATATGGATCTGGGGTTTCCATATCCATAGGATCTATTATTGTTGTGTTTTCAACAATATTATTATTATTTCTCGAGATTATCTTACTTTTTGAAGATCCGAGTATATATTATTACCATAAGGCTTACTCTTATCTCTTTCCCATGGTTTTGGGACTTGATATTCATATGGATCCTAGAGTTCCGTTTCCATAGTATCTTTATTTTTTATCTTTCTTTCCGTTGAAGTTTCTTCTTCAACAGAGTTTTTACTATTAACTTTAATAATTATATCTGAATTATTAGAGTTAATACTTTCTATTTCCATATTATAACTATCATTATTATTATTAATATTATTAGAATCTTCACTACTTTCGGTAGTGTCGTATTCTAACATATAATGATAATTATATTTATTAAAAAGTTCTTTATGTTCTTCATAAAGATCTTCTATTAATTTTAAATATTCTACCTTCTCATAACTATCATCTGTTTTAGAAAATTGGTGTTTCCAATGTTCTATCGATTTTATAAGTTTCAAAATCATATTTTTGTGTTTTTGTGTTTTTCTATTTTTTCTTTTGTTTTTCATTTTTATATAGTTAGTAGACTCATCCAGAAGAATCATCTTACGACAAGGCTAATATATAATTACTATTACCGTAATATAATGGACCTAAATCGATTCTACGTTATTACTACTAATAACCTGATCTAGTTTATTATTTACATCGGATAATAACTCTTTAGATTTGCTATTCAAATCTAACTCAGTTACTTCTCCCAAACTATCAATTTTTTCTTCTACTTTACTAATCTTAGTATATAATTTACCAAAATAAGTGTTAGTCATATCTATCAAACTGTTGATACCCATACTAAGAACCGAAATATTGTTTTCATTCTTAGAGTCAATATGCATAGTATGATTACAAGTTTTATCTTTATATAAACAATCTACTTGCTCCATAATGTTATCCTCGGTACCTAAGACCTTACGTGTCTTAACGTCCTCTCAACGCCAACAACGTCCCACTCGGACTCAACGGCTACGAAGACTAACGACAGACATATGGGTTTTGAGACAGACATATGGGTTTTGAGACAACAACTGTGAAACAAACAGAATTGAAGAACAAAGATAGAAACTTACAATGATACCAAGATATTAGAACTCCAGAAATCGTTACTCAGGGCTCCTCGAAGGATATCTCGATACCGGTTGCATGGGGTAGGGAGGTATAGCAGAGATATGCACAAGCGGAAGGGATTCTAATATCTACTAAGAAGAAAAAGATAGTTTTTACAGAAAGAAAATTTTATTCTATATTTCGATGTTAGGCGAGATGCCTTTCAAAGCTTACATGAATGCCTATTTATGATCAAAAATTCTAAGCTAGAATCTAATTACATTTGAAGTCCGAAATAATTGTTCGGATCAGAATAAAAATTAAACTCAAATTTAATTACATTTGAATTCCGAATAGTGTCCTGATAAGGATGCCTTTAATGGTTGCTTCCACGTAGCTTCCTTGATAAGGACGGATGAATAGTCAGCTTCATGGTGGTTTCCACGTAGCTTCCTTTTTTGGACGGATGCTATTATGGCTTTTTCCACGTAGCTTCCTTGAACAGGAAATGAATCTGAGAAACATCCAAGAAGGATGAAGACAATGTTTGGAAGATGACAACCAGTCAGCATCCAAATGACGCAGACAGTGATGTAAGCAACCATCAATGTCATGAAGTAAGCAATGATGCAAGCAGCAGATATTGCTGAAAAAAAAAAAAAGCCACCTGGAAGCAACCAAGATGGCAACAATTTTGTCAAGAAAAAGGAAGCTACGTGGAAACAACCAAAAGCGTCCTTATCAAGTTACTTGCTCAAGGAAGCTACGTGGAAAAAGCCATAATAGCATCCGTCCAAAAAAGGAAGCTACGTGGAAACCACCATGAAGGTGACTATTCATCCGCCCTTATCAAGGAAGCTACGTGGAAGCAACCATTAAAGGCATCCTTATCGGGACACTATTCGAATTCAAATGTAATTAAATTTGAGTTTAATTTTTATTCGATCCGAACAATTATTTCTGACTTCAAATGTAATTAGATTCTAGCTTAGAATTTTTATTATAAATAGGCATTCATGTAAGCTTTGAAAGGCATCTCGCTTAACATCAAAATATAGAATAAAATTTTCTTTCTGTAAAAACTATCTTTTTCTTCTTAGTAGATATTAGAATCCCTTCCGCTTGTGCATATCTCTGCGCCTATACCTCCCTACCCCATAAACCGGTATCGTATATCCTTCGAGGAGCCCCGAGTAACGATTTGAGTTCTAATATCTTGGTATCATTGTAAGTTTCTATCTTTTTGTTCTTCAATTCTGTTTGTTTCACAGCTTGTTGTCTCAAAACCCATATGTCCTGCCTCAAAACCCATATGTCATGCTGTTAGTCTTCGTGTCCGTTGAGTCCGAGTGGGGCGTTGTTGGCGTTGAGAGGACGTTAAGACACGAAGGTCTTAGGTACCGTGGATAACATTATGGAGCAAGTAGATTGTTTATATAAAGATAAAACTTGTAATCATACTATGCATATAGACTCTAAGAATGAAAATAATATTTCGGTTCTTAGTATGGGTATCAACAGTTTGATAGATATGACTAACACTTATTTTGGTAAATTATATACTAAGATTAGTAAAGTAGAAGAAAAATTGATAGTTTGGGAGAAATAAATCGAGTTAGATTTGAATAGCAAATCTAAAGAGTTATTATCCGATGTAAATACTAAATTAGATCGGGTTATTAGTAGTAATAACGTAGAATCGATTTAGGTCCATTATATTACGGTAATAGTAATTATATATTAGCCTTGTCGAAAGATGATTCTTCTGGATGAGTCTACTAACTATATAAAAATGAAAAACAAAAGAAAAAATAGAAAAAACACAAAAAACACAAAAATATGATTTTGAAACTTATAAAAATCTGATAGAACATTGGAAACACCAATTTTCTAAAACAGATGATAGTTATGAGAAGGTAGAATATTTAAAATTAATAGAAGATCTTTATGAAGAACATAAAGAACTTTTTAATAAATATAATTATCATTATATGTTAGAATACGACACTACCGAAAGTAGTGAAGATTCTAATAATATTAATAATAATAATGATAGTTATAATATGGAAATAGAAAGTATTAATTCTAATAATTCAGATATAATTATTAAAGTTAATAGTGAAAATTCTGATGAAGAAGAAACTTCAACAGAAGAAAATATAGAGATCCCTGAAGATCCTATGGAAACGGATCCTCCAGACCCGTATGAATATCAAGCCCCAAAACCATGGGAAAGAGATAAGAGTAAATCTTATGGAAAAAGAAAATTAGACTCAGATCTTCAAAAAGATGATAATCTGAGAGCTAGTAATAAAGCTTATGAAAATGTTGAAAACACAACAAGAATAATAGGTGATAAAATAGAAAATATAGCTACTAATGATATAAAACTGGAAACACCAGGAGAAACTAGTCAACCTACACCTATACCTTATAGTATAGGAGATCTTAATAAAAGAAGTGTTGCTCAAGGAGGAATATATTTAGATTTATCTAATGTTCCTTTGTCGATTATGAAAAAACCATAGATGATCAAGCACAATCCATGACTATTGTTGTAAATAACAACGATGATGATCGGACAAAAGAAAAGTTTTTAAACTATTTTGTTGGAACTTTTCAAGGTGATGTTCTTCAATTTCTCGATTTGATGGGAAGAATCTGAGAAAGGAAGAGAACAAAAGGACAACTTATTAATCAAATAAGTACCCCTAAAGACCTATTAAAAGTTTAACCTCAATTCTAAAAATAGAATTTTGTGGTTACACTAATAAAAAAACCAAGATAGCCAATCCAAATATACTTTGTCCAAATTAAAATTATGTGATATTAGATATCTAGATAAATTCTCTAAAAATTTCTGCATGAATACCAAAAGTTAAAAAATGAAAGTGTAGATTTTTGGAGAAATCAATATTTTCATAAATTACCCCACCTTGGGATGAAATTTGCATAAATAAATATGCTTCTTTCATTATAAAACATAGTAATGATAGTAATAAAGATATATCGAAATAGATACTATAGGTAATAGAATTAATTTTGCTAAAGAAAGAATTATATTACATTGTTTACAAAGTAAAGTGGCTAAACAAGTCAAAAATAAATTAAGTCATAGATATTGTACAAAAATGTTAGAAGGAGAATGGGAATTTGGATGTAATCCCATACGTTCAAAACCCTATAAAAAACATAAAAAATATAAATTAGCTAAATGGAAACCAGGAAATAAAAATTATTATAATAATAATAAACAGAAAAAATTTGTTAGGAGAAAAACTTCTAAAAATCCTAAAAAACAAATTTGTAAATGTTTTATATGTGACGAAGAAGGGAATATAGCAACTTTTTGTCCTAACAAAGGCAAAAGTGCAAGAAAAATAATCAAAAATCTTGAAGAAAAAAATTTAGAAATATGTTTTAGTCAGGAAACAAATCCTACTGAAATATTATATGAATTAATTTCAGAAACAGAGTCTGATACAGATTCTGATGAATACTTATTTTAATTAAGAAGTCGGTTATATTATCTATAGAAAACAATTCTATAGAAATACCATTGGTAGATAATAATAAAATTATCTTTACTAATGTTTGCTGATTTTCTTAGCAGGTATTAAGGACAGAGGTAAACAACCTCTAATACCAACATTTATTGAAATTCTTAGCAGGTTTCATGGATAGAGGTAAACAACCTCTAAATGAAAATGATGGATGGAGAACTGTCCATAAAAAACCCAACAAGGGAAAATCACCAATGAGTCCTAAACAAGGATTTGTTGCTGCACCTGCAAATATAATTCCTAAACAAGGATTTATGGCTGCACCTACACAGGTACAATTTTATCCTAAACAAGGATATTATTTACCATATCCATTGGTAAACCAACCAATTGGATCACATTCACCAACACCGGTGGATTATTCTCAATTTTCTCAAAAGCCTTATACTGATTCCAAATCTCAAATATACGTAAGATTTGTTGAAAAACAACAAACCTCTGAGTTCTCGAATCTAAAGGATTTTTATAATCCGTGCCTCACACCCGAATATTACCATTTTATTGACAGAATATGGAAAAACCATATTTTGGAACAAAGAGCTAGTTTCGTAAAAGCTCTTACCCATTCTCGAATTCCTAGTTGAAAAAACAACCAAGGAAAATAAAGTGAGGAATTATTATTAAAAAGTATATTATACAAAGATTGGGATGATGTCCTAATCGAATTTATGGATATTAAGGAGATAAACAATCTTCTTGATATATTTCAATATTTTATTAATAAAGGGAGAAACACTCCTATTATTAATAAGATGTTTAGAAAATGTCTATATAACAAGTGTAGACAGATTTTACCTTCGTAAATATTTTCAAAAATAAAAGGAGCCATTTGCAAACAAAGAAGCTCTATTTTTAGAAAAGTTTTCAATATTTTCTCAAGCTTATGTTTTTACAAATGATATAGGAGAAAAAACTCCTGCTATCAAATTTCGCTTAAATCATGAGCCGTTCGATATAACAAGTATTGAATGGGGATTTGTTAAAGAAATAACACCCAAAATCTCTCTTTTGATTTGTTAAAAGATTTTCCAAATGATAGTCAAATCCCGGCTATCGAATTTTACAAAAGAAGACGATTTCGTCTACTATTTCCATATTGAGATAAAAAGTCTTATTGGTATCATTTGAAGAAGAAAAATTTCATCACCATATCGGATATGGATTATTCACAAAATGCTTGGAGGAAGATCCCTCTTGGCAGCCCAGGAAGATCAAGAACATTTGTCAAAAATCATTGACGAGTGTTATAAGAATTTTCCCCATTATCAAATCCAAGCCGGAATTGATTTAATGACAGAAGCCCAATTTCTACTCCAACAAAACAGTTCAGATATGTGGACCGATGGAACAAGAATATTGGCATGGGATACTGGAAGCCACCATATCCAAAGAAATGAAGAAGCCATTTCGTTATTAACACAAATAAGCGGATATGGAGATCGGAGATTATCCGTTAGCAATGAAATCCGAAAACATGGGAACGTTGGAACACACCAAAGACTTCACCGTAATCATTGCACCTTGACGAGATCGAGGAAATGAATCTGAGAAACATCCAAGAAGGATGAAGACAAAGTTTGGAAGATGACAACCAGTCAGCATCCAAATGACGCAGACAGTGATGTAAGCAACCATCAATGTCATGAAGTAAGCAATGATGCAAGCAAAGCAGATATTGCCGAAAAGAAAGCCACCTGGAAGCAACCAAGATGGCAACAATTTTGTCAAGAAAAAGGAAGCTACGTGGAAACAACCAAAAGCGTCCTTATCAAGTTACTGTTCAAGGAAGCTACGTGGAAAAAGCCATAATAGCATCCGTCCAAAAAAGGAAGCTACGTGGAAACCACCATGAAGCTGACTATTCATCCGTCCTTATCAAGGAAGCTACGTGGAAGCAACCATTAAAGGCATCCTTATCAGGACACTATTCGGAATTCAAATGTAATTAAATTTGAGTTTAATTTTTATTCTGATCCGAACAATTATTTCGGACTTCAAATGTAATTAGATTCTAGCTTAGAATTTTTGATTATAAATAGGCATTCATGTAAGCTTTGAAAGGCATCTCGCCTAACATCGAAATATAGAATAAAATTTTCTTTCTGTAAAAACTATCTTTTTCTTCTTAGTAGATATTAGAATCCCTTCCGCTTGTGCATATCTCTGCCTATACCTCCCTCCCCCATAAACCGGTATCAGATATCCCTTCGAGGAGCCCCGGAGTAACGATTTCTGGAGTTCTAATATCTTGGTATCATTGTAAGTTTCTATCTTTGTTCTTCAATTCTGTTTGTTTCACAGTTGTTGTCTCAAAACCCATATGTCTGTCGTTAGTCTTCGTAGCCGTTGAGTCCGAGTGGGACGTTGTTGGCGTTGAGAGGACGTTAAGACACAGAAGGTCTTAGGTACCAGGGATAACATTATGGAGCAAGTAGATTGTTTATATAAAGATAAAACTTGTAATCATACTATGCATATAGACTCTAAGAATGAAAATAATATTTCGGTTCTTAGTATGGGTATCAACAGTTTGATAGATATGACTAACACTTATTTTGGTAAATTATATACTAAGATTAGTAAAGTAGAAGAAAAAATAGATAGTTTGGGAGAAGTAACTGAGTTAGATTTGAATAGCAAATCTAAAGAGTTATTATCCGATGTAAATAATAAATTAGATCAGGTTATTAGTAGTAATAACGTAGAATCAGATTTAGGTCCATTATATTACGGTAATAGTAATTATATATTAGCCTTGTCGAAGATGATTCTTCGGATGAGTCTACTAACTATATAAAAAATGAAAAAACAAAAGAAAAAATAGAAAAAACACAAAAAACACAAAAATATGATTTTGAAACTTATAAAAATCTGATAGAACATTGGAAACACCAATTTTCTAAAACAGATGATAGTTATGAGAAGGTAGAATATTTAAAATTAATAGAAGATCTTTATGAAGAACATAAAGAACTTTTTAATAAATATAATTATCATTATATGTTAGAATACGACACTACCGAAAGTAGTGAAGATTCTAATAATATTAATAATAATAATGATAGTTATAATATGGAAATAGAAAGTATTAACTCTAATAATTCAGATATAATTATTAAAGTTAATAGTAAAAACTCTGTTGAAGAAGAAACTTCAACGGAAAGAAAGATAAAAAATAAAGATACTATGGAAACGGAACCTCCGGATCCATATGAATATCAAGTCCCAAAACCATGGGAAAGAGATAAGAGTAAGCCTTATGGTAATAATATATACTCGGATCTTCAAACAGAAGATAATCTGAGAAATAATAATAATATTGTTGAAAACACAACAATAATAGATCCTATGGATATGGAAACCCCAGATCCATATAAATATGAAGTACCAAAACCTAGGGAAATTGATAAACAAGATCCTTATGGTAGATATAAACCTAAGAAATATTGGGAAAACAAATTCCTAATAGAATTAAAACCATATTATCTTGAAAAACAAGATTTAGAAATATGTTCCGAAACAGAGTCTAACACAGATTCTAATGAATATATCTTTATGATGGGAAATAGTTCTAATAACAAGTTAGAAGAAATTCCTAATTCAACAACGGATATTAAATTAGGTAATATTATCGGAGAAGAAATAGACTTTTACGATGATATAATAGAAAAGATTAATAAAAATCATATTTCTAAAGAAGAAATATATAAAATATCTAAGTTTAAAATATGGTCAAAAAGACACATAGAAAAGATTAGCGAATAACACGATCATTAAGGATACCAAAGGAGGATTAACAAAATCCCTTATTTACTAAAGAAAAATAAAGAGGATTAGAAAAAACTATCCTCAAAGTTAGATACATACATTTAGGAGTCATTATGATAACAATCAAAGCTTTATTCGAAAGAGGTCATGATGTTCCTATATTAGCAAAGATTATTAGATAAAAGATTTGAAAATCCAATAAAAGCACTTATTGGAGGAATTCAATCTAATCTACATACAAAGCGTTATAGGATTTAAGGTAAAACCAAATTACTTTATTTCCATAATGCACCCTCTAATAGAAGAGTGTCTATGCCTTAGAATTCGGACAAAAATTTCGATATTAGTGATTTAGCGAAAGATCTAGTAATCACCGGATCTATATAAACGAATATACTAATACTGCGCAGAGGTTGAAATAAAAGAAATCAACAATAAAATTATTGAGCTTTTGAGCCCAATAAATTTACAACAAAATTCAACCAAAATTATCAGCATCTAAAAGATTTATCAATTCCAAAAGATGGATAATTGATAAAACTAATAATGCTAGTACTTCTAAACCAAAGAAGTACTATTGAATATATGTCATCCGGAGATAAGTTATATTTTAAAAATAATCTTATAACTAATACAGGATGATAGCTTAGTATTACCTTCTAGTTCTCAACCGGAGGAAGAAGAAGATAATACAAGTACTTCTACACCAATAGGTATGAAAACAATTCATATTCCTATTTTTCCTACTACACCAAGTAGAAATTCTATTTCTAGAAACACTAGAATGGAAGACATACATTATTCGGTGGATAATATTACAAATTTCAATAAATATATTGAAATTATATTACATGATAAAGATTATAAAAATATTCTTTACATGCATTATTAGATACAGAGCTACAACAAGTAGTTGCAAAAGAAATGCCATTCCGGAAAAATACCGGATACTGTAGAAAAGAAAATAAATATTAATGGAATAAATGGTAGCAAAACTACTATTTATTATAAAGCCAAAAATATATCAATCTACATAAACAATGTTAGATTTATAATTCCGAAATTATTATGCTTACCGATATGTATGGAGACATATTATTAGGTAATAATTTTATAAATCAATATTTACCTTTTATTGTCAATAAGGAATCGGTTATATTATCTATAGAAAACAATTCTATAGAAATACCATTAGTAGATAATAATAAAATTATCTTTACTAATGTTTTCTCGATTTTCTTAGCAGTATTACTGACAGAGGTAAACAACCTCTAATACTAACAATTATTGAAATTCTTAGCGAGTTTCATGGATGAGGTAAACAACCTCTAAATGAAAATGATGGATGGAGAAGCATCCATAAAAAAACCCAACAAGGGAAAATCACCAATAAGTCCTAAACAAGGATTTGTTGTTTGCACTGCAAATATAATTCCTAAACAAGGATTTATGGTCACACCTACACAGTACAATTTTATCCTAAACAAGGATATTATTTACCATATCCATTGGTAAACCAACCAATTGGATCACATTCACCAACACCGTGGATTATTCTCAATTTTCTCAAAAAAGCCTTATACAGATTCCGAAATCTCAAATATACGTAAGATTTGTTGAAAAAACAACAAACCTCTCGAGTTCTCGAATCTAAAGGATTTTTATATAATCCAGCCTCACACCCGAATATTACCATTTTATTGACAGAATATGGAAAAACCATATTTTGGAACAAAGAGCTAGTTTCGTAAAAAGCTCTTACCCATTCTCGAAATTCCTAGTTGAAAAAACAACCAAGGAAAATAAAGTGAGGAATTATTATTAAAAAGTATATTATACAAAGATTGGGATGATGTCCTAATCGAATTTATGGATATTAAGAGATAAACAATCTTCTTGATATATTTCAATATTTTATTGATAAAGGAGAAACACTCCTATTATTAATAAGATGTTTAGAAAATGTCTATATAACAAGTGTAGACAGATTTTACCTTGAAATATTTTCAAAAATAAAAGGAGCCATTTGCAAACAAAGAAGCTCTATTTTTAGAAAAGTTTTACAATATTTTTCTCAAGCTTATGTTTTTACAAATGATATAGGAGAAAAACTCCTGCTATCAAATTTCGCTTAAATCATGAGCCGTTCGATATAACAAGTATTGAATGGGGATTTGTTAAAGAAATAACGATCCAAAATCTCTCTTTTGATTTGTTAAAAGATTTTCCAAATGATAGTCAAATCCCTGCTATCGAATTTTACAAAAGAAGACGATTTCGTCTACTATTTCCATATTGAGATAAAAAGTCTTATTGGTATCATTGAAGAAGAAAAATTTCATCACCATATCGGATATGGATTATTCACAAAATGCTTGGAGGAAGATCCTCTTGGCGGCCAGGAAGATCAAGAACATTTGTCAAAAATCATTGACGAGTGTTATAAGAATTTTCCCATTATCAAATCCAAGCCTAATTGATTTAATGACGTAAGCCCAATTTCTACTCCAACAAAACAGTTCGGATATGTGGACCGATGGAACAAGAATATTGGCATGGGATACTTTGAAGCCACCATATCCAAAGAAATGAAGAAGCCATTTCGTTATTAACACAAATAAGCGGATATGGAGATCGGAGATTATCCGTTAGCGTGAAATCAGAAACATGGGAACGTTGGAACACACCAAAGACCTCACCGAAATCATTGCACCTTGACGAGATCGAGGAAATGAATCGAAAAACATCCAAGAAGGATGAAGACAAAGTTTGGAAGATGACAACCATCAAGATCCAAATGACACGATGCGATGATGTAAGCAACCATCAATGTCATGAAGTAAGCAATGATGCAAGCAAAGCAGATATTGCCGAAAAAAAAAAGCCACCGAAGCAACCAAGATGGCAACAATTTTGTCAAGAAAAAGGAAGCTACGTGGAAACAACCAAAAGCGTCCTTATCAAGTTCTCGTTCAAGGAAGCTACGTGGAAAAAGCCATAATAGCATCCGTCCAAAAAGGAAGCTACGTGGAAACCACCATGAAGTCGACTATTCATCCGCCCTTATCAAGGAAGCTACGTGGAAGCAACCATTAAAGGCATCCTTATCGGACACTATTCGAATTCAAATGTAATTAAATTTGAGTTTAATTTTTATTCGATCCTAACAATTATTTCGGACTTCAAATGTAATTAGATTCTAGCTTAGAATTTTTGATTATAAATAGGCATTCATGTAAGCTTTGAAAGGCATCTCGCTTAACATCGAAATATAGAATAAAATTTTCTTTCAGAAAAACTATCTTTTTCTTCTTAGTAGATATTAGAATCCCTTCCGCTTGTGCATATCTCTCGCCTATACCTCCCTACCCCATGGCCCGGTATCGGATATCCTTCGAGGAGCCCCTGAGTAATTTACGGAGTTCTAATATCTTGGTATCATTGTAAGTTTCTATCTTTGTTCTTCAATTCTATTTGTTTCACGCTTGTTGTCTCAAAACCCATATGTCCTGCGTTAGTCTTCGTAGCCGTTGAGTCCGAGTGGGGCGTTGTTGGCGTTGAGAGGACGTTAAGACACGAAAGGTCTTAGGTACCGGGATAACATTATGGAGCAAGTAGATTGTTTATATAAAGATAAAACTTGTAATCATACTATGCATATTGACTCTAAGAATGAAAATAATATTTCGGTTCTTAGTATGGGTATCAACAGCTTGATAGATATGACTAACACTTATTTTGGTAAATTATATACTAAGATTAGTAAAGTAGAAGAAAAATAGATAGTTTGGGAGAAGTAACGAGTTAGATTTTAATAGCAAATCTAAAGAGTTATTATCCGATGTAAATAATAAACTAGATCAAAGTTATTAGTAGTAATAACGTAGAATCGATTTAGGTCCATTATATTACTGGTAATAGTAATTATATATTAGCCTTGTCGAAGATGATTCTTCTGATGAGTCTACTAACTATATAAAAAATGAAAAACAAAAGAAAAATAGAAAAACACAAAAACACAAAAATATGATTTTGAAACTTATAAAAATCGATAGAACATTGGAAACACCAATTTTCTAAAATGGATGATAGTTATGAGAAGGTAGAATATTTAAAATTAATAGAAGATCTTTATGAAGAACATAAAGAACTTTTTAATAAATATAATTATCATTATATGTTAGAATACGACACTACCGAAAGTAGTGAAGATTCTAATAATATTAATAATAATAATGATAGTTATAATATGGAAATAGAAAGTATTAACTCTAATAATTCAGATATAATTATTAAAGTTAATAGTAAAAACTCATTGAAGAAGAAACTTCAACGGAAAGAAAGATAAAAAATAAAGATACTATGGAAACGGAACCTCCGGATCCATATGAATATCAAGTCCCAAAACCATGGGAAAGAGATAAGAGTAAGCCTTATGGTAATAATATATACTCGGATCTTCAAACAGAAGATAATCTGAGAAATAATAATAATATTGTTGAAAACACAACAATAATAGATCCTATGGATATGGAAACCCCAGATCCATATAAATATGAAATACCAAAACCTAGGGAAATTGATAAACAAGATCCTTATGGTAGATATAAACCTAAGAAATATTGGGAAAACAAATTCCTAATAGAATTAAAACCATATTATCTTGAAAAACAAGATTTAGAAATATGTTCCGAAACAGAGTCTAACACAGATTCTAATGAATATATCTTTATGATGGGAAATAGTTCTAATAACAAGTTAGAAGAAATTCCTAATTCTGAACAACAGGATATTAAACTAGGTAATATTATCGGAGAAGAAATAGACTTTTCTGATGATATAATAGAAAAGATTAATAAAAATCATATTTCTAAAGAAGAAATATATAAAATATCTAAGTTTAAAATATGGTCAAAAAGACACATAGAAAAGATTAGCGGTAACACAGTCGCTAAGGATACCAAAGGAGGATTAACAAAATCCTTTATTTACTAAAGAAAAATAAAGAGGATTAGAAAAACTATCCTCAAAGTTAGATACATACATTTAGGAGTCATTATGATAACAATCGAGCTTTATTCGTAAGAGGTCATGATGTTCCTATATTAGCAGATATTATTAGATAAAAGATTTGAAAATCCAATAAAAGCACTTATTGGAGGAATTCAATCTAATCTACATACAAAGTTATAGGATTTAAGGTAAAACCAAATTACTTTATTTCCATAATGCACTCCTCTAATAGAAGAGTGTCTATGCCTTAGAATTCGCACAAAAAATTCGATATTAGTGATTTAGCGAAAGATCTAGCAATCACCGGATCGCTATAAACGAATATACTAATACTCTGCAGAGGTTGAAATAAAAGAAATCAACAATAAAATTATTGAGCTTTTTGAGCCCAATAAATTTACAACAGAAATTCAACCAAAATTACTGCATCTAAAAGATTTATCAATTCCAAAAGACTGGATAATTGATAAAACTAATAATGCTAGTACTTCTAAACCAGTAAGTACTATTGAATATATGTCATCTGGAGATAAGTTATATTTTAAAAATAATCTTATAACTAATACAGATGATAGCTTAGTATTACCTTCTAGTTCTCAACCAGAGGAAGAAGAAGATAATACAAGTACTTCTACACCAATAGGTATGAAAACAATTCATATTCCTATTTTTCCTACTACATCAAGTAGAAATTCTATTTCTAGAAACACTAGAATGGAAGACATACATTATTCGGTGAATAATATTACAAATTTCAATAAATATATTGAAATTATATTACATGATAAAGATTATAAAAAATATTCTTTACATGCATTATTAGATACAGGAGCTACAACAAGTAGTTGCAAAAGAAATGCCATTCCAGAAAAATACTGGATACCTGTAGAAAAGAAAATAAATATTAATGGAATAAATGGTAGCAAAACTACTATTTATTATAAAGCCAAAAATATATCAATCTACATAAACAATGTTAGATTTATAATTCCAGAATTATTATGCTTACCTGATATGTATGGAGACATATTATTAGGTAATAATTTTATAAATCAATATTTACCTTTTATTGTCAATAAGGAATCGGTTATATTATCTATAGAAAACAATTCTATAGAAATACCATTAGTAGATAATAATAAAATTATCTTTACTAATGTTTTCTCGATTTTCTTAAAGCGGTATTAAGGACAGAGGTAAACAACCTCTAATACTAACAATTATTGAAATTCTTAGCAGGTTTCATGGATAGAGGTAAACAACCTCTAAATGAAAATGATGGATGGAGAACTGTCCATAAAAAACCCAACAAGGGAAAATCACCAATAAGTCCTAAACAAGGATTTGTTGTTTTGACTCGCAAATATAATTCCTAAACAAGGATTTATGGCTGCACCTACACAGGTACAATTTTATCCTAAACAAGGATATTATTTACCATATCCATTGGTAAACCAACCAATTGGATCACATTCACCAACACCGGTGGATTATTCTCAATTTTCTCAAAAGCCTTATACAGATTCCGAAATCTCAAATATACGTAAGATTTGTTGAAAAAACAACAAACCTCTGAGTTCTCGAATCTAAAGGATTTTTATAATCCAGAGCCTCATACCCGAATATTACCATTTTATTGACAGAATATGGAAAAACCATATTTTGGAACAAAGAGCTAGTTTCGAAAAAGCTCTTTTAATTCTCGAAATTCCTAGTTGAAAAAACAACCAAGGAAAATAAAGTGAGAATTATTATTAAAAGTATATTATACAAAGATTGGGATGATGTCCTAATCGAATTTATGGATATTAAGGAGATAAACAATCTTCTTGATATATTTCAATATTTTATTAATAAAGGAGAAACACTCCTATTATTAATAAGATGTTTAGAAAATGTCTATATAACAAGTGTAGACAGATTTTACCTTCGAAATATTTTCAAAAATAAAAGGAGCCATTTGCAAACAGCAAGCTCTATTTTTAGAAAAGTTTTCTGAATATTTTTCTCAAGCTTATGTTTTTACAAATGATATAGGAGAAAAAACTCATGTTATCAAATTTCGCTTAAATCATGAGCCGTTCGATATAACAAGTATTGAATGGGGATTTGTTAAAGAAATAACAGTCCAAAATCTCTCTTTTGATTTATTAAAAGATTTTCCAGCGATAGTCAAATCCCGGCTATCGAATTTTGCAAATATAGACGAATTTGTCTATTATTTCCATATTGAGATAAACAGTCTCATTGGTATTGCTGAAGAAGAAAAATTTCATCAGCCTTATCAAATTTGGAATATAAATTCTATGTTTTCCGGAAAAGCCCTGAAAGCAGCAAAAGAAGATCCAGAGCATTTATCAAAAATCATTGATGAGTGCTATAATAATTTCAACAAATATCAAGTCCAATCAGAATTGATCTTATGAGCATGGTTTCGGCACCTTCTCCATCAAGACACTTATAGGTTCCGACTGATGGTAGAAGAATATTATCCTACGATCTTTCGAAAAAACCGGAAGAAGAAAACGAAGAAGCCATTTCGTTATTAACACAAATAGCGGATATGGAGATCGGAGATTATCCGTTAGCAAATGAAATCAGAAACATGGGAACGTTGGAACACACCAAGACTTCTCACCGTAATCATTGCACCTTGACGAGATCGAGGAAATGAATCGAGAAACATCCAAGAAGGATGAAGACAAAGTTTGGAAGATGACAACCAACAAGATCCAAATGACACGCATACGATGATGTAAGCAACCATCAATGTCATGAAGTAAGCAATGATGCAAGCAAAGCAGATATTGCCGAAAAGAAAGCCACCCGAAGCAACCAAGATGGCAACAATTTTGTCAAGAAAAAGGAAGCTACGTATCAAGTTCTTTCGCTCAAGGAAGCTACGTGGAAAAAGCCATAATAGCATCCGTCCAAAAAAGGAAGCTACGTGGAAACCACCATGAAGCTGACTATTCATCCGTCCTTATCAAGGAAGCTACGTGGAAGCAACCACTAAAGGCATCCTTATCTCGGTTCTTTATAAAAAATTAAATTATGAACTATTTATGTAATTGAATTATTTGGACAGGTCAGATAGGTAAATTGATAACCTAATCGGTTTGACTGTCGGTTTGGTTATGAAAACTTTGGTTTATACTATGTATCCATGGGAAAAAAATCTATAATTTAAGAAATTTTTTTATAGGGTTAATATATCATTTGGTACCTAAGTTTAGCTTCAATGTTCAATTTGTTATTTGAGTTTTTTTTTTTTTTTTGTCTTAATTTGGCACCTGAGTTTGGTTTCAATATACAATTTGATACTCAGACTAAATGACATCATGTGACTCAATAAATGTTTGACATACGTGTTCTAGTAAAAAAAATAGGTACTTAATTGAGAAAAAAAAAAGAGATTAGATACCAAATTGAAAATTGAGGCCTAATTTAGGTACTTAATTGAGACCAAAAAAAAAAAAATCTTTGGTAGCAAATTGAATATTGAAGCCAAACTTAGGAACCAAAATGGGACAAAAATCTCAAGTACTAAATTGAATGTTAAAACCAAACTCAGGTACCAAATAGAGTATTAAACCTTTTTGACAATAAGATATTGGAATGTAGGTCAAATTACATTAGTAGTCACCTAACTATTAGCAAATTTCTTTTTTAGTCATCCACTTACGAAAAATTACAAAATGATCACTCAACTATTAGTAAATTTCTTTTTTGGTCACCTGACTATTCAATTTTATCTTGTGTGGTTACTATTTGTCTAATGGTGGCAACCTTTAAAATTGGCATTTATGTATTGTGTCAATTTAGTCTTTGGAATGTTAGACCTTAATTACTATTCCAAAACTATTATTCTTTGGAGTAGTGAAACAATATTTTTTTGTTTTGGTATCCTTTATATCTATTTTACGGTCCATGTTCGGAGTTCATGGCTGTTGCTCTCAACAATGTCATCTCCAAAGTTTAAACTTGTGTCTCCCCTTAAGAATACAATATACCTTATTATTGCACCAACATTTATGTAGAGTGAAATAATATATGATTAAATGAAACACTAATCAATTAGCGAGGTGACAAATTTGAAATTGTAACCTCATTAGCAGAACATACTCTATCA